>CM033643.1:7654089-8212067 GCA_019512145.1 Engystomops pustulosus | reverse complement strand
CTTGCAGGCAGCTGTTATAGAGTAGGAAGGGTGGGCAGATGGGCATAGTGTCCTATTTCAGGCAACATGTTATAGAGCAGGAGGGGTGAGCATGGTGTACATATTTTGATATCTTTTAACTTTTATTACTTTTTGTAATAGTAATTTAAGGTATTGGGAAAAAGATGCGCAGATGATGCCCACGCTCCAAAATGTTCACAAAAACCAGCAATCCTCCTGTATTGTAGTCAGCGGCGCTCTCATCGCCCGTTGTGTGGGGTAGAGAGATCACACCGGAGCTGATACCGGACATAACACTGAGAGGTTTCCTGTCATCCCGGCGCTTACATACATTTTCTGTGAGTACATAGGAGGGAGAGGGGGCAGACTACACAGCCCAGGACAGGTACACGCCGATTATCTCCAACAATGACTATGGGTCTATGCCAAGAAAGCGTAAGCCCCCTATTCATCACATGCTGACAAACGTAGCAAATCAATGGACGGCTAAGCTGGAAATGCCTTGTAATCAGTCCAGACCGCGACAATGAACCACACCAAATACACTGGAAAGGGGAGGGGGGAAAACTTGTGTCCTATCTGCTGGTAGCATGTTATATAGCAGGAGGAGCTGAGAAGATAGTATAAAGTTTTCTATCAACAGACAGCATGTTATAGAGAAGATTGTACATAGTGTCCTATCTGCAGGCAGCATGTTATAGAGTAGGAAGGGTGGGCAGATGGTGCATAGTGTCCTATTTGCAGGCAACATGTTATAGAGCAGGAGAGGTGAGCATGGTATACATATTTTGATATCTTTTAAACTTTTATTACCTTTTTGTAATAGTAGTTTAAGGTATTGGGAAAAAGATGCGCAGATGATACCCACGCTCCAAAATGTTCACAAAAACCAGCAATCCTCCTGTATTGTAGTCAGCGGCGCTCTCATCCGCCCGTTGTGTGGGTGTAGAGAACATCACACCGGAGCTGATACCGGAGACATAACACTTGAGAGGTTTCCTGTCATCCCGGCGCTTACATACATTTTCTGTGATTGTACATAGGAGGGAAAGGGGGCAGACTACACAGCCCAGGACTGGTACACGCCGATTATTCTACAACAATGACTATGGAGTCTATGCCACAGAAAGCGTAAGCCCCCTATTCATCCACATGCTGACAAACGTAAGCAAATCAATGGACGGCTAAGCTGGAAATGCCTTGTAATCAGTCCAGACCGCGACAATGAACCCACCATAATACACTGGATAAGGGGAGGGGGGAGTAAACTTTTTGCATTCAACAAGTACTTTCCATTTTTAATCAATAATAATGAACGAGGTGCAAACGGACACTTAGAACTCTTCTGGACTTCTGTTATTATCATATGTTACAAGACACTGTGACTACTGACTACCATGTGGGTGCGCTGTGACTACAGGCTACTATGTGGTGGCACTGTGACTACTGGCTACCATGTTTAGTGGTACTGTGACTACTGGCTAACTGTTAGTGGTTACTGTGACTACTGGCTACTATGTGGGTGCATCACTGACTACTGGCTACGTTGGGTGGGACACTGTGACTACATGGCTACTATGTGAGGGCACTGTGACTGTGGTACCATGTGTCGGTGACTGTGACTACTGGCTACCATGGGGAGTGGTGGCATTGTGTCCACTGGCTACCATGTGGAGGCGCACTGTGAGTACTGGTGCCATATAAGGGGCACTGTGACTACTGGCTACCATGTTGATTGGCACTGTGACTACTGGTTACTATGTGGGTGCACTATGACTACTGGATACTTTGTGGGTGCATTGACTACGGGACTGTGTGAGGCACGTCACTACTGGCTACCATGGGGAGGGGCACTGTGACTACTGGCTACATGTTGATGGTACTGTGACTACTAACTACCATGTGGGTGCACCGTGACTACAGGCTACTATGTGGTGGCACTGTAACTACTGGTACGATGTTTAGTGGTATCGTGACTACTGGCTACTATGTGGGTGCATCATGACTACTGGCTACTGTGTGGTGGGGACACTGTGACTACTGGCTACTATGTGGAGAGCACTGTGACTATGGCTACCATGTGGAGGGGCACGGGACTACTGGATACATGTGGAATGATGGCATTGTGTCCTGGCTACCATGTGGGGGGCACTGTGAGTATGGCTGCATATAGAGGGGCACTGTGACTACTGGCTACCATATGGAGGGGCACTGTGACTCGCGCTACGCTATGTGGAGGCCACTCTGATGGTGAAGTTGTGTCACCACAGCGTGAAGCTGATTGTAACATCTAGGTTGAGACGGAGATTCTGAGAGCGGCTTATAGGGTGGGGTCGCCCTTGATGAGAATATGTGGACAGTGTCCCTGAATTGGAGGGCGCTCAGGGCACTGGGACTAGGAACCGTGCGCTGGCTGTCGCACACGGAGGGTTGTTCAATTGTGGTACAGGTGTGGACTCAAGGGCGAATAACCGAGATCGGTGTGCTGCTGCACAGCCTGGTGGATATCAGCGTGTCTAGGGTGGTGCATTGGTAGGCCAGTGTGACGCGGAATTGGCGTCCATGAACGCATGTATTCGGTGCAGTTAAGACGTGCACTGACTGGTGGCGTATACTCATCTGGGGTGCCATCATGTACGTTCGGATCCTAGATCGGGTGTGCGGGGGACGCCTGAATACAAGTCGTCCTCAGTTTGCTGCGATGACTAGGAGGGCTATATAGGTGACGGATGGGGCCTGTGGCGCTTATGCGTGTACCAGGCTGGCGGGGGCTGTGATCGGTGTGACACCTGGTTCCGTGTGGAGCTTCACTCTGACTGCCTGGGCTTACCATTTTGGGCTGCCGAACTGGCGCAAACTAGTAGTCTACAGGTTAGCATGTGGTGCGGTTGGGCAGTCTGGGTGGATACTGAATCATAGGGCATTGGATGGGCGTGCACTGTATGAGTCCTACCGGTCATCACTGTGGGGTGCGCAGCCGGTGATTAGCCGACTCACTGCGGGCGTTTGTACTCGCCATTAGCGTGTCAAGGTTGCTTACTTGACAATACTGGAGCTCATCTGGGTGAAATAGGTTGCCGATGAGAACTACTTGCTCCCCACATAGTAGGGTTGCCAAGCGGACCTGTCGACGATACAGGGATAATTGTGGGTTCAAGGAGTGTGGGTAGGCCGGGTGCAGGGTACGACGATGTTGGATAGCGAGAGTGGTCAGGAGCACTGTTAGTGCTAAGGCGATGTAATGTGGTTGGCACTATGATACAAAGGGGTCAGTTACTGGGCTCGTAAATCGGAGGCAGGTGAAATGCCACGCTGATAGCGAAGTGCAAGCTGGATGTGCGGAGGGTAGGTGGGGTGTGGAGAATGTCAGGCGTCCATGGAATAATAGATGTGCAAACTTTTATATAGACTCGCGTGTCTGACTAGGGGACAGTATTCTAGGAGCGTCCTGTTCCGCGAACAGAGACCAAAGGAGTTTATGACTGTGTGTGAACTGTCACCAAGGAGTGTCTGCAAGAGTGTGAGATCAAGGAGCAGATTGTAGAATAAGTCGGCGTTGCCGAGCATAGAAGTCGCCACCAACGACACAGTGTTGTCCGTGATAGAATAGTGTCTGGGTGATTCGGGCGGCAACGACCTTGGGTGTGGTTGTGGGCGGCACGTAGAGGAGAGGCTGGCTGATAGCAACTACGATCGGAGATAGAACAAGGACATTGGCCTCTGAGCCAAAGTACCAAAAGAGCGGCCCTTGACTATTCGTGGTCCTATAGAATCCAGTCTTAAGCTACAAGCAAGCGAACGAGTGACAATCTGGAAGCATCCGTGCTGCAGACTCGCATGAAGACACGGCAAGAGACAACGATTGCCTTGAGACCAAGACATGGTAGACGTTTTACATTTCACGAAAGCCGGTGAGGAAAATCTTTAAACGAAGATCTCGGTTTGAGTCCGTGATTTCAACGCACAATACTACACGATTGGTGAACGATATGGCGGTGATAAGGAGCCATGGAAGGGCGAAAAGGATGGACTTTTACGAACTTCCTGAACAAGTTCAGCCTATTAGTCAACGGATATGGACAAAAAATAGGTGTAGTGTTCTCCATAAACAAGTAGGGTGCAGTGTCCATGTGAAACTATACACAAACGGCAGCAAAGAAAGTAAAACAAAAACCCCAAAATAGTGAAAAAGATGGACAGTTTTGCTTGCGGGCTCAAACGCACCAGGATGTAATACTAAACACGGGTTATAGTACACAACGGCCATTAGGGGGAAAATTTACACTTTCAGAACTGACAGATACAAAACACCCCCGGTCAGAATGAAGTTAGTCTATGGAAGAAATCCGCGTGAGTCCATGGCAACCACCAAATTCATACTGTCAAAATGTGTTGTCATTTTGATGTGGTCAATGCCCCAGCAAAGACATACCTTGTTTCCCAACCCGCCCCTCTCCGCTACCGGTGAAGATGAACAATCCTGGTGAATGTAGTCGTCAACGTAAAATGACGGGAGGGTTTTTGTATTGCACAGGGATGGGGAGATCTAAGGATCCATGCGTCATAAATTGTAGTCTTTAGCTCGAGGTGTTAGGATCAAAGTCTCACTGTCTCTTACTTCGGTGTGGAAGATGGTGGAAAGAGGGCAATTGTAAGGGTTTCAACAATCTTGGTTGGTGGACGGACGGGCGGAGCATCCCTTAAACCCATGTTCTGAGGGTTTCCCATATTTAGTGGTTACATCCACAGTGCTTAATGGAAGGACACATTAGGACTCACGGTCATAAACATCCCTAGCTCATTGCTACAATCTAGATGAGACCCATGACTGCATTTCTGTCAAAAGGAGTCCTAGCAAAAAATTTTATGTTATGTTTAGTGGTACTGTGACTACTGGCTACTATGTGGGTGCATCATGACTACTGGCTACTGTGTGGTGGGATACTGTGACTACTGGCTACTATGTGGAGAGGCACTGTGACTGCTGGCTACCATGTGTCGGGGCACTGTGACTACTGGCTACCATGTGGAGTGGTGGCATTGTGTCCACTGGCTACCATGTGGAGGCGCACTGTGAGTACTGGCTGCCATATAAAGGGGCACTGTGACTACTGGCTACCATGTTGATTGGCACTGTGACTACTGGTTACTATGTGGGTGCACTATGACTACTGGATACTTTGTGGGTGCACTTTGACTACAGGTTACTGTGTGGAGGCACTGTCACTACTGGCTACCATGTGGAGGGGCACTGTGACTACTGGCTACCATGTTGATTGGTACTGTGACTACTAACTACCATGTGGGTGCACTGTGACTACAGGCTACTATGTGGTGGCACTGTAACTACTGGCTACGATGTTTAGTGGTACTGTGACTACTGGCTACTATGTGGGTGCATCATGACTACTGGCTACTGTGTGGTGGGACACTGTGACTACTGGCTACTATGTGGAGAGGCACTGTGACTACTGGCTACCATGTGGAGGGGCACTGTGACTACTGGATACCATGTGGAATGATGGCATTGGACTGACAGTCTGAGCCCAGGGTCACCATGAGCCCAACAATGACGGCCGAACATTGTGGACATGAAGTAATTGCTGGTGACAGCGAGCACTTCCAAACCTCTGGAGCGTCCCCTCCCCCCCGTATGTGAAACACACAAGGAGACAGATTTATATTTTGTCGCTGCTCCAAAGATCACGTCTTGGCACAAGAGGATGGAGAAGAGAAGAACATGCATCGACCAGATGTGACAGGTCATCCAGAGCCCTGCGGTGCCTGTGGAGACCCCGCGCCCCCTCTCCCACTCTATTGATAGATTTACCTGCACCTGACACATGTAGCAAAACTACAGAGGGAGAGTTGACATCATTACTGTCATGATTGAAAATTGTTGCAAATCCAAGCTGCTAGGATTTTTCCATCTGTATAGATTTTCAGCAAGCAAGAGATCTTTAGCCATAAAATGTGTATATCACGAGACTTGGAGCAATTTTATTTTTATGTATGTAAAAAATAAATCATGTACACATTATTGTCATTATAATATGTACACCAGACAATGGATCTGCTATCCCTGATGTCAACACTGGGGAGCTTATTGCATACAAGATAAACGAATACTGTATCCTAATCAGAAAATAGGCAACTGAAACTAAATCTACCGTCAAAATTATCATGATAAACCCGGGACATTATTATAGATCCCAGACACTGGATTGTTATCCATGGCCTTCCCTCTTCTTTCAAAATCAACTTTAAAAATATCGCAATAAAGCTAGAAGGGCTCCTAAGGGCGTTACCAGCTTCATGCTGCAGTGTTACGTTGTCTCCTCCTGCTCCTTCTTGTTACTGTTGTATGGTATAACAAAGGCGTTGATACAACATGGGAGGGACTCTGGGTAACACACAAAGATCAGAAGGGTTGTGGGAGGCGTTACAAAGCCCTTGTGTAGAAGCACTTCTTCCACCCACTGTGGAGATTAAGCAGATAGAGAGAGAGGGGAAATGCTGAGGGAGACGTTATAACAACTGTGAATCTGCAGCATGGAGAGGTTTTGGTAACGCCCCAGAAAGCTTTCTGTCTCATTAGCATAATTTTAAAAGTTAATATTAGAAGGATGGAGGCCGCGGATAACGAAATATAAGAAGATTACCACAGTCACAATTCCTGGATCTATTAGTAGTGGTCCCTGGTTTATCATGGTGGACTCTAATGGTATATTTTAAAGGGATTGTCCAGAGGTTGAAAAAACATGGCTGCTTCTTGCTTTAAAACGACTCCTCTTCTGACCATGGAAGTGTGTGGTAGTGAAATAAGCTCAACTAAAGTTATACAGCTGAGCTGCAATACCGGTACAAACCAGGCTGAACCGTGGCGCTGTTTTGGAGGAGAGAAGCCATGTTTTTTTTAATCTCCGGACAACCCCTTTAAAAAATTTGTCCTGCATGCTCTGCAATCCTTCCCTGCTCCGTGGTGAATGCGGGCGATCACAGGAAGATGTGCAGGAGCTCAGCTGGAGGAGTGCGAGGAGCCCCCCGGTCCTTCCGGGAGGGACGAGACCGCACAATATAAAGGCTTTACAGATAATTCAAATGTACGGAAATCAATAGACCTCCCGAAGCTGCAGCCTTTCATTCTGTAGGGTAAGCATTGCCTGGCAGCAGCGCATCGCATTATCTATCTATAGATACTGGAGGGGGTTTCATTTTTTTAAATTTTTTTTCTTTTTTTTTGCATTCTTTACACATCACATTGCACTTATTTATTGCCGATCCAACATGAAGCTGACATGACCTGACCAACAAAGGAGGTTATTTCTCTGGAGAGCGTGCACTTTACCTCTTGTCGTGTGTGTGTTGTAAAGTAGCAGCAGGACTGTGAAAAAATGCATTTATATTCCAGGATCTGGCATTTTTTCCAATTCTCCACATGCGTGTTCTTAGCCCTGAGTGGATGTATAACCACTCCTTTGCACAGGCACAGCAGTGTGAGGACACACCCCTAGTAGAGCAATTGAAGAAGCTATCGTTTGGAACAACAATAATTTTTAACTGTCCTGGCTACTAATACCATCATGCACTGTGTGGTTGCCAGTCACATGACACAATCACGTGAAACGAGAAGGCGTGATTTGCCTTTATGAATATGCAAATCAGCTTAACAAGTGCATCGGGGGCGGGAGAAATTTGCTCACTATGAGATACAAGAGCATCACTCATCTTCGAAGTTGCCACCAACACCCCTACTTTGGCAATGGTTTACATTCTCAGTTCATTTGTTTTTAATATGACATAGCATGCTTTTAAGTCAAAGAATAGAACCAAAGACGAGCGGAAGTGATCTCAGCGATCACTGAAACTGCATGCCTCTAACTTGACTCAGCTCAGGCAAAATATGACTCATCTCTGCCCATTTAACATAAACATGGAGGGTTTTTTTTTTTTACAGGCGAGGCGTAATCGTGAATTGAAATCTACAAAAAGAGGAAAATTCTTAAAGGACATTTTATGGCCTACACGAGGTGGTGGTAGTTTAATGATGTAAAACCTGGTTGATGGATCCCTTAGGCATTAAAGGGGAGTTTAATGTCCTTCATGCTGATACTAATGAGGGGGTGCAGGAAGAACTAGAGGTGAATGTGATTTGATATCTCATATTATATGTCACTGTAGGGAACTAAAGTATAGTTGTTCTGGTGCGGAATCACACCCCATCATCCGTCTTGTGTTATTGCAAAAACAACAGACGCCTTGATCTTCCTGACGAAAACAGTTCCCAGACTTGGCAACTATATAAAACTTCCCTACTATTACCAAAGCCTGAAGACGCGGTATACAGAGCCGCGCAGGCGTCTTCTAGCATTGTTGCTGGACCTCCACTCCAGGGTCAGCTTTTAATAACTTCACTTTCGGGAGACGCGTAGGGTGGCCTCGGCGTCCGGATCACCAGCGCACATTCACTTTATGTTTTTAAAACAATAATAATGAAGTCATTTTTCAAAGCGCGTCCTGGGCTCATTATTAAGTTCTACAAAAGTGACCCCGTAGTCAGCGCCAGTGCAATGTGTTGGAGAGAACATCAGAGGGAGAACGTTTCTGCAAAGTTTTAAAGGAATTTCGTAACTTAGTTACTCCGCCTTTGTTATATCAATCATTTGTTTACTATATAAAGGCCTAGAACGCAAAAAGTCTAAGTCTACGGAGATTAGACACAGTGTGGGCTCATTTACTAAGGGTTGTGGACGGATAGCATCGTCGGGCTGTTCGCAGTTTTCGTGATTTGTGCAGCTTGGACAGGTATTTAACAGGTTTCTGAGCGTGGGATGTGTCACGCCTATCGGATTGTGGCACAACTCCGTGGCTTTCAACACAAATATGGGGGCCGGGCCGCGGACAATCTGACTGATTTGGACTGAGTGCAGGATTTAACTTTCAATTGTGTCGCAAGACAAAGCACTTACATGCACCACGAAGGAAGAAGAAGGTGTGTCTCCTATCTGAGCAGCATGTTATAGAGCAGGAGGTGCGAAACAGATTGTAAATAGGTCCTATCTGCAGACAGCATGTTATAGAAGAGGAGGAGCTGAGCACATTGTACATAGTGTCCTATCTGCAGGCAGCAGCGCATTGTATAGAGCAGGAGGTGCGGAACAGATTGTACATAGTGTTCCGTCTGCAGACAGCATGTTATAGAAGAGGAGGAGCTGAGCACATTGTACATAGTGTCCTATCTGTTGGCAACATGTTATAGAGCAGGAGGAGCTGAGCAGATTGTACATAGTGTCCTATCTGCAGGCAGCATGTTATAGAGTAGGAAACGCCGAGCAGATTGTACATCTGCCCTATCTGCAGGGCAGCATGTTATAGAGTAGGAGGAGTGAGCAGATTGTTACATTGTTTCTATCTGCAGGCAGCATGTTATAGAGAGCAGGAGGAGTGAGCAGAGTACATAGTGTCCTATCTGCAGGTAGCATGTTATGAGGAGGAGGAGCTGTGCGGATAATAAAAGTGTCCTATCTGTGGTAGCATGTTATAAAGAGGAGGAGTGAGGAGATAGTATATAGTTTCTTCAACAGACAGCATGTTATAGAGTAGGAGACGCCGAGCACATTGTACATAGTGCCCTATCTGCAGGCGGCATGTTATAGAGCAGGAGGCGCTGAGCAGATTGTACATATGTCCTATCTGCAGGCAGCATGTATAGAGCAGGAGGAGCTGAGCAGATTGTACATATGTCCTATCTGCAGGTAGCATGTTATAGAGGAGGAGGAGCTGTGCGGATAATAAATAGTGTCCTATCTGCTGGTAGCATGTTATATAGCAGGAGGAGCTGAGAAGATAGTATAAAGTTTTCTATCAACAGACAGCATGTTATAGAGAAGATGTGACATAGTGTCCTATCTGCAGGCAGCATGTTATAGAGTAGGAAGGTGGGCAGATGGTGCATATGTGTCCTATTTGCAGGCAAATGTTATAGAGCAGGAGGGGTGAGCATGGTGTACATATTTTGATATCTTTAAACTTTATTACCTTTTTGTAATAGTAATTTAGGTATTGGGAAAAAAGATGCGCAGATGATGCCCACGCTCCAAAATGTTCACAAAAACCAGCAATCCTCCTGTATTGTAGTCAGCGGCGCTCTATCCGCCCGTTGTGTGGGTGTAGAGAAGATCACACCGGAGCTGATACGGAGACATAACACTGGAGAGGTTTCCTGTCATCCGGCGCTTACATACATTTCTGTGATTGTACATAGGAGGGAGAGGGGGAGACTACACAGCCCAGGACAGGTACACGCCGATTATTCTCCAACAATGACTTGGAGTCTATGCCACAGAAAGCGTAAGCCCCTATTCATCACATGTGACAAAAGTAAGCAAATCAATGGACGGCTAAGCTGGGAAATGCCTGTAATCAGTCCAGACCGCGACAATGAACCCACCAAATACACTGGATAAGGGGAGGGGGGAGTAAACTTTTTGATTCAACAAGTATTTTCCATTTTTAATCAATAATAATGAACGAGGTGCAAAACGGACACTTAGAACTCTGCTGGCTTCGTTATTATCATATGTAAAAAGACACTGTGACTACTGACTACCATGGGGGTCGCTGTGACTACAGGACTATTGTGGTGGCACCGTGACTACTGGCTACCATGTGTGGTGGTACTGTGACTACTGGCTATATGTGGGTGCATCACTGACTACTGGCTACTGTTGGTGGGACACTGTGACTACTGGCTACTATGGTGGAGAGGCACTGTGACTGCTGGCTACCATGTGTCGGGGCAGTGGACTACTGGCTACCATGTGGAGTTGGTGGCATTGTGTCACTGGCTAACATGTGGAGGCGCAATTGGTACTGGCTGCCATATAAAGGGGCACTGTGACTACTGGCTACCATGTTGATTGGCACTGTGACTACTGGTTACTATGTGGGTGCACATGATACTGGTACTTTGTGGGTGCACTGACTACAGGTTACTGTGTGAGGCACGTCACTACTGGCTACCATGTGGAGGGGCACTGTGACTACTGGCTACTGTTGATTGGTACTGTGACTACTAACTACCATGTGGGTGCACTGTGACTACAGGCTACTATGTGGTGGCACTGTAACTACTGGCTACGATGTTTAGTGGTATTGTGACTACTGGCTTATTGTGGGGCATCATGACTACTGGCTACTGTGTGGTGGGACACTGTGACTACTGGCTACTATAGATGGAGAGGGCACTGCACTGTGACTACTGGCTACTCATGTGGAGGGGCAATGGACTACTGGATACCAGGTGGAATGATGGCATTGTGTCCACTGGCTACCATGTGGAGGGCACTGTGAGTACTGGCTGCATATAGAGGGGCACGTTGACTACTTGGCTACCATAAGGGCATTGTGCTGAATACCTCATCCCCTCCGGAGGCAGTGTAGTGAACTTAAATACTTCCAAGTTCCACAATGTATCATCTATTCCCATAGCAATTTCATTGTATTTAGACACATGTGCCAGGTATGTGCTTCATAAGTCTATAACCCTCTGCTCCAAAAAATTCCCAAACTACCGCTATGGCTTTTGGTGGACAGTGAGATGTTGAAACGGAGAGAAAAGTCCTAAAATGTATCTCAGCCAAAACAAAGCAATTATCTCTCTACATCAACGGCCCAATTCCATGCTAAGAAAATACTGCTGTAGAAAATGTAAAAAGAAAATTCAGAGATTTGCATTAGTCATATATTAGATCAGAAAATTATTAAAGGGGTTTCCACTTTTGTAATCTCTTTTGTTTGGGCACATCCTAAGATAGTGATCTCCTTTGCAGAGCCATCAGCTGTAATCTGTGAAGGATCCAAACAGTTTCCTGCACTGCCCCCACAGGAATAATGAGGTATTACACTGCAGCCAATTCTTTAGTTTATATAATAAAATTCTCTTACTTTCTAATGGTAAAACACAAAAAATATCCAAATAAAAGTCAAATACACAACTCAGCTCAACTTCATCATAAACAAACCCAACCCGGTTACATCTGTATCATTCTAATAGTTCTAATTCATTGGGAGATTGAGAGCGACTGAGTCTTTCCATTGTGATTAAAAGCAGATGTAACAACTTCCATTGAGCAAAAAATATCCAACTGAGGTCAATGGGAGTAGCCAAAAAATTCAGCTCCCAAATGACCACGTCTAAGTGGCTACGTATGAATAAGTCAGTGTCCTGTTCACTGTGAGCTACGGCCAAGAACTTGACATAAACACTGACAAAACGCAATTCCCATAGAATAATAGGAGTTTACTAGCTCACGCACAGATGTTACATAGGCGGACCATGAGGCAAAGCATGTTCTGCCCACCACGACGACTACTGATGCTACATAACACACACAATTATACTAATCATATACAATAACACAACACAGGCTGAAACCAGGGCAAACAAAGATCCGGGATATGAGGGAAATCTGGTCACTTGTGTTCCCCCCGCTCCTGACCGGCCATTGTCTCTAAAAGAATTTGCTGCCAAATTTTATTCAATATAATATTAGTACTTAAAGGGGTATTCCAGGAATCAGCATAATTCATATACAAGTGGGCACTCAAAATATAAGCTAATGTGTAATTAGTTGTTATTTAAAATTTTGCTCCCCTTAGCAGAAAATGCTGGTGACATAGACTGTAATGAAGAATTAAAATGCTACTGGCCCTTTAATCAGTCCGTTAATTTCCTCCGCGCGGTCCGTCGCAGAAAAGAAGATGGCCGCTGGTCACATGTCCACATCACATGTCCTGCACCTGTCTGGGCAGGTCATGTGATCACCACTATGTTTGGCTGTAGTCAGTTGGTTGCAGTGCATCCAGTATGGACAGTGTTGTGGGGATGGCAGTTACACGTCATTACTATGGTAACAGAGCAAGAAAATCTATTACATCATCACTGGGAGCAGAGCATAAAAGGGAGGAGGAGTTACTGAGAACTAAAGGATCATGGAACTTGTAGTTTCCAGTGGCGGCCATCTTAGTGATAACTCCACCTACTTTAGAGAGGCCATAAATTTTGTAAATCATAAAATCATATTATTTTAGCTCCGTTTTGTGACTAATGACATTGAGTATTGTTGTGTTCATTTATTTATATCATCAAGGGTTTTTGTGTCAAACGTTCATATTCCCGGAATACCCCTTTAAGGAACTACTATAAAGACACTTATATGTTGTGTTACTACTACATGGGCAAAATGATATTGGTCTTGTCATGAACTACTATACAGACACCAGTATAATTTTACTATAGGGTACTACTATGTTGACAATACTATTTGGCACTACTACAAAGACACTAGTATATTGTCATTATGTGGTACTACCAAATGCATAAGGACTGTATGGCACTACAATAAAGATATTGGTAAAATGTCATGACGTGGTACTACCAAATACATAAGGACTATGCGGGACTTCTATAAAGACATTTTTATATTGTCATTTAGTGGTACAACCAAATACATTGCGACCATGTGGCACTACTATACTACTACTACCTAATACATAAGGGCCATGTGGCACTACTATAAAGACACCGGTATATTGTCATGACAAAGTATAGCCAAATATATAAAGACCATGTGGCACTACTGTAAAGACACTGCTATATTGTCATAACATTGTACTACCCATACATAAGGACTGTGTGGGACTGCTATAAAGACACTGCTATATTGTCATAAATTGTACTAACAAATGCATAAGGATCGTGTGGCACTGCATAAAGACACTGGTAATTGTCATGACAAATATTGCCAATACATCAAGACCTTGTGGCACTACTGTAAGACACTGCTATATTGTTCATACATTGTACTACCAATACATAAGGACTGTGTGTGGGACTGCTATAAAACACTGAGAATTGTCATAACATCGTACTACCAAATACATATGGACCGTTTGGACTGCTATAAAGACACTGGGTATATTGTAATGACAGGTATAGCCAAATATATAAGACCATTGGCACTACGTTAAAGACACTGGTATATTGTCATAACATTGTACTACAAATACATAAGGACTGTGGTGCACTGCTATAAAGACACTGCTATATTGTCATAACATGTACTAACATACATAAGGATCGTGTGGCACACTGTAAAGACACTGGTATATTGTCATAACATTGTACTACCAAATACATAGGACGGTGTGGCACTGCTATAAAGACACTGCTATATTGTCATAACATTGTACTAACAAATACATAAGGATCGTGTGCATACTTGTAGACACTGGTATATTGTCATAACATTGTACTACCAAATACTAAGGACTGTGTGGCACTGCTATAAAGACACTGCTATATTGTCATACATGTTACTAACATGCATAGATCGTGGCACTGCTATGACATGGTACTACCTAATACATAAAGACCATGTTTGCACTACTGTAGCACTGGTATATTCAAGACGTGGTACTAGCTAATACAAGGACTGTACGCCACTACTAAATTCATGGTATTGTCATGACGTGGTACTACCTTACATTGCAACACTGTGGGACTACTATAATTTCATTGGTATATTGTCTTGACGTGGTTCTACCAAATACATAAGAACGTGTAGATCCCAGTCCAATTGACTCTCCATTAAAAAAGTTTCGAAAATTGATTTGGTGTCTGTTAAAAAAGTTGTGAAGGAAGTTTGTTTTTCTTCGCAGACAGCAGGCGTCTCGCAGTAATCGTGTTATGGACACTACTTTAGACTCTTCTGACAGAACTTGATTAGGAGGCGTCTGGCTCCCTATAAACAGCCGTCTACTGAGCTGAACTTGTTATCTCTCTCTACCTGTATCGGCCCAGTATCAATTGTCAGATACTCATTGACTGCTCTCGTCTCGAATATAAGCCAATTGGGAAACGATGAGTTTTATTTTCCTTACTGGTTAACTTACTATAAAATTGAAATCGGTGGAAAAAAAAAACACATTAAGTAAAAGAAAATGCTGTAACAATCATGTGAGGCTGGAACGCGGCTAATGAACATACTGCCGGAGTGAAAGTGCTGATGAGGGACACGCTTTCCGACCGTTCAATCTGTTTGAAAATGGACACCCATAAAATTATTGGCTCATGTCAAAATCCTTCCGTGCACAAACCGACTGCCAAAAAAAACGAGTCGTAGAACTGATACCTCGAAAGCAAAGCCAGGAAGAAAAAAAGCCACGCAAATGAGGTCCTGGACATAACAAGGGCTTGGCTCGCTTGGGTGGGATCTTGTGACATCTGTTACGAATGGAAAATGTGATCTCACCTATTGCTTCATACGGATGAGTCACTGACCCCCATTTCGAAATGCCTGAAAGCGAGTTATTTAGACCCTTGATCCTGGATGAAACTATATCACTTTATTTTTTGAATAAGAAACACCTGAGATATTCCAAATGTGACTTATGTAGGTCCAACCTTGCTTAATTTTTTGCTCCTGCTCAACGTTACTTGCCTAACCTCCTTGCTAGCTATGTATGATGTGTTAAAAATATGGTTCCAAATTCCACATGCTGTCTACAAATAAATGTGACTTGGCCAGTTCCATTGTCGCATTCTGGGATTGGAAAAGCTGCTTTAGATCCAACACCTACCAACTCACTATTGACTACCATCATATGGCAATGGAGCTTGTGAGCTTCAAGCCCAAACTTTATGGTCAAAGGCGAACTTGAAACTTTGAGACAAGACCTCACCAATCAGGTGATATTTTTTAATCATCGTTGATTTACTATGGACCCCCCCTCTGGCACTATATAATAAAATTCAATCTACAGTGGCTGGGCCCAGTGTCTATACTTATGACTAAAATCTCTTCAGTCTATCTAATTCACAGTGTTCTGAGATTGTATGCTGCGAGAGGGGAGGGAGAGCAGCCATAGATAGATATCCAGTTCACAGCAAAGCTTTGAAAATGATACCCCAGGGCTCCAGGCTCCATTTCCACCTAAGGATCCTGGAGCCCCACAGACTTATTTGCATAAATTTTAAAGCCTTTTTTTTTGTGAAAACCAGGGCATAAAAAGCTAAGTGAAGAGCATATCCGGGCAGAGGGGCGCACACTCAGTATGTCAGTGTGCTTGGTTTACAATCCTTCATCCTGAGTGTAGAGTTTCCTTAAGCTTTTATAGCACGACAGCAACAAGAGATCTTGATAACACGCGATAAGTGTATTTGAAAATTTATACTTTCATGACGTAACAATATTAATATTAATTTGATGAAAGTGAACAAACCCTTTAAGTCTACTCTACTCTTAAAAGGTATAAAAACTGAAACTAAGTTTTTCTGTACTGTTTTGCGTGTGAGAGGGGAGGAGGAGCTGCCATAGGTAAAGCTTTATGGTCACGCCGGGAAGATCCTAGTCGCTCAATTAAACACTTTCTAACGTTGCTCATTAGGTGGATATTTTTATTTTTTGCAAAAGTTGAAATATTCACTAAACAGCCTGCAGCACTCGACAAGACTTCAGGCACCTGACTAAAGCGTTTCGTTAAGTTCGGGATTAATTAACATAGCAGCCAGACAATACACACCTGGAAGAACTCTCAAGTTTTACACTTAATAAAACTTTATAATTATGGCTTGGGGTCACCTGTTAATAAACAACCTCTCCGCGCTTCGCATTAAAGTTGCACGTCTGTCTCCCCGGCTCGGCACACAGGAGGGGTACGTGTCCCAGCTGTGGCTTTCTATTTCTAGGCTCCAGATTGCACTAAGTAGGCAGCCGATTGTGTTCTGTGAAGAGCAGCGCAATTATGCAGCGGCTGGTTATAAGGCAGGACTCCGCCGCTCTATAGAAAGACTGCCAGATCTTCTTTCTGCTCGTCTACACTACACCTGTCTCCAAGGCTGAGAACGCCAGGGACACAACTCCGCTACTTCTGTTACTGATCACCGGCGCCATCCGCTTGGAATTCTGTATTCAGATTCCGGATAAACATTGACTTTTAATATAATGCGACACTCCAGGAAGCTCCTGGACTATACATCCAGGGTTGAAATGTCCTTGCAAGAGCCCAAAACAGGCACAAGGTGCGGAGAATAAGACCTGGATCACATTATCAAAACCAGTGCAGATTGTACTAGGATGCTGTTTGCTGTGGGTGTGCAGGGGGCGCCAGAAGATTCATCAAAACTGGTGCACGCTTCATAAATCTGGCGCCCCCTGCACTGCTTGTGGGAAGTGGGTCACATATATCAGAGATGGCGAACCTTTTAGAGACAGAGTGCCCAACCTACAAACAAAACCTACTTTTATATCGCAAATTGCCAACATGACAATTTCGGCAGTAACCTGTTGATCCCAGCTGTTTCATCATCGTTTCAATCGTATTGGCGTCCTGAGAGCAACCAATACAATAGAAGAAATGAGAAATTAGAATTATAGTAGCTCCTCCGGTTCCCCTGAAGAGAAGAATCATGGGACCACCCTTAAAGACATTTCAAATGGAGATTGACCTGGAGGGAAGGTAAAACCTCTGCTATCTGCTAAATAGCTGCAGATTTCTGCTTTACTGCAGAGTTAGGCAAAAGTTTTATACTTTACAGCTGTATTTTTAAGGTTGCACCCATCTGGCAGCCAATGGAATAGTGCAGCTGCATTAATGTTTTCATCTGCAACACTTGACGTAGACATGCTTTTGACTTGTCGCGCCCTATTTCCTAAAGTGTAACCGTAAATTCCGATGATTTCCGATATTGTGTGGGGAGGGGAGTGTGTTGAAACACTTTTCTACACATACTTCAATTAGAAATTCTTGAAGTTGTAAAAAAAAAAAACAAAGTTCCCCTTAGTTACAATGTTACTTCTACGTTTCTAAGGAAAATCAGTCTACAGGATTGAAGAGGAGCCTTTCTCCTCCTCTTGTTTTTACACAAGCTGTAAGTGTTGTGTTAACCCTTTCTGCTCTCTCCATGGCGTAGTATGCTATAAGCACTATATTCAACATGAATGTAGGAGGGGTTAATCCTCCATCTCAGGGGAGTTAGATGTGAGCTCCTGCAGCCTCCATAAACACACACTACAGTCATGGCCAAAGTTTTAAGAATGAACAAATGTAATTTTTACAAAGTCTCTACATCAGTTTTTTAAATGAATTTGCATATACTCCAGAATGCTATAAAAGTGATTACTAATAGCAATTAATTGCAAAGTCAATACTTACCTAGAAAATGACTTTTTCCCCCCACAACATTTCAACTTCATTGCAGGCGCCTTAAAGGAGCAGCTACATGGTTTCAGTGATGTCTCCAGTACACAGGTGCGGGGGCTGATAAGGACAGGACTGGAGATCAATCTGTCATGATTAAGTAAGAATCACAACCATGGATCCTTTATAAGAGGCTGGTGCTTGGCATCATTGTTTCTCTTCTGTTTAACCATGGTTATCTCTAAAGAAACACGTGCAGTCACTCATTGATCCACAATATCTCATACTAGTCCTAGCACATAACATGGAGGTAGTAAGTGTCCTCTTTTTGATATGGTCCTTCTTGTTGTAGTAAAAACAAAAGAAATATTTATTCCAAGTGCATTAAGCTATTTCCTCACACTGCGTGTGCTCTAAATTCTGTGGTTACTGATCTGTTTCAATCAAAAATCCTCTGCTTAGCTTTGAGTGTCTGTTGTACTATTCAGCCAGAGATGGTGCTTAATAGAGCAGCTCAATGCAGAGAGCTAAGAGGAAACAGTGTGAGGAACAATCTGGAACATGAATCCGTCATTTCCACTCACTAATACCTAAATAGAAGTATAATTATCATTTTGTTAAAGCGCTACATAATATGATATATTCTTATACTTTTTTCATGATCCTATTATCTAGGGATATCCCATTTTGTGATATGGTGCGCCTGTTTTTTTTTACAGAATTTAGCAAAAATAAAAAATACATAATAATCAATAAAATAAATAAATATATTAAATAAAATAAATAAAATAAGTAAACCATAGCAGTGATGGTTAAATGTGCTGGCGGAACGCCGAGCGCTGAGCTGCTACTGTGTAAATGGCGTAGCTGTAATTAGCAGACTAATATAACATTGTCTCGCAGATCGCACTGCGGTGGTAATTAATATGCAATAATTTGTAACAAACTACTACAGTTTATTGTGGCGAAACCAGTCATTCCAAGTGCCATCAAAGCGCCGTAACTGGTTGTAATTACTGCAGCGCTCATTTTACAGCGATCCGGTGCCGCGATATTCAGAAGCTGCACAGGATTCAAAATCTGGTCATAGAATACGTAGAACAACGGATGTTGCAGAGCTAAACGTTTGTGTAACTTTTTTTCCTACACTATGAAACTTACAATAGGTGCACTCTACAGCCCCTTAGCTATTAAAAAAAAGTTAATTCCCTTCATACGTTTCACTTTGGGTGCAGTCACACTTCACGTTTAAACGCATGCGTTTAAAAACGCATTGCAATATCTGAAGAGTGATTTGCCTAATTAAACAGCTGTTAACACTTGCTAATGTTAACATTTGTGTATGCACGCGTTACAAACCCCATTACGTTAACAAATGCATGTGTTTTTAAGCAATGTTAACACATGTGTTAACAATGTTGTTAATGGTTGAATTTTGTAACACACTGTTAACAGCTGTTTAATTAGGCAAATCGACTCTTCAGCTATTCAATGCTTTTTTTAAACGCATGCATTAAACACGACGTGTGATCGCACCCCTGTAAGCGAAGTCTCTTTATTTAATTATGCCAATTTATTATTATTTAAAAATTAATTTAGATTTCCTCCTTCCCCCTGCACACACAGGATCTATCAAGAGTCAGAATTTGTATAGCCTGTGCGAGGATCGATGGTTGCAGGTGTTACAGATGAGGGGCGGGGATGCCCTGCTCCGGCCCACTCTGCTTTTGACCACGCCCCTCCTCCCACTGGATTGGCCATCAGCTGGGAAAATACTGGCGTACAAGCTGATAAATCCCCCACATAGAACTATTCCAGTGTATATAGTGAAAGTACATCCACTGAATCGTAAATGCTATATTGTCATAACATTGTACTACCAAATACATAAGGACTGTGTGGCACTGCTATAAAGACACTGCTATATTGTCATAACATTGTACTAACAAATGCATAAGGATCGTGTGGCACTGCTATAAAGACACTGCTATATTGTCATGACAAAATATTGCAAAATACATCAAGACCTTGTGGCACTACTGTAAAGACACTGGTATATTGTCATGACGTGGTACTACCTAATACATAAGGACTGTGTGTGGGACTGCTATAAAAACACTGGTATATTGTCATAACATCGTACTACCAAATACATAATGACCGTTTGGCACTGCTATAAAGACACTGGTATATTGTAATGACAAGGTATAGCCAAATATATAAAGACCATGTGGCACTACTGTAAAGACACTGGTATATTGTCATAACATTGTACTAACCAAAATAAAATAAGGACTGTTTGTCATGCTATAAAGACACTGCTATATTGTCATAACATTGTACTAACAAATACATAAGGATCGTGTGGCACTACTGTAAAGACACTGGTATATTGTCATAACATTGTACTACCAAATACATAAGGACTGTGTGGCACTGCTATAAAGACACTGCTATATTGTCATAACATTGTACTAAAGGGCATTGTGTGAATACCTCATCCCCTCCGGAGGCAGTGTAGTGAACTTAAATACTTCCAAGTTCCACAATGTATCATCTATTCCCATAGCAATTTCATTGTATTTAGACACATGTGCCAGGTATGTGCTTCATAAGTCTATAACCCTCATGCTCCAAAAAATTCCCAAACTACCGCTATGGCTTTTGGTGGACAGTGAGATGTTGAAACGGAGAGAAAAGTCCTAAAATGTATCTCAGCCAAAACAAAGCAATTATCTCTCTACATCAACGGCCCAATTCCATGCTAAGAAAATACTGCTGTAGAAAATGTAAAAAGAAAATTCAGAGATTTGCATTAGTCATATATTAGATCAGAAAATTATTAAAGGGGTTTCCACTTTTGTAATCTCTTTTCTTTGGGCACATCCTAAGATAGTGATCTCCTTTGCAGAGCCATCAGCTGTAATCTGTGAAGGATCAAACAGTTTCCTGCACTGCCCCCACAGGAATAATGAGGTATTACACTGCAGCCAATTCTTTAGTTTATACTAATAAAATTCTCTTACTTTCTAATGGTAAAACACAAAAAATATCCAAAGTAAAAGTCAAATAACAAACTCAGCTCAACTTCATCATAAAACCCAACCCGGTTACATCTGTATTCATTCTAATAGTTCTAATTCATTGGAGATTGAGAGCGACTGAGTCTTTCCATTGTGATTAAAAGCAGATGTACAAACTTCCATTGGAGCAAAAAATATCCAACTGAGGTCAATGGAGAGAGCAAAAATTCAGCTCCAAATGACCACTCTAAGTGGCTACTATGAATAAGTCAGTGTCCTGTTCACTGGAGCTACGGCCAAGAACTGAACATAAACATGACAACAACGCAATTCCATAGAATAAAGGAGTTTACTAGCTCACGCACAGATGTTACATAGGCGGACATGAGGCAAGCATGTTCTGCCCACCACGAGACTACTGATGCTACATAACACAAATTATACTAATCATATACATAACACAACACAGGCTGAAACCAGGGCAAACAAAGATCCGGGATATGAGGGAAATCGGTCACTGTGTCCCCCCGTCCGACCGGCCTGTCTCTAAGAATTTGCTGCCAAATTTATTCAAATATTAGTACTTAAGGGGTATTCCAGGAATCAGCATAATTCATATACAAGTGGGCACTCAAAATATAAGCTAATGTGTAATAGTTGTTATTTAAAATTTTGCTCCCTTAGCAGAAAATGCTGGTGACATAGACTGAATGAAGAAATAAAATGCTACTGGCCCTTTAACAGTCCGTTAATTTCCTCGCGCGGTCCGTCGCAGAAAAGAAAAGATGGCCGCTGGTCACAGTCCACATCACATGTCCTGCAACCTGTCTGGGCAGGTCATGTGATCACCATATGTTTGGCTGTAGTCAGTTGGTTTCAGTCATCCAGTATGGACAGGGTGTTGTGGGGATGGCCGTTACACGTCATTACTATGGTAACAGAGCAAGAAATCTATTACATCATCACTGGGCAGCAGAGCATAAAAGGGAGGAGGAGTACTGAGAAACTAAAGGATCATGGAACTTTAGTTTCCAGTGCGGCCCATCTTAGTGATAACTCCACCTACTTTAGAGAGGCCATAAATTTTGTTAAATCATAAATCATATTATTTAGCTCCGTTTTGTTGACTAATGACATTGAGTATGTTGTGTTCATTATTTAATCATCAAGGGTTTTGTGTCAAACGTTCATATTCCCGGAATACCCTTTAGGAACTACTATAAAGACACTTATATGTTGGTTTACTACACATGGGCAAATGATATGGTCTTGTCATGAACTACTATACAGACACCAGTATAATTTTACTATAGGGTAGACTATGTTGACAATACATTGGCACACTACAAAGACACTATATTGTCATTATGTGGTTACCAAAGCATAAGGACTGTATGCATACAATAAAAGATATTGGTAAAATGTCATGACGTGGTACTACCAAAACATAAGGACTATGCGGGACTTTATAAGACATTTTTATATGTCATTTAGTGGTACAACCAATACATGCGACCATGTGGCACTACTATACTACTACTACCTAATACATAAGGGCCATGTGGCCTATATAAGACACCGTATATTGTCATGACAAAGTATAGCCAAATATAAAAGACCATGTGGCACTACTGTAAAGACACTGCTATATTGTCATAACATTGTCTACCAATACATAAGGACTGTGTGGGAACTGCTATAAAGACACTGCTATATTGTCATAACATTGTTTACTAACAAATGCATAAGGATCGTGTGGCACTGCTATAAAGACACTGGTTATTGTCATGACAAAATATTGCCAAATACAATCAAGACCTTGTGGCACTACGTAAAGACACTGCTATATTGTCATCAAATGTACTACCAAATACATAAACTGTGTGTGGGGAACTGCTATAAAACACTGGGAGTATTGTCATAACATCGTACTACCAAAACATAATGAGCCGTTTGGCAGCTATTAAAGACACTGGGTATATTGTCAATGCAAGAGTATAGCCAAAATATAAAGACCAGTGCACTACTGTAAAGACACTGGTATATTGTCATAACCATTGTGTAACCAAATACATAAGGACTTGTGTGCACTGCTATAAAGACACTGACTATATTTGTCATAACATTGTACTAAAAATACATAAGGATCGTGATGGCATTGTGGCACTACTGTAAAGACACTGGTATATTGTCATAACATTGTACTACCAAATACATAAGGACTGTGTGGCACTGCTATAAAGACACTGCTATATTGTCAGAAATGTAATAACCCAAAGCATAGGATGGTGGCACTGCTATGACATGGTACTACCTAATACATAAAGACCATGTGGCACTACTGTAAAGACACTGGTATATGTCAAGACGTGGTACTAGCTAATACATAAGGACTGTACGCCACTACTATAAATTCATTGGTATATTGTCATGACGTGGTACTACCTAATACATTGCAACACTGTGGGACTACTATAATTTCATTGGTATATTGTCATGACGTGGTTCTACCAAATACATAAGAACTGTGTAGATCCCAGTCCAATTGACTCTCCATTAAAAAAGTTTCCGAAAATTGATTTGGTGTCTGTAAAAAAAAAGTTGTGAAGGTAAGTTTTGTTTTTCCGCAGACAGCAGGCGGTGCACTATGACTACAGGCTACTGTGTGGTGGCACTGTGACTACTGTAAATGTAATTTAGTGTAATGGATAAAAATCTGCAAACTTTAATAACTCATGTCATGGACATCTGATCCCTGTTCCTCACAAAATTTTTTAGATTTACTGAAAAGGATCAAGAATTATTTAGAACGCGTAACACAAAATTTTTTAAAAATTTGAGTCCGAGATGCCATTAACAAATCGTTATATAAAAGAGCTCAGAAAACAAGACGTGGCTGACTATTCTGTAATATAATTCCACTCTAAGCTCAAGCCAACCTGCACTAGATCCTCTCAGCTCAAGAGCAAAACAGCTCTGGCCAAGACAGAGTTAATTCAGCCGGAAAATTAAGATCTGGTTTGTGTGTTTTTCAAATAATACGCTGTCATATCTGCGGAGCCATAAGAAAAAGGAGGACTTCACTCTGCAAACAGCATTACACCGAATTGGACAAAACTGTTATTTTCTCCTAACAAGACTTGTCCATGTGAAACATACAATTACGTGGCAAAAAAGTAAAAAAAAAAACCAAAAAAAAAATACAGTTTTCTTGCTGGCTCAACCGCACCAGGACTGCATACTAAACACGTGTATAATACACGGCCATTAGGGGGAAAACTTTACACTTTTCAGAACTGACAGATACAAAACACTTCAGCATGAATTTAGTCTATGTAAGAATAACGCGTGAGTCCCATGTCAACCACCAAATTTCATACTGTCAAAATGTTGTCATTTTTGATGTTGTCACTGCCATGCAAAGACTACTTGTTCCCCACCGCATCTCCCTACAGGTGAGATGGAAAACCTTGGTGATGTCACGAAAAGGATGTCTTTCAAGGGATGGGAGATCTAGGGATCAAGTCATCAATTGTCTCTTTAATTCGGTGTTGGAAGAAGGAAAATGGGAAATTGTAAGGGTTTCAAAAAATTTGGTGGTGGGACGACTGGGTCGGAGCATCTCCTTAAACCCCAGGTCTTGAGGGTATTCCAAATATTTAGTGGTTACATCAAAAGTGGTTAATGGAAGGACAATTAAGAACTCACGGTCATAAACATCCAAAGCTCATTGATACAATCTATATAAGACCCATGACTGCATCTTCTGCTCAAAAGGAAGTCCTAGCCAAAAATTTTTATGTTACCTACAATAGATCTACTGCTTCTCCAGACCTAAAGTTGCCCAGGTCCTCCTGATCTCTACTTGCCGATGGTGGTCATTGAAGACATGGTCATTGTTACAGATTAGCTGACACCTCCTCAGTGTTGAGAGACACCAAGAAGTAAAGACAGAAGGGACCAGGGCAACATCAGTACCAAAGAAGGTCCGTATAATTTTTAAAAAAAGTTTTGGACCCCTCACATTCCGAGCCCAGGTATCAGAGGAGACCTCCAGAGGTGTTAAACAGTCCATGTCTCTACATGTCAAGGATGTTTTGGTGGCAGGTTGGCACCTACACTATATTAGACAAGTTGAACAAGGTGAACTTTGTTCCAACCCAACGTTCCCATGCCCCTTCTGCTGGCAGTCCCAATGGGTGGTCTCAGTGGACCCTGGTGACGTAAAACAGTTACATCACCTGGGCCTTCCAAGGTCACTGATTGGTCCAGGTAGACCTATTAACACTGATACTTCCACCCTAGCTGGGATTGTTGCCAAAGCCATCCAGGAGCCGTGACGAGGGAACCAGTATCTGGACCATAGCACCCTTTAATTTTCTCTGCCCCAACACACCAAGAGTTTTCAGAAAAAAAAACCTCTTTAACAAAAAAAAAACCCACTATAAAAGTATTCAGAACCTTCAACTAATCTTTTCTTTCTAATATTTTCCTGAACTGCTTTCTCTGATACATGAAATTCAAAGCACTTAAATTATTTTTTATGTTTAATGAAATCAAGGTTAAAAATGAAACGTGAAGTAGTTTGGACGCTCCAGGTTCATGGAGGTGAAGAACGGCAGAATAACTGGGACACAATTGCCGTTTATTTGGCCTCAACCAGTCATTAAAATAACTGCACCGCGCTTTCTGCATTAAAAGCCCAAAGGGAGGTTAAGAGATCGTCATTCCGGAGAAGTCACATAAATGAGGAGAAAAAATACTCAGGTTTATAAGTACCGAGAAGCTTTGAAAAATAAAATATTTGGGCTAACAAGAGAGGAAAACTAATGCTCGAGAGCTACGGAGATCAGAAAATGAGTCTTAAAGTAGACCTTTCATCACCTCCACCAACACCATCGACCAACTCAACTCCAACTGTGTCCTGCTTCACAGAATCTCATGACGTTCAACTTTTTCTCCAAGGCCTACCGTCCCCGAGCCATCGGAGATGTGTAGACTCTCTACTTCCAAATGGCAGGTCTTAGAATGGGGCAGACAAACTGCCAACACCTACCTAACAATAGAGAACCTACTTAGCATATGAGGCGCTGAAACTAAGTACTCATTGCTTGGCAATGTCGGGGACTGGAGAGAAAAATAAAAACTAATAGGAATCAGTAGAGCAACATCTTCTAAACAGTTAAAAAAGTTGAGAAAAACAGTCGGACCGGCACAACACGAAGGACGTCACAGGGGTACTGGTGCCAAATATTACTTCCTTTATTGTATAAAATGCAGCATACACGAGGACAATGGCTGGTTAACGCGTTTTCGACGGGATCCGTCTTAATCATAACCTACCAAGTTAAAAAAGTTGGTGGTGAAAGGGCTCCTGTTAGATGGATTGAAAGTTCCTGAAGGAAACATGTTTCTCTAAACCTGAACGACCCCTTTAAATAATCCATATCAAACGCTCTACACCGGTTGCATCTGTAAAACACCAATTTGCTACAAAAGAACAGTTCTTGCAACTTTGCATCATAATTAACAAGCATTTTAGACAGTTCTGAGACCAATTCTAAAAAAATTCATGGTTCCACAAAAAGCTGGACAGGCCAAGACTATGGCAAACAATTTTGTTGCAGTCTTGGACTAAGCTAACAAATAGAAGGTACAAAGTTGGACCCGTTCCACACTTGCAAGTGTGATGCGATAAACTTGCATCACACTCGCAACGCCTGCTGCCCGGATCTCCCCCGGCCCGAACGCTAAAAAACGGAACTGAAGTGACATGCTGAGTTCAGTTCCGGATTTCAGCGTTCGGGCCGGGAGCACGTCATAGACAGTGTTATACTAAAACTAATCTTCTATTCAGCATGTTTCACTGTAGACTAGCTTCCTTTTAGACAAAATTAGTAAATCTGACCCATTGAGGGTTGAGGCATCTACTTGCCAAATCAGATTCAATGGAGATAAATGCAATTTCATGCATTCAGGGACCAATGAACTGCGGTCACCATAAAGTAGGTCCTCAGGGTAGTAAATATTAAGAGTCACTTATTGAGAAGGACCTGGGTGTACCTGTAGATGGTAGACTAAATAACAGCTCAATGTCAATCAGCTGCCCGTAAGGCCACGTATTATAACAGACATGGACTCAAGAGACAAAGCTTCATAAAGACAATGCCCAGAAGATTTAGAGTTCAAAGAAGAGCAACAAAACTCATAAGGGACATGGTGACCCTCAGCTTTAAGGAACGAGTAAAAGAAGTAAACGCTGTTCTTCTTGAAATGAAACGAGATGTCTGAGGAGGGACATAATTCATTTGTCCATCAATATTGTATAAATATATTTTTAACTTGGAAGAGCATGGCCAAGACCAAGGCCATAACAAGAAAATGATCACTACCCACTCACACCCCACAGATCATCTGTTCTTTGTAGCTGATAAACGGAGATTGAAACCGGAAGGAGACAGCGCTATTGTCTATATAGTGGTGGCATCGGGAATGCAACTCAGCTTCTACTCACTCGAATGAAAGCTGAACTGCAGTACCTGGCCTGACCACTAAACAGGAAGTAGAGCTGTCTGTTTCCTGTTCTGATTATCAGTGGCTGAGATGATTTTTAGGGTGCTGGGTGTCAGAACCCTATCAATCTCATATTGAGGACCTATTCTATAGATACAATGGGGGAGATTTATCAGAAACTGTTCTAATTGCCAATGGAAACCAATTACAGTTCAGCTTTTATTTTTCCACAGATGTTTATGAAATGAAAGCTGAGCTCTGATTGGTTTCCATGAGCAACTAGACATTTTTTTTTACCTCATACACCTCTGTCCTTTTAAATAGGAACCCCCCATTAAATTCAGGACTATACTGTAATATAACAAGATCTACCTCATCCCTACAGCCCTACAGTATAGGATAGTCCCCCCTAAGGCTCCCTGATGCCGCTTGAAAAGACTCTGATATACGTCCAAGTAACTTTTATATTGCCCACCCCTTTTAATTTACAGGTGACTTTATGGCTGTGCATCCATAACCCAGTGAATTTTTATAGACGGGGGATTGTATTTAATGTTCACTCTTGTAAACAGCAACATTGTCATGTCTGATTCTGAGCGATGATATAGGATCTTATAAATATGAAGAAAGGGATCGGCGGAGGCGCACACAGCTTTGTGCCGTCTAGTGATATCCGAACTGCGGGGAGTCTGGGATTTACGAGACACAAAGCGGGATTTAGGGGACAGCAAAGTCTGTAAACATCCCGCCTCGCCGCTCAGCTGTGCACCCCCCCCTATCGTGCGTACAGGGAGATCTCGAAAGATAAAATACAAGTTTGGCCTGTGGATATTACTGAACACCAATCCTCAATTTCCGTTTTTCTCTGAAGAATGTTTTCATATTATTTACATTTTATTAAAAAAAATATAGAATTTTTTCAAATTAAATTAATATTTTGTAATTTGCATTGTAATTAGTTTATAGGTCAGGACTAGAGATGAGTGGACCCAATAGTTTATGTGTGAAACAGCCAACCTGGAAAATTCATGCCAGCAATACTTGAGCCAAACAGCTTGGAGTTAAGCCTCTGCTCCTTACTGCCCCATACACATGTAATTCGGCCATGAATTGGTGGCTCTCATAATTAGATGGCCAGATTTTCCTACTAAAATCAATGTGTTTGACAAGTATTAATCTAAAAAAAATACATGGTCAGCTTTAGATGCAATATCACATGCAACCTGTTGAGCGAGGGGGGGCGCTCTTTTGGAAAAAGAGCATTTCTTTGACCCAGAAGAATTCTCCTAGTGGAGACCCTAAGCTGTAGTGATATTTCGTTCACAAACGAACCAGCTCTGAGAGCCGACTCTTCTATGTGAACTACGGGAGTCGGCTCCCGATGGCTTACTGAACCCTGGCCCTTAATCGGCTCACCACGCACTTTTTAACCAAATAAAATACATGTACAGTATATATGCCGTTCAGGAGCCAGAAGAGCCGGCTCTTTTTAGTGAGCAGAACCTTATGATCAAGGCAGGCCCGGTGCCAAAACTGGACATACCCGGGCAAATGCCAGGGCCCAGAGCTGCTGGGGGGCCTCAAAAGGCTGTACATAAGGAATCCATGGGGGTGAGGGGGGCTGAATCTAATGAATCCATAGGGGGAGAGTGGGGCTTTATATAAAATATAAAACTGTATATTTTATATAAAAGCTAGTCATGAAGGGGCTGACTGATTGGGATGATAAACTAATTTATTTAGTTTATAACTAGAATATTTTAGGGAACAGGAGACAGGTTTTATTTTTTGAATTTTTAATGCCCCCATGTGAGTTCACTGCAAAGAGGCCCACTGAGGCTCTGTCACCCAGGGGCCTACTGACACCTGAAGCCGACCATGGATCCAGCTCCCTAAAAAGAGCTGTAATTCTCATCACTAGTAAGCTGTGGGTGGAAAGTTTCTTATCTACTTTTGAAGGGTACTGATTCTTATTGAAGAGACCCAGTTAAAGTAGTCTTATACATAGTTTTATACATAGTTTATACATAGTTTTATACATAGTTTATATGGTTGAAAAAAGACACTTGTCCATCAAGGAAGGGAAGGGATTGGATGAGGAAGGGATTTAGGGGAAACAATTCTATGAAGTATAACCATCAATGTTATTTAGGTGTAAAAAGGCATCTAGACCCTTCTTGAAGCTCTCTGCTGTCCCTGCTGTGACCAGCGCCTGAGGCAGGCTATTCCACAGATTGACCGTTCTCATAGTAAAAAAGCCCTGTCGCCTCCGGTGATTAAACCTTGATTTCTCTAAACGGAGACAGTGCCCCCTCGACATTGATTCATGGGTAAACATATGCAAATTAGCGCTCCTCCAGAAGGTTTAAATCTCTCTAGCACCAACTATAGGAAGAGCCTTGAAACATTACTAGTGATAATCAATGTAGCCAGATGTCACGTTTCAAGGTTCTTTAATGAGTCGGACCTTGATTTCCAATAAACTATATACTAGTGACACTAGAGAGACAGAACATCTCATAGCTATAGGATAAATATAATACATAGCTTCCATAAAAGGTATTATTATTTTCAATCTTCCTTATATAGTTAGAAATTTTTTTTTATCAGGATGATGGGAAAGCTGGGTGACCATGTTGTTCCCGTGGAAAGCAAACTACTGGTTAAGCAAATACTGTTCCCAATTAATCACATGGTGACATTTGCATACGGTGTGACTCGATGGCAGCCACTCAGATCTGTTACATAAAAGCCTTTCCTGGGGGGGGAATACGAAAAATTTGCTGAAATGTGTAAAAAAAAACTTTGTGCACGATGTCAGAACAAATTCTGCTAAATCTTCACTAAATTCTCCGGTTTCACACGTTGTGACTGTCAAGTCGCTCCTCTCACACGGCGACGGATCTTCATGCGTTCGCGTAAAAATAAGATTCGGAGCTGAACACATGTAGAAGGAAGACAATAAGAAACCTTCCAGGATTGTGCTGATGAGCAGGTTATAGCAATCCCCGCTCCGCGTCTCGAGTCCTGTCACCATCAGACCGATACTGGTTTACTGATGTCCTACCTGTCACCAATCCAATTTGTCGAGTCAGGCAAGAAAATCTGCATAAAAAGAGGAATTCAGCAAACTTTTTGGGGAAGATGAATAAAACCTCAGGCTATTGGGGGTTTGAATATTTGAAGAGTTTGTAAAATGAATGTTTCGCTCTTATTAGGCTCATCAGTTCAGGATAGGATCATATTAAAAAAATTGTGCATCAGTTGCCCCTGGTGAACAGTTTCGCCAATGACTTAGTATCTGAAGTTCAAGCAATAAGAATACTTAATATTAAAGGGATTTTACCACTTCTATCTAACCCAACCACTAGGACCCCCAATGATTGAGACTGAAAGTCCCTTTAAGTGCCCCAATAGGATGTTCAACCTCTATACTTTATTTGCTTCTAAGGAATTTCAGGACAACTGGAATAGACTGACAACCTAAAGTGTATAGTAGGACCCTGACTATCCTCCAACAGAAAAGAAGAGTCAGACATGTTGTATTTAAACATGTCCCATCGTTGATTTAGAGGACAGCCACAACTGTTTGTTAGTAGTTTATACACCTTAACAGAGTAAAGTTTACATATACAAACTAGAGTCCAGCTCTCTGATATTTACAGCTACCTTTACAACTATAGTGTTAGGACACACGTCTGACTACAAGATGGGGCTTCACTGTAGTCTGTATCCAGGGGCAACCAGTAGATTTTGGAATGTTGCTCTGTTTGTGAATGGATAGAAGAGAGTGAATAACTCAAAGTCAATACAAAAAGAGTAAAGTGATGTAACTACAGAGTAATTTCGTGTATCTTAGAAGTAAAACCTATTCTGCCCAGATTTTTGAGACAAACGTTCAGATCATTATTTGCTTTCTACTGAATATAAACCTCCAGCTGCACACAGTAAAGCTGCACTCTGAATATCAGCAAGGACGCAGAGTACAATGAGTGAGTGCTGCAGGAATTACACGTCTCAAGAGGGTCACACAAGTATTACAGGTTTACTACGACTACACGAGCTGCACTGATTTCTTTTACAGGATTCCGGTGATACGTCATTTTACATTCTCAGATTATAGTAATAATGTATCTGTGTAATTGAAATAAAACACAATGGTCCCTGTGTTTCATCTATCATAGACCCTGACGACAAAAAGAATGTCAGCTCCGCCTCCTCTCGTAAAACTTTGCTTGTTCTGCCTACAAACCAACATCAGAGGCCCATACTGTGTCTCAGCTGAAACGACACAGCATAATATGCAGTTATAGTTGGATGCAGCAGAGTGGAGTAAGTGTTATATTGTGGTTTATTAAGATGAGCATTTATTCTCAGTTGTAGGTGTAGATGCACCGAGCTTGCCAGCTGCAAACAAGCCCCTTTTAGCATTTGTCAAATAATATAATACGATGGATCTATAGTCCTGGATAGTAGTCTCTGTGCACTGGGGGCGTGTCCTAACACTGCTGTGCTCTTACCTCTCTGTTTCTAAGCAAATTTCTTCTGTTTCCAGTTTTAGTATTGAACCAGAAGATAACTGCAGTTTTTATTTAGACTAAAGAGGAAGGGGCTGAGGAGTAGTTTGATGTAGAGAGCACAGCAGTGTGAGGACACCCTCCCTCAGAAGATACAATCCTGAAATATAGATCCCAATTTCACAGTCCTGCTGCTACTAACAACACACACAAAGGTATTGGTACACAGATCTCCAGGGACAATGCTTAACAGTGTTTGGAGTTTCCCTTTAAGCGACAAATCAACACTATTGTTGATCTGTTAAACTATTGTTAAACATCTTTGTTTAATGCAAATGGGCAAATGGGCAAATGGCATAAAGTGCAGGAGACTCTACCCGAAAAGCAAATAATGGTGGCTGAGTGGGTGGCACTTTTGCCTTGCAGCACTGGAGACCTGGGTTTGAGTACCATCCAGGTCAACATCTGCAAAGAGTTTGCGTGGGTTTCCTCCGGGTCCTCCGGTTTCCTCCCACACTCCAAAACATACTGGTAGGTTGATTAGATTGTGATCCCGTGATTTGGCAAGTTCTGTGCTGCGCTGCATAATCTGTGTGCGCTATATAAATAAAGAAATTATTAATATTCCTGTATCACATGGAAGGCCATTCATCTGAACGTCCACCATGTAATAAGACATTTGGCCTGCAGAAGGCGCTATAGGGGAGATCTCCTTTGTCATAGTTGATGGATGCCAGTCCCAGGTGATGAGCTGATTCATGGCCTCATATGAAAGGGGAATATTTCCAGGCCAGGTGGGAATCCATTATACAGTAATCCAGCCCATATAATGTGACTGCAGCAGCGGAGGCTGAGCTAGAGATCTTCATATTAATCGTATATATTACGACTCTGGCGGCAGACCAGGAATGAAGCCATCATTTATTTATCACCTGCTGCATTATAAATACCGCAGCCAATTATTGCCTATTCTAGGTTAATGGCTCCTTTTGGGGAGTGCAGATTCCTCCATAACATTAGGACATATGCATTTTAATGGTGCACATGCGCCAATGTCGTATCACACAACAAGATTACAGCCACACCATCCAGAACGGATTATTTCTAGGTAAGAAAATATCCATCACAGGGTGTAACATGGAGCACCAGAAGGCGGTATATGTGCAGCTTAATCTCTTTGCCTCCTAATTATGGAGCAGTCTTGTTTTTAACCAAAGGGCAAAGGGTGCAGCTGCTACAGACCATATGGCATTAGGTCTGATGCAGTCTCTCTGTGTATATATTGTAAATTTTTTCCCAAATATACAGTATGTGCCAGGAAAGGTTTATGGGGAGGGCTCGGGGGCGTAAGCCCTGGGGCCCTCACCACTTTACTCATAAGTATGGTCACAGCACAGTACTACTACTCTTATCCTGTATATATGGACACTGCATGGTACCCCTTCTCCTATCTTGTATCTATGGGCACAGCATAGTACTACTACTCCTATCCTCTATATATGAACACTGCACAGTACCCCTTCTATCCTGTATACATGGGCTCAGCACAGTACCACTACCCCTATCCTGTATATATGGGCACAGCACAGTACTGCGATTCCTATCCTGTATATATTGGCACAGCACAATACTACTACTCCTATCCTGTATATATGGGCACAGCACAGTACTACTACTCATATCCTATATATATGGACACAGCACAGTACTACTACTCCTATCCTGTATATATGGGCACAACACAGTACTACTACTCCTATCCTATATATATGGGCACAGCACAGTACTACTACTCCTATCCTATATATAGACACAGCACAGTACTACTACTCCTATGATTCATCTGATTCAGTAGATCCTTTAATAAAACCTCAGGATAATCCCTGAGAGGATGGACTGTATATATTTCTTACCCAGAACAGATGGGACCGGGGCTCTGTCATTTTACAAGCGTGTAAATGTCTCGCCGCTTTCATAAATTTGTTAAGAAAACAAAGACAAATGTGTCTCCGAGGCCGAGGCACCGGGTGATATATAAAGAAGATGACAACACAAGACAACTTGGCTGGGAACATTAAACCTGGGGCTCTTAACCTTTTTAGGACAAGATCCAAATTATATCTATGAATCAGCTTAGTGACCCAAGGATCAGGTGCTCATTAATAATGTACCGCCTCTCACTCCAGGGCCACCAGACCGGCAAGATGGAGAACATTTATGAAAACAATATTACAGCTTCATTCTGTCCAGATAATAAACTACTTTTTTTCCTTTCTTGACATAACTTCACTTGTCGAAGCAGAAGTTTGTGCTCCGGAGCTGCACTCCCTACCGGAAATGTGGGAAGGAAATTACAGAGTCAGTCATTATGGCCAGAACAGAGAAGTGCATAAACCCTTACTGCCATATCTCATCTTTATGGCAGAGAAGAAGGCGTCAGAGACTTCTGGAAGGGAAGATCAAGCATTAAGTATCATAGTTTATATTGGTGAAAAAAGACACATGTCCATCAAGTTCAACCAAGGAAGGGAAGGGATTGGATGAGGAAGGGATTTAGGGGAAACAATTCTATATATCATAACCATCAATGTTATTTAGGTGTAAAAAGGCATCTAGACCCTTCTTGAAGCTCTCTGCTGTCCCTGCTGTGACCAGCGCCTGAGGCAGGCTATTCCACAGATTGACCGTTCTCATAGTAAAAAAAGTCCTGTTGCCTCCAGTGATTAAACCTTGTTTTCTCCAGACGGAGTATCACATTATCAATAGTGTGCAGATGTACACATCTGCAGGAGATGGGGCTGTATAACACAGACTGTGTATCAGTATAGAGAGAGAGGAGAGCACACACTGCAGATACTATGGACGATGAGAGATACACTCCTCAGCATCATACCTCATGGCTCCTGGGAGGCCTATATATATGAACATATTAAATAACATAAACCCTTTCTGTCAGAATATCACAAACTGATGTGTAAAAAAGAGACAAAAACAGGGAATTGTGTGATGTTATAGGTAGCAGGAGTGTAGAGAGGGAAGAAGTGATCCAAGTCCTCAGTTAGGGCAGATCACACATACTGGGGCAATCCCCCATCCGAAATGTCTGCTGCGATTCACTACCAGCATGCGCCTGATTTCCTGCATGTGTCGCTTCCCCGCTCAGGTCCACCGGAGTTCACCTTCTTCTTCCTGGTGCATGTAACTGCATGGCTTGCGACACAATTTGAAATGTTAAATTCCGCCCGTTGTCCGAATCAGTCGGCCCGCCCCCCGATTGCGACACAATCCGATCGTGTGCCACACAATCCCCAACGCGATGCCCGAAAAATTGGGAAACCTGATGAACATTCGGCAACGGTACCCTTAGTAAATAAGCCCCAGTGTATCACAGTATTGATAGAGAAGGTGCATGTACACAACTACAGGAGAGGGGCCTGTATCACACAGACTGTGTATCAGTATACAGAGGGAGGAGAGCACACACTGCAGATTCTATAGATTGTACAACATCCATTCTTCCAGATCAGTGTCAGCTCAAGGAAGACTACATTTCTTTATGTGCTTGTGGTCTGAACATGGAGCACAAATGGGAGGCTGAAACTGTAACTAAAGACAGTGTCATTGATTTATATGCAAATGAGCATTTCAGAGCATCATGGGTGGGGTTACAGGTTTCGGAGCACCTTCCCTTTCCTATTTAAAGGCTAGTCTCAATCAAACGAGAACAGGCAATAGAGGGTGCGCCCTACCTCACAGCCACGCCCACAGTGCCCCAAATGCTCATTTGCATATAAATAATTATTTCGATTACTCTGCATTCAGACCACAGATTTTCTTCAAAGGACACATGTTTATGATGCAGGGGACTTCACCTACAAGGTCATATGTTTGGTTTATGTGAGTCCCAGGAGCTGACAGAGTCCCTTTAAGACATCAAAGTGTTGAGATTGAGGCCTGGGTGGCGTATATATAACCCGATATTTCTGTGTACCATTAGGGGGACGCAGAGCTAGAATGAGGCTGTAGTAAAGAGCTTACTAATGTGCCTTCCACATAAATATAGATTTTCTCCACTTGTAGAAGTGGTTTTACACCTGTAATAATCCCAGAACAAAGTGACTGAAGTCCTAACTATAATGTCATATTTTTCTTCCCACCATAACAACTTCTCCTCACAGTCTCCAGGCTGCCGGGTTATATTTAGCACATGTGTTCAATATTAAGTTCATTAATATATCTATTTTTCAGCTTCTTCATTAATTCTAAGTGATATGTGTAGACACAGGTCGTTCTGTGCAAATGGGTTACTTGGGGTCTATCAGAGCTATTACTGTGTACCTGCTCTAATGCCATTCCAAAATGGCTGCTAGACTGGCAACAGCGCCACCTCTGTCTGCAGGTTGTGTCTGGTATTGCAGTTCAGATCTATTATGCAATGACCCTGTACAACCTGTGGATTGATAGTGCAGATTGTTTGTCAGGAAAAAATAGTCTTTTTTTGTACAAAAGTTTGTGCCAGAGTCATTCTCAGTCCATACAGTGAAGCTGAAGATGCTCTCATTTTGTCTTTGTGGTTTTCAGTGTGAACACGGTTTAGGATTGCTGGTTGGGTTGACTGAATAGCACCACGCCCAGCAGCTTGGCTCTGGTTTATTGATAGTTACCCCACTGTTATTCACTGTTTCTCTCTCCAATCACATTACTCCATTGCTCCTCTGTATTATCTAGATCTTAGAATTCTGAGCCATTCATTGTTTGGTGCCTGGATTCTGATATCACATATACGTTCTGTCACTATTCATAGGGGGTCTACCATTGTAGTTTCTAAGCAAGATCCATATCATTGTGTTATTCTGATCTTTTTTCCTGGCATTCTGACCTTTCAGCTTGTGTTCTGACTATTCTCTATTCTCGTGATTTTGTACTGCATTTGTTCTCTTGGTTCTGCCTGGGCTCTGCTTACTCCTCTTATTTGTTTCTACGGTCTTGTCCTGTCTTTGTGTTTTGCACTTTGTTTCAGGGAGGGAATATCTCCTAGTTGTCCCTTATCGCTAGGGTCTGCGAGGTAAACAGGTAGGGAAAGCTGGGTAGTGGTAAAAGCATTCGGCCCTGCTCTCTGTATCTACCCTTCTTGTACTTTCCCAGAGCGTGCATTACATCTGTATTATTGTATTGGTATTTCAGTGAGTTCTTTATCACTGTTTTATATTCATTTATACTATATTTGCAAGATTTGAATTAGTTTTTCTTAATTTTTATGTCTTTTGTATTGCTGTTTTATCCTTTTTGTGGGTTCTCCATTAGCTATTTATTATATTTGATGGTTTTGTATTTGTTATCCATTTTGTGCAATTTCTGTTACCGTATTAGTGCTGTTGTGGGTTTTTTTTATTATGTTTGTAGGTTTTGAGTTATGATTTAATGACTCTTGTGAGTTCTTTACCGCTTTTGTTTCCGCCCCTTTTATGCCTCCGTGCGAAAATCCAATGCGGACCTTACTCCTGCCCGCTCCTTGATATTATCTAGGTCTTAGAATTCTGAGCCATTCTCATATGTTTGGGTGCTGGATTCTGATCTCAAACATATACGTTGCTTCCACTAGTTATAGAGGGGTCTACCATGGTTGAGTTCTAACAACGATCCTATAACATTGTGTTCTATAACGTCTGACTTTTTGTCCTCTTAGGTCGTGACCTTTCAGCTTGTGGTTTCTGATATCTCTCATTTCATCGTGGGTATTTTGTTACGCATGTTGTTGTACTCAGGGGGGATGGTGGTTCAATGACCTGGGCATGCTGCTTACTCCTCTTAGTGGTTGTTCTACAGTCTTGTCCTGTCTTTGTTTGTTATCCACTTTGTTTTCAGGGAGGGAAGATTCTCACTAGTTGTCCCTTATCGCTAGGGTTCTGCGGGTAACAGTTAGTGAAAGGCTGGGTATGTAGGTTACAAAGCATGTCGGCCCTGCTCCTGTAATCTCGTACACCTATCTTGGTACTTATCACCAAGCGTGGGTGTGCAGATTACAATCTGTATTCGTTGTATGGGTATTTCAGTGAGTTATCTTGTTATGCCTGAGTGTTATAATTCATTTGAGTATGATATTGTGCAAGGGGTATGTTGAAATTAGTTTTTACTTGAATATTTAAAGTAATGTCTTTGTAGATTTTGTGCTATTTATATACCTTTGTGGGTGGGGAGAAAGAGTTCTCCGATTAGCTATTTATTATATTTGTCGTTTTTGTATTTATTCCATTTTGTGCAATTTCTGTTACCGTATTAGCGCTGTTGTGGGTTTTTTTATTATGTGGTTTTTGTGTTTTGAGTAATGATGTTAATGACTCTTGTGAGTTCTTTACCGCTTTTTTTTCTTAAATTGTATTATCTTTTCTCTGATATTTTCCAGTTTTGTTATTATCACGTTACACTTTTGTGGGTTTTGTATTACTTTTTTTTATTATTCTTTGTACTGTAGGTGAAGTATTACTATAGCCCTTTTTATTTTGTGGATTTTTATATATTATTTTCTTTGTGTTGGTCATGCATTATCATTTAATCTTTGTTGTTTTCTATGATTATTTTATTCTTTTACAGATTTTGTTTTGTTGTTTAATTTTTTTTGTGGCTTTTCCATTGTCGTACAATTACAGAAAGAAAACGGTAAAGATCAAGTATGGAAGGAGCGTACAGACACATTATAGTATTTAAGACGAGTCTTACTGGGACAGCTGCACTGAATGAGAATAAGCCGAGCGTTTCCAGCCCAAAGCCCTTTGTGTGAATGACGATAGCTCAAGGGCGCTGTTCTGAACTCCAATTTCTGAAGCTTTCCGTTAAAGAAATGCCGGCAATCGCCCATTGCCCAAATGCTATTAAGGAGGCATCCTAACCTTCCTCCTGAATGATGTGCATTTATTAGAATACAGCCGTCGTGGACAGCTATAACCGCCATTGATTCCTGTTCTCTCCAGATTTACTGTAAACGCTCCACAATTAAGATTAATGAGGGAGGGGAGTCACCCCATCATAAGTTATTTAGCCGGTCACGGAGGCGCTCACTGTCTGTGTGTATACTTCGGAGGAACAACATAAGCACTATAAAAGATGTATATGGTTTTAAGGCTACACAAGTTACAGAAACAAGTGGATGCTTTTTATTGCCAATCTGAAGGCTGGCACAACACACTACAAACTCACCGGGGATGTGAAGATGGAATTTTAAAGAAGCTGTGAGGCAATAAATATGATCCACACTTATTTCGGCGTTTATGCCTGACAAGGGAGGTTGTGTAGAATGCAAGGAAATTAAAACCGCAGAGCAACAATTCCCCGTGGGTTCATATTTTTGCTCAGTTTGCAAATGGGTTTGAAGGAAGGATAAAGGACCCAAACACAAGATACGAGAAAGAGGTGATTCATAAGGTACGACAAGGCATTCAATGATGTATAGGAAGAACCAAATTGGCATATTGTCAGTCTGATAAGTAGGAGAAGGTTACAATCTTGAGCGGTCTTTCTCAGCTGCCTTTGAGTCAGCTAATCATCCAACTATAAAGCCTCCTTGAAACTGGAATTCCCTGCCAGGTATTGGGTAAACTACCTGTGAGTGGATACTTGTGACCTGGATTCTATGGCCAACCATCCATTGCCACTGTGATTGTGGTACGTCATGCTATTGGTTGCACTCATTTTTTGTTTCGGTCGCCGACTGTGGGACTTTTTGCCTATGTAGCAAATGCCAGTAGTTGGGGGAAGTGCACCCTAAAGAGGTCAAGTAAGTATGATAGGGGGGTTTCTTTACTGACACCATGGGGGCACATCTACTAAGCGCTTTGCACCGCACTTTTTGTTGGACTTTGCACATACTGTAGGGAAAACTGCTTGCACAGAAGTATTGCGCCGGATTTGTGTCGCACGCAACCCTTTTGTGCCGCAGCTGCACTGGCCTCCATGCGACACAACATTAGGGGTGTGCCATGGTCGGTCTGACTGATGTCGGGACCCGAGCGCGTATATTTAAACCCGCAAATTGTGTCACACACCCTATGGTTAAAGGTGCACCACAAAAAAGATGGTGAACTCTGTCGGGCAAGTGAGGGAAATGAATCGGTCGCACCCATCATTATTCACGGAAACGCACTTTTCAGCATGGCACCCCCATTCCTGAAGAAGAACAAATGGACGGATACCATGATGTAAAGCCATTGTCTATATATATAGAGCAAATATGCCCTAATGCCTTGCAGTCCACCTGTCATGACCAGAAATCTCCAGGCAACTCACTGAATCATAAAACACCAGAAAGAGTAGGGTAGAAGATCATCAAGACTTTTGCGCTTATCAAAGTAGACACACATACACAATTATAGGAAACTATTTAATTCGGTGTTTTTTTGGCGTTGCTTATCACATCCTTACACACTGGAACATAATGGATTTCCCATCAAAATATATACCTCTATTCATAGGATGTGGGATAAGTTCTAGATTGGATCTGTTCTCTGGAGTTTCATAGAGTTGGATGGCGTGGCAGTGTACCGCACACAACTGCCGCACTATTTAGAGGACAGGAAAGTGACCCATAATCATGTGATCCAATTAGAGGTTCACGTGGTTTTGACTTCCAATCAAACATATCATCCACTCCTGTTGATTGGTGGGTTTCCAAGACTCTTGGGAAAGACACCATTTAAGTGGTCAAAAAAAGCTAGCCCTATGCAATAAGTGCTCTGTTGGATCTTATTACTAATTGTAAAAAAAAAAGCTGTTGATTAAGGGACCTGTCATCACGGGCTGTTTTCCAATGGTACAACTACACTAGAGAGTTAAACAAGTACTTAGCAAACCATGTTTTTAAAATATTCCATACACTTACTTGTATATAGAAATGTCGGATGGTAAACTCACCTGGCTCCTGCCACTCTGCACTTGAAGTCCCGGGGGGAGTTGTTGCTTTCAAAAGGGTAACGTCCGCCTCTGATCTAGATGACCTGTGTAGTGAGTTGTGTACATCTGCACTGCCTAGTAAGACTTGGCTACGAGCATGTCAGGATACAAGGGCTCATGGCGAGGTTTGCTGTGCGTGATTGTGCATGTCCCACCACCAGCGAAGACTCTCCTGTGATTTGATGACCCTGGTTACCTTGCTAATATGTATATATTGCTTTCAAATAAATCTAAGGCATCTAATAAAAAAAGCAAGAGAGAGTAAGAGCAGTGTTTTCTAGACTCTTTACGGCACAATTTAGGTTCATGGTTGATTCCCGCCTATATGCAATCGTATTTGTATTACATGCTCCATTAAGTCTATCGATATGTAACAATGGACTGCACCAGTGTACATAAAAAAAAACACAACACAGAAGAGGGAACCATCAATTATGGATCAAATAGATCCCGTTACTGTAAGAATAAAATCTTTGGTTTCGGGAAACGAGAAAGTCAAATTCGACAATACGCTTCTATGGCTCAGTACAAAATACAGCAACCAGGGACAATGACCCAATTATGGAACCATTAGATGAGGAATATTACCTACTTCTATACTATGGAGTTTCTACAAGAACTTTACAGTAATGTGCAAAGATATATATTCAACATTACTTCTGCCGCACGACAATGATCTGTAAAACCATAACCATAAAATATCTTATCCATTTAGAAGGACAAGCAGGGGCGTAACTGAGGGGGTGCACAGGGTCGGTCGCAATCGGGCACCATAAAGGTGTCACTTCCCATACGGAAGATAGTACCTTAAAACCATACATATAGTCGGGGGCCTGGCACGACTTTGCACTGGGGCCCATCAACGTCAAGTTTCGCCCCTGAGGACAAGAGTCCTGGAGGTAATGATATGTCCCCTATCTCAAGAGGTACTAAGACAAGAAGGAGGTCATCAAGCTTCCATTTGCGTAAGATTGCAGAAGATTTTGCTAGATCTCCGAGATTCTCGGACAACCTCCATGCCAGTTCTGATGGGTTTTGAAGGCAAAGGAGTAAATACAGTGGTGTGTATATGGTTACATGAAAGGAGTAGAGAGGAGATATCATCATGAGGTGATGTAACAGGAGTTTCCAGAAGTAACCCGGAAAAAGTGTCATGATGTTCTTTGGTCCAATGTAGTCCCTTTTGAGTAATTTACATAACAACTTGGTAAAAATAAAATGATTTCTATAAGATAACCCTTAATACACTGGCACCAACGATGGGTATTTGGGTTCGTTTCGTTGGTGTTTCATGCGCAAAGGCGTACCAGGGAGGAAACAACCAGCGTTATTATTCTTTCGCTCACAAGGGCGTCAATTTTTTACCCAATATAAAGGACAATGGGGGCAGATTACTGTTACCCGGCCATCGCGAATCCAGCGGCCACGGTATCTCTGCGCTGGATTGGGTCCGGCCGGATTATGAAGGGTAGTTCCAAGACCGTCCGCAGGTGGCACTGCTGCCTTGAAAAAACACTTGAATGCGCAAGATTCACCGAGGCTGTGCGATTGAAGGTAAGCGCAGCTTCGCGCCATTTCGTTTTTAAAATGCGCCGGTTTTTCGAATAGGTGGTTTTCGTTTCGGCCCATGCCACACGATTTCGTCGCGTTGCCGCATGCGCCGATCGCACACAATCCGATCGCGTGCGCCAAATCCCGGGGCCTACAGGGAAAATTGTGCAAAAAACGGAAAATTCGGGTTAAACACGTCGGGAAAACTGCGAATCGGACCCCAATTCAGTCATCCAATAGAAAGCTTTAAAATATCAATGGGTATTATTATTCACCTGATTCTTGCTGCTTTCGTGGTTTATATGATATGGGGCCTACCCTTATTCTATCCTAACCAGTGAGCAATGTCGTGGGAGTAGAGTTCTTCTTATGGAGCCTTTACCAATTAGGCCGCCTTGCAGGCGTGGGTGACTTATAGCCAGTGATGCCCAATTGGGGTTCTGGGAAATACCATGAACAATGGACAGGGGAGCCTTTTTGGAGTGTTAGGAACCAAACTCTGGTGGCAACACTCAAAAGGCTCCCCTGTCACTGGTTCATGGTATTTCCGCCCCCCCAATTGGAGCATCAATCTGATTGAGCTAGTTATATGGATAAACTTTAATCATTAATCCACCTTTGTTCTTTTTTTATCATGATGAAGTGTAGTGTGAGTTCAGCCTCCCGATTGAAAACTCAACATTTAACATTTAACAATTTACAGATTAAAGTGAAAAAAACAGTTTGAGCTGTAATTTGCTTCACAAAGAGTTTATCGCTGAATAAGAAGGATTGTCCACTTCCTAACCTTTACTGCATTTTATAATTGATTTTAAAAAAAGAAAATTGTGTTGGAGTCTTGGCGGCTCTTCGGCTGAGGGAAAAAGCCGTCTTATCTCCTTATTCAAATATCGCATAGCCAATGTGGGAACAGATGTTGGATAAGGGGGTTGTCTTGGGTGCTGACATGTTTGACCTGAGCAGAACTAGCCTCCTAATGCACATACGACATCAGTAAGTATCGGCACCAAGTCCACTCTGTGTTCTTGGCTTCCTTACTTTATTCCATTACTCTGAAGAGAAAGCCAAAAAATGTAGGCCTCTTTATGTCTCTCTGTGTCTCGATTACTATATACATCAAGTAGGTGATTGATACTATTTACTCTAAGAGACTTGGATTCTTTCTTCGACCAGGGATTGATGGCCTCATCTAAAGAGATAAACGTGTTAGGTGTAAGGTTACAAAGATGGTTGTGTAGTACTGGTGTTAATCTTCCAATGTGGGGTCCTGCAACTGTTGTCCTATTCATATTCCATATTCTGTCTTATTATGAAAACATGGACCATTTTTTCACCTTCTTCTGGATTGACTGTAGGATTATAGCTTGGACTCACTGGACCTTTGTTTTCTAACCTAAGTTTAATTGGAAGACACACAAGTTACTCAACCAAATCTCAGAGAAGGAAACTACAGAATTTTTTTAAAAAAAGAAGATGGTTTTCTGCATTTTTTGTGTTGAGGTTAGTGAAGTCAAGAAGGTTGACTTTCCCCACAGAGAGTCCATGCGGCCACTGTGGTATCCCTAAAGTATGATTAGAATCTGAAGACTGGACTGAGCTCATTTACTAACCACCCGGTCCTGTCGCGATTACAAGCGACGGTTCTCCGACGGGATTCGGGTCTCGGGTTATCACTGAAGGTTCGTGCGCACGATGTCCATCAGGTGTTCCTTGTGCGCCGAGGTCCGCTGGAGTCACCGTCCTATTCCTGGTGTGCACTGCATGTAAGTTGCGTGTTTCAAGGCCCACACTTTTTGTAAAAAGAAAAAATAGTGGATTTTTTCGAATCTGATCGCGTCCGCCAAACACTGGGGGCAATTCGGAGCAAAACGGTTTAAGACCTGGCGGAAAAAACGCGATCGGGACCCTTATTAAATTGTGCCCCTAATATGTCAAATCCACCGAACCATGACATCATTGTTAAGATGAAAAACTAAAAGAACTGCAAATTGGGAAGAGAAGTCCGATTAAACTTAAGGTTTCTAGTCAAACTCTTAAAAAAAAAAGTTGACAACATGTCCTTTTTTAAGTATTCACATTTCTCCCTCTATTCCCAAGGAGGGATTCCATTTTCCTCTGCAACATAACGCAAGACAGGGAATAGGTGGACAATTGGGCATTACTTCCTCCATGGACCTCTCAAGGAGCTAATGATGATGGTTGTTGGTAGGCCACAACTTTATCTTTGTCAAAGATGAATTAAGACCAAAATGGGGACCTACCAATTGACCTCCTCCATCACAGTGTAACCGTGTTCACCGATGATTCAATTATGAAGTTAAGCATTCCAAGCACTGCTGGTTGCAGCCCCAAACTAAGATGTTTCAGGACGGGATCACATTGTGCTCTTTTCATCTGTCACGAAAGAATGTCGGGGCTTCTGTCACTTTTTTCTGGAAAAATTCTTGTTATTACTCCTTGTGTTAATCCCTTATGATGGTTTTCCGATTGTGTAACGTAACCATTTTTAAACGCGGAAGCTTCATGGAGGGGCCGCCCATTGTTTTTTTTGAAGTGTTCCTTATGTGTATATTACATTCAGCCTTTAAGGGCCCCAAAATGTAATTTTTATTACGATATAAATGTATCTATTAGAGGTAAGTTTCATCTGTTACCACGTGTATTACCATTACCATCCGCCATATGATGGGGCAACCACAAAGAGAACATATGTTAAATAACCCAAAAGACGATGGCTATGATGGTCTGTGTCCCTACAATGTAAGCAAAGTAGTAACAATGCCTTGGGACACAGTAGCAAGACGTCAACGGGCAGATTACTAAGGGTCCGCCAGGGACAAGAAAGCCGTTGGGGTTTTTCCACAAATATTTCCGATATTATTTTTGCCCCGGGTTGGTTTTTTGGAGCAAGCGAGCGGATTGTTGAGCAATACGGCCGGCTTAATGCAAACGATCGGGGCGTGGGCAGCCGAAAACCGAAGGATCGAAGACCCGCGGCAATTTACAAAAAAATTAAGTGTCTTGAAAAAATCAAGCAATCACATGCACGGGAACGGAAAAAGATGGTGAAAAGACGGAGGACCTTGTGGAGGAAGCAGCGACACAGCAGGAAGGAGTAGTTGGGAAGCACGAGCTTAGTGAATCGCGGAAGAAAAAAAGGACCCGAATGCTCGTCGGAGAACGCAAAGGGGAGAGGTTTTGAGTTATGATTTAATGACTCTTGTGAGTTCTTTACCGCTTTTTTATCTTTGTATTATCTTTTTTATGATATTTGTAAGTCTTGTATTATCACGTTACACTTTTTGTGGGTTTTGTATTACTTTTTTTAAAATTATCTTTGTACTGTAGGTGAAGTATTACTATAGCCCTTTTATTATTTTGTGGATTTTTTATTATTATTTTCTTTGTGTTGGTCATGCATTATCATTTTAATCTTTGTTGGTTTTCTATGATTATTTTATTCTTTTTACAGATTTTGTTTTGTTGTTTAATTTTTTTTGTGGGCTTTTCCATTGTCGTACAATTACAGAAAGAAAACGGTTAACAGATCAAGTATGGAAGGAGCGCTACAGACACATTATTAGTATTTAAGACGAGTCTTACTGGGACAGCCTGACCTGAATGAGAATAAGCCGAGCGTTTTCCAGCCCAAAGCCCTTTGTGTGAATGACGATAGCTCAAGGCGCTGTTCTGAACTCCAATTCTCTGAAGCTTTCCTGTAAAGAAATGCCGGCAATCGCCCATTGCCCAAATGCTATTAAGAGGCATCCTAACCTTCCTCCTGAATGATGTGCATTTATTAAAATACAGCCGTCTGTGACAGCTAATAACCGCCATGATTTCCTGTTCTCTCCAGATTCTACTGTAAACGCTCCACAATTAAGATTAATGAGGGAGGGGAGTCACCCCATCATAAGTTATTTAGCCGGTCACGGAGGCGCTCACTGTCTGTGTGTATTACATTCGGAGGAACAACATAAGCACTATAAAAGATGTATATGGTTTAAGGCTACACAAGTTACAGAACAAGTGGGATGCTTTTTTATTGCCAATCTGAAGGCTGGCACAACACACTACAAACTCACCGGGGATGTGAAGATGGAATTTTAAAGAAGCTGTGAGGCAATAAATATGATCCACACTTATTTCGGCTTTTATGCCTGACAATGGGAGGTTGTGTAGAATGCAAGGAAATTAAACCACAGAGCAACAATTCCCTGTGGGTTCATATTTTTTGCTCAGTTTGCAAATGGGTTTGAAGGAGAGGATACAAGTGACCCAAACACAGATACGAGAAAGTAGGTGATTCATAAGGTACGACAAGGCATTCAATGATGTATAGGAAGAACCAACGTTGGCATATTGTCATGTCTGATAAGTAGGAGAAGGTTACAATCTTGAGCGGTCTTTCTCAGCTGCCTTTGAGTCAGCTAATCATCCAACTATAAAGCCTCCTTGAAACTGGAATTCCCTGCCAGTTATTGGGTAAACTACCTGTGAGTGGATACTTTGTCACCTGGATTCTTGATGGCCAACCATCCATTGCACTGTGATTGTGGTACGTCACTGCTATCTGGTTGCATCATTTTTTGTTTCGGCTTGCCGACTGTGACTTTTTGCCTATGTAGCAAATGCCAGCTAGTTGGGGGAAGTGCACCTAAAGAGGTCAAGTAAGTATGTATAGGGGAGGTTCTTTACCTGACACATTGGGGCACATCTACTAAGCGCTTTGCACCGCACTTTTGTTGGACTTTGCACATACTTGTAGGGGAAAACTGCTTGCACAGAAGTATCTGCGCCGCTATTGTGTCGCACGCAACCCTTTTGTGCCGCAGCTGCACTGGCCTCCATGCGACACAAATTAGGGGTGTGCCATCGGTCGGTCTGACTGATTCGGACCGAGCGCCGTATTTAACCCGCAAATTGTGTCACACACCCTATGTTAAAGGTGCACCACAAAAAAGATGGTGAACTCTGTCGGGCAAGTGAGGGAAATGAATCGGTCGCACCCATCATTATTCACGGAAACAGCACTTTTCAGCATGGCACCCCATTCCTGAAAGAACCTAAATGGACGGATACCATGATGTAAAGCCATTTCTATATCATATAGAGCACAATATGCCCTAATGCCTTGCAGTCCACCTGTCATGACCAGAAATCTCCAGGCAACTCACTGAATCATAAAACACCAGAAATAGGGTAGAAGATCATCAGTGACTTTTGCGCTTATCAAAGTAGACACACATAAACAATTATAGGAACTATATTAATTCGGTTGTTTTTGGACGTTGCTTCACACCTCCTTACACCTGGAACATAACGGATTTGCCCATCAAAATAATATATCCTCTATTCATAGGATGTGGGATAAGTTCTAGATTGGATCTGTTCTCTGGAGTTCATATAGAGTTGAATGGCGTGGCAGTGTACCCGCACAACTGCCGCACTATTTAGAGACAGGGAAAAGTGACCCATAATCATGTGATCAATAGAGGTTCACGTGGTTTGACTTCCAAATCAAACATATCATCCACTCCTGTTGATTGGTGGGTTTCCAAGTACTTCTTGGAAAAGACACCATTTAAGTGGTCAAAAAAAGGCTAGCCCCTATGCAATAAGTGCTCTGTCTGGATCTTATATTTACTAATTGTGAAAAAAAGCTTGAATTAAGGGGAACCTGTCATCACAGGGCTGTTTTCCAATGGTAACAACTTACACTAGAGAGTAAACAGTACTTAGAAAACATGTTTTAAAATATTCCATACACTACTTGTATATAGAAATGTCGAATGGTAAACCTCACCTGGCTCCCTGCCAGCTCGCACTTTGAAGTCCCGGGGGGTTGTGCTTTTCAAAAGGGTAATGTCCGCCTGCTAGATTGACCTGTGTAGTGAGTTTGTGTACCTCTGCACTGCCTAGTAAGACTTGGCTGACTGCGCATGTCAGGATTACAAGGCTCATGGCGAGGTTTGCTTGTGCGTGATTGTGCATGTTCACCACCAGCGAAGACTCTCCTGTGATTTGTATGACCCTGGTTACCTTGCTAATATGTTATATATTGCTTTCAAATAAATCTAAGGCATTCAATAAAAAAAAAGCAAAGAGTAAGAGCAGTGTTATTTCTAGGACTCTTTTACGGCACATATTTATGGTCATGGTTGATTCCCGCCTTATAATGCATCTGTATTTGTATTACATGCTCCATTAAGTCTATCGATATGTAAACGAATGGACTGCACAGTGTACATAGAAAAAAAACACACACACAGAAGAGGGGAACCATCAATTACTGGATCAATAGATCCCGTTACTGTAAGAATAAAAATCTTTGGTTCTCGGGAGAAGTCAATATTCGACAATACGCTTCTATGTGGCTCAGTACAAATACAGCAAACCAGGGGACAATGACCCAATTATGGAACCATTAGATGAGGAATATTACCTACTTCTATACTACTGGAGTTTTCTACAAGAACTTTACAGTAATGTGCAAAGATATATATTCAACAATTAATTCTGCAGCACGACAATGATCCTGTACAACCATAACCATAAAAATTATCTTATCCATTTAGAAGGACAAGCAGGGGCGTAACTTGAGGGGGTGCAGAGGGTGCGGTCGCAACCGGGCCCAAGAGGCTTTGGGGGCCCATAAGGTGTCACTTTCCCATACGAGAAGATTAGTACCTTAAACCATACATTATAGTCGGGGGCCTGGCACAGACTTTGCACTGGGGCCCATCAAAGTCAAGTTTCGCCACTGAGGACAAGGAGTCCTGGAGGTAAATGATATGTCCCCTATCTCAATAGATACTAAGAAACAGAAGGAGGTCATCAAGCTTCCATTTGCATAAGATTGCAGAAGATTTTTGCTTAGATCACCGAGATGTCTCGGACAACCTCCATGCCAGGTTCCTGATGGTGTTTTGAAGGCAAAGGGTAGTATAAATCACATGGTGGTAGATGGTTACATGAAGGAGAGAGGAAATATCATCATGAGATGATGTTAACAGGAGTTCAGAAGTAACCTGGAAAAGTGTCATGATGTTCTTTGGTCCAATTTAGTCCCTTTTGATCTAATTTACATTAACTAATTGGTAAAAATAAAATGTATTTCTATAAGATAACCCTTAAATACACTGGCACCACCGATGGTTCTGTTTTCGTTGGTGCTTCATGCGCAAAGCTACCAGGGAAACAAGCACAGCAGTTATTCTTTGGCTCACAAGGGGTCAATTTTTACCCAGATATAAGAGACAATGGGGCAGATTTACTTACCCGGCCCATTCGCGATCCAGCGGCGCGTTCTCTGCGCTGGATTTGGGTCCGGCCGGGATTTATGAAGGTAGTTCCCCGCCGTCCACAGGTGGCACTGCTGCGCTGAAAAAAGCATCTGAATGCGCAAGATTCAACGAGGCTGGCTGAGTGAAGGTAAGCGCAAGCTTCGCGACACATTTTCGTTTTTTAAATGCGCCGGTTTTTCCGAATAGGTCGGGTTTTCGTTCGGCCACGCCCCACGATTTCCGTCGCGTGCATGCCGGCGCCGATGCGCCACAATCCGATCGCGTGCGCCAAAATCCCGGGGCAATACAGGGAAAATTGTCGCAAAACGGAAATATTCGGGTAACACGTCGGGAAAACGCGAATCGACCCCCAATGTCTAGTCATTCCAATAGAAAAACGTTTTCAAAATATCAAATGGGTATTATTTATTCACTGATCTTGCTGCTTTCAGTGGTTATAATGATGATGGGGCCTCTATCCCTCTATTCTATCCTACCATGAGCCAATGTCGGGAAGTAAGAGTTCTTCTTATGGAGCCTTTACCAATTAAGGCCGCCTTGCAGGCGTGTGGTGACTTATAGCCATTGATGCTCCAATTGGGGATTCTGGGAAATACCATGAACCAGTGACAGGGGAGCCTTTTTGGAGTGTTAGGAACCAAACTCTGGTGCCTAACACTCAAAAAGGCTCCCCTGTCACTGGTTCATGGTATTTCCCGAATCCCCCCAATTGGAGCATCAATCGATGAGTTGATAGTTATATGGATAAACTTTAAGCTTTAATCCACCTTTGTTCTTTATCATGATGAAGTGTAGTGTTAGTTCAGCCTCCCGATTGAAAACTCAACATTTAACAATTTAAACAATTTACAGATTAAAGCGAAAAAAAGAGTTTGAGCTGTAATTTGCTTTCACAAAGAGTTTATCGCTGAATAAGAAGGATTGTCCACTTCCTAACCTTTACTGCATTTTATAAATTGATTTAAAAAAAAAAGAAAATTGTGTTGGAGTCTTGGCGGCTCTTCGGCTGAGGAAAAAGCCGTCTTATCTCCTTATTCAAATATCGAAATGCCAATGTGGGGAACAGATGTGTGGATAAGGGGGTTGTCTTGGGTGCTGACATGTTTGACCTGCAGAACTAGCCTCCTAATGCACATACGACCATCAGTAAGTACTCGGCAAGTCCACTCTGTGTTCTTGGCTTCCTCTACTTTATTCCATACTCTGAAGAGAAGCCAAAAAATGTAGGCCTCTTTATGTCTCTCTGTGTCTCGATTACTATATACATCAGAGTAGGTGATAATTATTTACTCTAAGAGACTGTGGATTCTTTCTTCGACAGGGATTTGATGCCTCATCTAAAGAGATAAACTGAGGTTATGGTGTAAGGTTACAAAGATGGTTTGTAGGACTGGTTTATTCTTCCAATGTGGGGTCCTGCAACTGTTGTCCATATTCATATTCCATATTCTTGTCTTATTATGAAACAATTGGACCCATTTTTCACCTTCTTCTGGATTGACTGTAGGATTATAGCTTGGACTCACTGGACCTTGTTTCTAACCTAAGTTAATATGAAGATCCCACAAGTCTACTCAACCAGAATCTCAGAGAAGGAAACATCCAGAATTTTTTTAAAAAAAGTAGATGGTTTTCTGCATTTTTAGTGTTGATGGTTAAGTGATTCAAGAAGGTGACTTCCCCACAGAAGGTCCATGCTGCCACTGTGGTATCCCTAGAAGTATGATTAGATATGAAGACTGGACTGAGGCTCATTTACTTACCCGGTCCTGTCGCGATCCAGCGACGCGTTCTCCGACGTGGATTCGGGTCTTCCGGTTACTCACTAAGGTCGTGCGCCCGATGTCCATCAGGTGTCGCTGCTGCGCCGAGGTCCGCTGGAGTTCACCGTCCTATTCCTGGTGCATGTAAGTGCGTGTCAAGCAACACTTTTTTTAAAAGAAAATAGTGCGATTTTTCAGAATCTGATCGCGTCCGCCAAAAACCTGGGGCAATTCGGCGCAAAACGGTAAGACCTGGCGGAAAAACGCGATTCGGACCCTTAGTAAATGTGCCCTAATATGTCAATCCACAGAACATACATCATTGTTAAGATGAAAACTAAAAGAACTTGCAAATTGGGAAGAAGTCGATAACGTAATGTTCTAGTCAAAATCTTAAAAAAAGATGACCTGTCCTTTAAGTATCACATTTCTCCCTCTATTTCCAAGGAGATTCCATTTTCCTCTGCAAATAACGCAAGAAGGAATAGGTTGACATTGGGGCATTACTTCCTCCATGACCTCTCAAGGAGCTAATAGATTGTATTGGTGTAGGACACAATTCTCTTGTCAAAGATGATTAAGCAAAATGGACTACAATGACCTCCTCCATCACCGTGTAACCGTGTTCACCGATAGCTTCAATTATGAAGTAAGCAACTTCCAGCACTGCTGGTGCAGCCCAAACAAGATGTTTCAGGAGATCACATTTTGCTCTTTCATATGTCACGAAGAATGTCGGGGCTTGTCACTTTTTCTGGAACATTCTTGTTATTCTACTCCTTGTGTTATCTCCTACTGATGGTTTTCCGATGTGTAACTTAACCATTTTAAACTCGAAGCTTCATGGAGGCCGCCATTGTTTCTTTGAGTTGTTCCTTATGTGTATTCACATCAGCCTTAAGGGCCAAATGTAATTTTATTACGATATAAATGTATCTATTAGAGGTAGTTTCATTGTACACTGTATTACCATTACAATCCGCCATATGAGGGCAACCACAAAGATGAACATACTGTTAAATAACCAAAGACGCTGGCATGATCGGTCTGTGTCCCTACAGTAGCAAATAGTAACAATGCCTTGACACAGTAGCAAAGAGTCACAGGGGCAGATTTACTAAGGGTCCGCAGACAAGAATCCGTTGGGGTTTTCCCAAATATTTCCGATTTGCCCCGGGTTTTTGGAGCACGCGAGCGGATTGTGGTGCAATCGCGCCGGCTTTCATGCAACAGAAATCGGGGGCGTGGCCGCCGGAAAACCCGAAGGATTCTGAAAGACCCGCGGAATTTAAAAAATTAAGTGTCTTGCAAAATCAAGCACTCACATGCACCGGGACGAAGATGGTGAACTCCGGCGGACCTTGGTGCAGCAGCGACACCTGCAGGAAGTTGGACGCACGAGCTTAGTGAATCGCCGGAAGACCCGAATGCTCGTCGGAGAACGCACCGCTGGATCGCGATAGGGCCTGGTAAGTAAATGTGCCCCACAGTTTCCAGTAGCCAATTGTGTTAATGCCCCCAAAAGTCACAGTAGCCAAAAGTCATAGTGCCCCCACAGGAGCCAATAGTCATAGCCACAGAATCCGAACTTCTTGCTTAAGTCCAGCACAGATTTGAACATTGCACAAATTGCAGGTCCGCTCATCAATACAAGGGTCTTAAAATCAAGGAATATTTGAGGCCACCCACCCTCTCGATGTCATCTTTGGATATGTTAAACTAGGTGACAAAACAAGGAAACCTGGCACATGGTATGAGCAGGCATGTACCAAGAGAACCACAGTGGCTACGATAGATCGGATCCAGTAAGAAATTTCCACATCTTCCATGTATAAGGATGCGGCCACGTGCCGGAGAGGGGGGGGGGGGGGGGTTTGTGCACAGACTGTTAATATTTTTCATCATTGTTGCAGAAATGTATTTACGTTGAGCTGAATTTGCAGATTTCACTTCGTATTCGTGGTGTGCGCTTCAAGTTTTTACACGGCCAGAGGCGATGTGTTCACTTTTACGTTTAACTTCACACAGATGGAGCCGAAGACGACTCCCAGAACAGAACGCGCGGCCCGGCTCACACACTCGCAATGAGATGACGGCTTTTCATCCCAGAGATGCAAGAGGGAAAATATAATGACTGCAGAAGTGATTATTTAGAGGACAAAACTTTCGCTTGCTCGTATGAGATTATGTATTATTTTAGGAAACCTTATACTTCCTTGTCCTAGTCTTTAGACAAGCAGTAGGGGATGTCATCAACCTGGTTATGGAGGTCATAACCCCCAACCCCCTCCCACATCACAACACAATATAATTACTTCCCTTCCTGTGAATCCCCACATATAACTGCCCCAATATTGTACCCTGCCAGTTATAAGTATAAGCCCTAACCTTTTGATGCCTCGTTTTCCTATTGTGGCGCTCAAGTTAGAACCCCCTCCATGCCTGCCCCACTTCTTATGTGGCACATAACAAAATCATAACCCAACCAACTTATGTGATCACATTGCGTTAGTGTTGCCCCAAACATACGTATCCACCAATTATTGTGTGATTGTCCCCCAAAATGTAAACCCCCTTAATTGGGCCATTTTCTCCATTGTGGGACCCAGATTTTAAACCAACCCATTGGTGGCCACACAGTGATCCAAGGAGTGGGAGGTTTTAACAAGGAGATGGAGTGATAATGGCAGTGGAGGTTATACTGGAGTGGATGTTAGACCAAGGAGATGAGTATTACTGAGTTATACATGGAGTGGAGGTTATACATGAGAGGGGTTATACATGGAGTGGGTAATGGGGGGTCATCATGGAGTGGAGGTTATACATGGAGTGGAGGTTATACAAGGAGTGGAGGTTATACAAGGAGATGTTTAGGGAGGTGATGGGGTAGACATGGAGTGGAGGTTATACATGGAGAGGGTATACAGGAACATGGAGGGGTATACTGGAGAGTTACATGGAGTGGAGGTTTGTTCAACATGGAGTGGAGGTTATACATGGAGTGGAGGTTATACAAGGGAGTGGAGGTTATACATGGAGTGGAGGTTATACATGGAGTGGAGGTATAATAGGCGGTAGTATTACTTGGAGGGAGGTATACAAGGAGTGGAGGTATACATGATTGGAGGGTTAACAAGAGTGGAGGTTATACATGGATTGGAGGTTATACAAGGGGGAGGTTATAACAAGGCAGTGCGGAGGTTATACATGTGAGGGCGGTTATACATGGAGTGGAGTTATTTATACATGTGTGGTGGTTGGTTATACAAGGAGTGGAGGCTATTACATGGACCGTGGAGGCCTATACATGGAGTGGAGTTTATACATGGAGTGGAGGTATTACATGGAGAGAGGTATAGGAGGGAAGTATAGGGAGTCATAAAAGGGCTCGCTGGAGGTGGATTCGAGACGTGGCAGGTTATAAGGAGCAGGATTTTAGTTAGTGGAGGTGATCTATTGGATGAATGGTATACAGGCAGCTGGATGGTATCGGGTGAGGCTACAGGGTGCGGTTATCTGGAGAGGAGCTATACTGGGAGTGGAGGTTATGGTATACATGGAGTGGAGGGGTTATACATAGTGTAGAGTTATACAAGGGGCGTGGAGACAAGGACGTGTTTACAATGGATGAGGTATATAAAAGGAGTGGAGGCATGAGTCGAGCAATGGAGTGGGTAGGTTATATTAGTGGTAAGGTTATACATGGATAGTGGAGGTTATACATGGCGTGGAGGTTATACGTGGAGTGGAGGTATACAAGGAGCGGATGTTATTAAGGAGTTGGAGGCTTTATACATGGAGTGGAGGGTTATTACATGGAGTGGAGGCTTCTACAGGAGTGGAGTCTTATTACATGGAGTGGAGGTTTCATACATAGTTGTAGAGTTTACCAGGAGAGTGGAGGGTTTATACCCAAGGAGGCGGATGTTATAAAGGTAGTGGACGGCTATACATGGAGGTTGGAGGCTATACCTGGAGTGGAGGCTATACTGGAGTGGAGGTATATTAGTGTAGAGGTTATACATGGAAGTGGAGGATTTACATGGAGTGGAGGGTTATACGTGGAGTTAGGAGGGAGGTTATCTGGTTTAATGGAGTGGAGGTTATAATGGAGTGGAGGTTGATTGATACAGTGGAGTGGAGGTTATACAGGAGTGGAGGTTATACGTGGTGGAGGTGATTAAAGTGGGTTACCATGAGTGGAGGGTTATCAGGCAGTGGAGTATTCATGGAGTGGAGGTTACATAGTCAGGGCGTTATAAAGAGGGTTTAGGCGTTATACAAGGTCGAGTGTATAGTATACAAGGAGTGGAGGTTATAGTCGGGTTATACAGGAGTGGAGGTTATATAGAGGTTGTATACATGACAGTGTAACTTGGCTGAGTTTTTCATGTCGGGAGAGAAGGACATCCAGGGGGACCAGATTGCAGACAAAAGCAAAAGATGGAGCCCCCGCCAGACCACTCTCCTCCACATGGTGTGTCTTCAACTACAATTCCTCCTTCTGCGCTACTTGGAACAAGAAATCAGAAAGCTTCACTTTTACAGCACGGGCAGGAAATCAAATCAAGCCATGGGCGGCTCTTCCTACTAATGATTTCCATCATCCAGGAAACGAAGGGCATCAGCTCCCAGGGAAGATACAGCATTTCTGACTCGTTGTCAGACGACTACATGTTGTTATAGAGGAAAATCATGGTTGTATTTTTCCCCACTGGTTCTTTAGCCTCGTTTAAAAGGGATCTGTCAGTAGGTTAAATGCTTTATTTTTATCAGTATACAAATCAGGCCGGCAAGTGCAATGGAGGAGGGGCCAAGTCATCTGATATGTATCCAGACTGCACACAAGTATGGGGTTTTCTTTGCATTGGAGGAAGGAAAGAAGTCGTAGTTGTGTTAAGAGAGGAGAAAAGTAGCCAGGAAAGAGAAATTATTTATATTTCATGTCTTCTCTAGGGTCTCAAGTATTGGTCTGGATTGGGGGTCTCAAGTATTCTCTGTCTTCTATGGGGTTATCCTTTATATTTTTGTCGAGCTGTGGCGGTTCTCAAGTGATTATATAGTGCTTGCGTTGGGGTCTCTCTATTACTTCAAGTCTCCTTAGGAGTCTCCAGAAATTCTGATTTATTTGCTTGGGGTCTCTCGTATTATTCATTGTCTTTTCTAGGGGTTCTAGGATATTTGGTATTATTTCTGCTCTGGGGTATTAGCCATATTATCACTTGCCTCATCCAGGGTCTCAAGGATTTTATGCGCTCTGGGGTCTCTTCAGTATTATCATTGTCTCCTCCGGGTCTACCAGGATTTACGTATCTGTCTGGGGTCTCAGGATTATTATCACTGTTTGCATAGGGTCTCTGGATTTATTATCTGCTCTGGGTATCTCATTATTATCATGTTCCTATAGAGTCTCAGGTTATTAATATATGCTCTGGGGTCTCCAGGATTATGTATTATCTGTCGTGGAGTTTCCATTATTATCAATTGTTCTCTATAGAGTCCTCCAGGATTTAATATTCTGCTATGGGGTCTCCAGGATTATTATATATTGCTTGGGTATCTCCATTATATCATTGATCTCATCTAGGTCGTCTCAGGATTTATTATCTGACTCTGATGATCAGGATTTGGTTTTTGGGGAGGTTATTGGTATTTTGCTTTACTGTGGTATTTATAAGTCTGTGGTGGATTTTGGTTTTTGGGTTAATGTGAGTCGTAGACAATGTGGTCCTGGGCGGGTGGGGACCATAATGTTGCTCACCCCTGGCGATAATTTGTGGTCGGGCCATTTTATCCATCAAAGTAGTCACGCCTTCGACTTCACAGTTCTGTTGTCAAGAGAATATGTCTCTGCCCACACCCTATTGCACTTCAGGATAATTTGATATCCAAACCAACATAAATAAACTTGCTTTGCTCATCGTGTTGTAGCCCACATAGAGTGAGTTTGCTCCTATTAAAGGTCCCTACTCCAGCACTATATGGGTTGAGGCAAACCCCCACCCCTCGGCCTATTTTCTATCTCTGCTCCACCCATGTGCATCTACATCCGTTCGTCTCCTTGTTGGTACTGAATCTGCATTTCCAAGGGACATAGGTGCGCTTCTGGTTTTCCCACATGAACCACATGTAGAGTACTTTTACACGTTTCCATATATTTCTGTATACTTCTGCAATGACAGAATGTAAGCAGACGTGAGTTTGTACCTAAGCTGCAGGTGTAAACATGACTGCATGACCATAACATGGATAGTTGTGCCTAGACAGACAGGTTAGGCTCTGTACATCTGGTGTGGTATAGTGGTTAACACAATAACAGCGCTTGCCTCCAGCACATTTACGGACCAGACTTTGATCCAAACATCTGGGACAGCGGCGGTGTATCCGCCTGCCAGATCTAGTGACAGAGAATAAGGGGAGGAGAGTAATAATGCGGACAAACAATACGGGCTCCGGGGGGATCTTGCTGTACATCTAAGGGGGGGAGAGGATGTGTACTGTCATCCCCACCATCACATCCCTCCGTCCCTACACTGTAATGTCATTGAGTGTGTTCTATGGGTGAATAGACAAGAACTGAGCCCCGAAAATGGATCCAATGGGAGAAGGAAAACCCTCCGAATAGTCAGCAATTATACGCGACCATCATGCTATAATATCACATTATCAAGCCAATTATAATTACTCACTTAACTAGAGTGTCCTTGTGAATCACTGTGGTATTATACCCTGTACTGTGACATCACTGTGTGTATTATCCCTGTTACTGTGACATCACTGGTGTGGTATATCCCTGTACTATGACATCATCTGTGTGTTATCCCTGAAACTGTAACTGTGCTGTGTTGTTATGTCTGTCTGTGACAGTCACGTGTGATTATCTCTGACTGGACACAGCCCTATGTGATTATACTCTGTAACTGGACATCACATGTGGTTTATCCTGTACTGTGGACATCACTGTATTTCATCCTGCTACACTGGTGGCATTCACTATGTGTATTATTCTTCTCTATAATGTGACAGTCAGTGTGTTTATTCCCGACTGTGACATTCACTTTGTGTATATTATCCTGTACTGTGACATCAGTGTGTATTATCCATGTAACTGTGACATCCACTGTGGTATTATCCCTGTACTGTGACATAACTGTGGGTGTATTATCCCTGTACTGTGCACTCCGGTATTCTCCTGTGCTGTGTGACATCACTGTGTGATATCACTGTACTGTGACCACTGGTGTATTATACCTGTACTTGGACATCACTGTGTGTCTTATCCTGTACTGTAAATCACATGTGTATTTCATCTGTACGTGACATCACTGTGTAGTCTATCCGCACTGTACATTGTGTTAATCCACTTTGTTGTGTAATCCCTATGACATCTTGTGTTGTATTTATCCTGTACTGTGACGACTGTGTATAGTAGCCCTGTAACTGTGACATCTCTGTGTGTATTAATCCCTGTCTGTGGACCATCTCACTGTGGTATATCCCTTGTACATGTGACATCCACTATGTGTATTATGCCGGTATGTGACACTCACTGTGTGTTATTATCCCTTACTGTAACAATCAATATGTGTATTATCTAGGTACTTGTGACATCCCTGGGGTATATGTATTAATCCGGTCTGGTACTGTTGACTCACTGTGTGTATTATCGTGTACTGTGACATAACGGTATTATCCTTGTACTGTGACATCACCTGTGTAGTACTTGGCATCACTGTGAATTTGTACGGCTTACAATGGTATCTATCCTGTACTGTACATCACTATGTGTATTATCATTGTACCGTGGACATCACTGTGTATTATCCCTGTACTGTGCACATCACTGTGTGGATATATCCCTACATGTTACATGTGACATCACTATGTGGATATCCTGGTACTGTTGAACATCACTGTGTGTTATCCGTGTGTACTGTGACATCACTATGGTTATCTCTGTACTGTGACATCCCTGTGTATTATCTCTGTACTGTGACATCCACTGGTGTGTATTATCCCTGTATTGTGACACCACTTTATAGCCGACTGTGCACCTGTGTGTATATCCATGTACTGTGACATCAACTGTGTGGGGTATTATCCTGTGATCTGAAATCACTGTGTGAGTATCTCCTGCTGTGACATCCGGAACTTGTGGCTGCATAACTGTGTCTATTACCTGTACTGTGACATCATGTGTGTATTATACCCTGTATGTGACCATCACTGGGGTAGTATCCCTGTCTGTGACTAGCTGTGCTACATTATCCCTGGTACTGTGTACATCACGTGTGGTGTATATCCCTGTGACTGGTGAAACACTGTGTGTATATCTATGTACGTAACATCACTGTGTGTATTAGTCTCTGTATGGACATCAATGTGTCTATCTACTGTGATCACGTTGTACCGTACTGTGACATCATGTGTGTTGTATAATCTCTGGACTGTGAACACATTTGTGTATATTCTGTATGTGCAATCACGGTGGATGGTATCGCTGCATCCGTATTACTCCGATGACATTCACTGTGTGTATTATCTCTGTACTGTGCAATAATGTGTGTATTATCCTGTACTGTGACTCCACTGTGTCTATTTTCCCCTGTTCCTGTGGAATCTACTGTGTGGATTGATCCCTTTACTGTGACATCACTGTGTCTATTTTCCCGTACTGTGGACATCACGTGGGTTATGCCCTGTACTGTGACATCACTGTGGGTATGTCCCAATGTACCTGTGAATCCATGTGTGTTAGTATCCCCCTGTACTGTGACATCCATGTGTGGATTATCCTGTTATTGGGACATTCACTGTTGTTATCCCTTCCTGTGACAGCACTGGTGGGTATTATCCCTGTACTGTGACATCACTGTGGTAGTTATCCCTACTGTGAATCCCTGTGGTATTATCCCTGTTATTGGTGACATCACTTGGGATTATCCTGACGTGAATCAGGGGTATTATCCGTGCACTGTGCATAACTTGTTCATACCAATGTAGTGCCGCAATTGTCATGTGCTGGTATGCAGGGAATGCGAGTACAAAAGGTTGAGCTGCAGTACCGAGATAGACCCACAGTAAAATGTGGGCGCTAATTTTAGGAATAAAGGCCTCCCGGTTTTTCTTTCATACCACACCTTACATTATATCCGTTTCATTGATGTCCAGGCTGTTCTCAGAGAAGTAAAACACTGTTGAATTAAAATGAATCTTGTTCCCTGTAGATAAGCATTAATAACTCCCAAGCAGTCGCGGAGCACAGGAGCTCAGTAAACTTTATGATTCGTATGGACAATTTTCTTTTGTGAATATCATACGAGCCCGACGGCCGGGGTTCATGTGGAGCTGATTTTGCTCTGCCTTGATGGACTCACCTAAAGCCCAAAAACGCGGCTGTCCTGGGATTTGTGTCAATTAGTCCATTCCAAGTTGGAGGTGTAAGGCGAACGATACAATAAACATGCCATGATTACGATACCCACCACTATCGGACAACCACTATTCTCCACCACCAAAATGCTGATCCTCTAAAACCGTTGCCAGTTACTCACAAAACATCAACCACAGAATGCATCAACGATCCTCAAAGATTTTACCTTAACCTCAACTGAAGCTCCAGGATGATGGCTAAGATTGTGATCTTCGATGAGGTTAGACTCTATCAAAGCTCCTTCTATCATGAACTATGTCAAGATCCCAAAAAATTTAAAGCTTCCAGATATAGTTTTCTGGGTAAAATGATGGAGACCATGACGGAACCCCATGGCAACATAGTGTTTACTAAGTCATTTACAAGGGTCCGAAGCCCGCACTTTCGTGGGTTTCCCAGAATATTCCGATGTGCCAAAATTGCCCCAGGATGTTGGCGGCACGCTATATGGATTGTGGACGCATCGTGTTGGCTTACACGCGTCCGAAATCGGGGACATGGCGATGCAGGGAAAAAACCAGGGAATTAAAAGCTTATTTTTGTCGCAAAGGATCAAAGCACTTACATGCATGGGAAGAAGAGAGTGATTCCGGCGGGACTATCGGCCGCAGCAGTGACAACCTGCTGGGATATCGGGTGCGCACGATTAGTGGAATGCGGCAGACCCGAATCCAGTCGGACAATCGCGCCGCAGGATCGCCGACAGAACTGGGTAAGTAAATGTGCCCCATAGGTGGTCAATGAGGGGTATAACAGAGTAATGTAGGCAATTTATAAGGGTACGTTTGGACGCATTTTTTCATATCGGGTTCTATTGCGCTGGAATTGCCCTGGAGTTTTTGGCAAAACACGATTAGATTGTGGTTGCATTGGCGCGACCACTAAATCGGGGGGCGTGGCATCGGGACAACAGACTGAATTCGGCCACAACGCAAACTTAAAATTCAAATTGTGTCGCAAGATCAGCACTTACATGCACCGGGAAAGAAGAAGGTGAACTCCGGCGGACCTGAGCGGGAGGAAAGCAACACATGCAGGAAATGGACGCGGAATGTGGACGCATATTTACTGATCTTAGTGAAAATCGGCGGCAGCTCCGGAATCTTTATTGGACATTCCGAATGGAGGAGGATCGTGACGGGACGGGTAAGTAAAGGTGCCCCCAATGTGTTTTGACTGGGAATGTTTTGTGTGTCCTTCACAGTAACAAATCAGTTCTACCTGGGATTTTGTTCCCAAAATTTTTGGGGATGTGTAAAAACCAAGTAGTAGCAAAAAGTGAGATGTGAAACACAACCTGACTTTATCCCTAGTGTGAAGAACAAATCTACTACTGGATCTCGGGGAGGTCTCAACGAATCCAACAAACTAGGTCTCTAAGTGAGAAACCTAAGCCTGAGGATTCATCTGTTGTAAATATAAATTAGACTTTTTGTTGCCTGTACTGGGAGGAACTGTGTATATAAATGGGCGGGTCTCTGTAGATATAACAATAACCCTACAGGGGTTACATGGTCTCCATAACCTTCACAGGAAGGTTCCATCAAGGGTTAGGTAATTCTGGAAAAAATTTGGTAGTCCGGAAAATATAATGACTGCAGAAGTGATTATTTAGAGGACAAAACTTTTGCTTGCACGTAAGAGATTATGTATTATTTTAGGAAACCTTATACTTCCTTGTCCTAGTCTTTAGACAAGCAGTAGGGGATGTCATCAACCTGGTTATGGAGGTCATAACCCCCAACCCCCTCCCACATCACAACCCAATATAATTACTTCCCTTCCTGTGAATCCCCACATATAACTGCCCCAATATTGTACCCTGCCAGTTATAATCCCTACCTTTTGTGCCTCTTTTCCTATTGTGGCCTCCAAGTGTATAACCCCCTCCATTGTGCCCCCACTTCCTTATTGTGGCCCTACAAACTCACAACTTATGTGCTCCATTCGTCTATTGTGGCCCCAAAAATTAGTATCCACAATTATTGTGTGACTTGTCCCCCAAAATGTACAACCCCCTAAAATTGGGCCATTTCTCCCATTGTGGGACCCAGATTTTTAAACCAACCCATTGTGGCCCACCGTGATCCAAGGAGTGGAGGTTATACAAGGAGATGAGTTTATACATGGAGTGGAGGTTAACTGGAGTGGAGGTTATACAAGGAGATAGTTCTAATGGCTAGTATACTGGATGGCCAAGGGAGAGTTATACATGGAGTGGAGGTTATACATGGAGTGGAGGTTATACATGGAGTGGAGGTCATACATGGAGTGGAGGTTATACATGGAGTGGAGGTTATACAAGGAGTGGAGGTTTACAAGAGATTTATCAGGGGGGGGAGGGTTGGAGGGATCAGACATGGAGTGGAGGTTATACATGGAGGCAGGGATCAAGGCAATGGAGGATGGTTATGAGTGAGTTACAGGAGTGGAGGTTATTCTCATGGCGTGGAGGTTATACAGGACGTGGAGGTTTACAAGGGCGTGGCGGTTTACAGAGCGTGGAGGTATACAGGAGTGGAGGTTACATATGGCGAGTATATTGGAGGGAGTTATACAAGGAGTGGAGGTTATACATGGATTGGAGGTTATACAAGGAGTGGAGGTTATACATGGATTGGAGGTTATACAAGGAGTGGAGGTTATACAAGGAGCGGATGTTATACATGGAGTGGAGGTTATACATGGAAGTGGAGGTTATTTATACATGTGTAGTGGTGGTTATACAAGGAGTGGAGGCTATTACATGGAGTGGAGGCTATACATGGAGTGGAGGTTATACATGGAGTGGAGGTTATACATGGAGTAGAGGTATAAAGGAGACCGGTATAGGGGAGCTAAGGGAAGTGGAGGTTATACATGGACGGGGAGGTTATAAAGGAGAGGATGTTATAGGAGTGGAGGAGACTCTATTAGAATGGATCAGTGGAGGTATTACACATGGGTACGTCGGAGGCTATACATGGAGTGGAGGTTATTTCACATGGAGTGGAGGTTATACATAGTGTAGAGGTTATACAAGGAGTGGAGGTTATACAAGGAGAGGTGTTATAAAGGAGTGGAGGCTATACATGGAGTGGAGGCTATACATGGAGTGGAGGTTATATTTAGTGTAGAGGTTATACATGGAGTGGAGGTTATACATGGAGTGGAGGTTATACGTGGAGTGGAGGTTATACAAGGAGCGGATGTTATACAAGGAGTGGAGGCTATACATGGAGTGGAGGTTATACATGGAGTGGAGGCTATACATGAGTGGAGCTTAACATGGAGTGGAGGTTATACATAGTGTAGAGGTTATACAAGGAGTGGAGGGTTATACAAGGAGTGGAGGTTATACAAAGAGTGGAGGCTATACATGGAGTGGAGGCTATATGGAGTGGAGGCGTATACATGGAGTGGAGGTTATATTAGTGTAGAGGTTATACATGGAGTGGAGGTTATACATGGAGTGGAGGTTATACGTGGAGTGGAGTTACAAGGAGGGAGGTTATTAATGGAGTGGAGGTTATACATGGAGTGGAGGTTATACATGGAGTGGAGGTTATACATGGAGTGGAGGTTATACAAGGAGTGGAGGTTATACATGGAGTGGAGGTGATTAAATGGACGGAGTGGAGGTTATGCAGGCGTGGAGGTTACATGGAGTGGAGGTTTATAGTAGGGGTATAGAAGAGGGAGGGTTATAGAAGGGTTATTACAAGGAGTGGAGGTTATAGTAAGGGTTATACAAGGAGTGGAGGTTATAGTAGAGGGTATACATGAAGTGTACTTTGGCTTGGAGATTTATTCATGTCTGGGAGAGAAGGACATCCAGGGGGACCAGATTGCAGACAAAAGAAGATGGAGCCCCCGCCAGACACTCTCCTCCACATGTTGTGTGTCTTCAATACAATTCCCCTATCTGCGCTACTTGAACAAGAAATCAGAAAAGCTTCACTTTACAGGACGGGAGGAAATCAAATCAGCCATGGGCGGCTTTTCCTACATACTGATTTCCATCATCTCAGGAAGAAGGCATCAGCTCCCAGGGAAGATACAGCCATTTCTGACTCGTCTGTAGACGACTACATGTGTTATAAGGAAAATCATGGTTGTATTTTTCACTGCGTTCTTAGCCTCTTAAAGGGATCTGTCAAAGGTTAAAATGCCTTTATTTTTATCAGTATACAAATTCAGCCGGCAAGTGCAATGGAGGAGGGGCCAATTCATCTGATATGTATCCAGACTGCCACAAGTACTGGGGTTTTCTTTGCATTTGGAGGAAGGAAGAAGTCGTAGGTGTTAAGAGAGGAGAAAAGTAGCCAGGAAAGGAAATTATTTATCTTTCTGTCTTTCTAGGGTCTCCAGAGTATTGTGTCGATCTGGGGGTCTCAAGTATTCTCTGTCTTCTATGGGGTATCCTTTATTATCTTATGCGAGTGTGGCCGGTCTCTCAAGCTATTAGTTAGTGCTTGCGTTGGGCGTTCTCTATTACTTCAATGTCTCTCTAGGAGTCTCCAGAATTCTATTTATTTGCTCTGGGTCTCTCGTATTATCATTGTCTTTTCTAGGGGTTCTAGGATATTTGTGTATTATTTCTGCTCTGGGGTACCTAGCCATTATTATCACTTGCCTCTCCAGGGTCTCAAGGATTATTAATAGCTGCTCTGGGGTCTCTGTATTATCAGTGTCTCCTCCAGGGTCTCCAGGATTTACGTATTGTCTGGGGTCTCAAGGATTATTATCACTGTTTGCATAGGGTCTCTGGACTATATTATCTGCTCTGGGATCTCATTATTATCATTGTTCTATAGAGTCTCACAGGTTATTAATATTGCCTGGGTCTCCAGGATTATGTTATTATCTGTCGTGGGCTTCTCATATTATCATTGTCTCCTCTAGAGTCTCCAGGATTATTAATATCTGCTCTGGGGTCTCCAGGATTATTATTATCTGCTCTGGGGTATCTCCATTATATCATTGTCTCCTCTAGGGTCTCAGGATTATTATTATCTGCTCTGAATGCAGTATTTGGTTTTTGGGGAGGTATTTATTGCTTTACTGTGGTATTTATAATGTCTGTGGTGGCATTTTGTTGGTTTCTGTTGGTTAATGTTGAGTCGTATGACAATGTGGTCCTTGGACCAATAATTGTTGCTCACCCCTGGCTATACATTTGTGGAGTCGGGCCATTTATCCATCAAAGTAGTCACCGCCTTCGACTTCACAGTTCTGTCTGTAAGAGAATATGGCTCTCTGCCCCACCCCTATTGCACTTGCAGGATAATTTGCATATCAAAACAACATAAATAACTCTGCTTTGCTTCATCTGTTGTAGCCACATAGGAGAGTTTCTGCTCCCTATTAAAGGTCCCTACTCAGCACTATTATTGGTTTTGGAGGCAACCCCCACCCCTCGGCCTATTTTCTCATCTCTGCTCCCCCATTGCATCTACATCGTTCGTCTCCTTTGTGTACCTGACATCTGCATTTCCAAGGACATAGGTGCGCTTCTGGTTTTCCCACATTGACCTACATTGTAGAGTATTACACGTTTCCATCTATTTCTGTATACTCTCTGCATGACAGATGTAGCAGAGCTGAGTTGTACCTATAGCTGCAGGTAAACTGACTGCATGACCATAACCTGGATAGTTGTGCCTATGAATGACAGGTTCAGCTCTGCTACATCTGTGTGGTATAGTGGTAACACAATACACAGCGCTGCCTCCAGTCCACATTTACGGACAGACTTGTGATCCAAACATCTGTGGACAGCGCTTTATCCGCATGGCAGATCCATAGTGACAGAGAATAAGGGGAAGTAATAATGCGGACAAACACTACGGGCTCCGGGGGATCTCTGCTGTACAAACCAAGGGGGAGATGATGTCACTGCCCCACATCACATCCCTCCGTCCCTACACGTAATGTCATTGATGTGTTCTATGGGTGAATAGAAAGACTGAGCCCCAGAAAATGTACAATGGGAGAAGGAAACCCTCCGAATAGTCCAGAAACTATACCGCGACATCATGCTATATCACATTATCTAAGCTAATATTAATTACTCTGTAACTAGAGATGCTGTTGTGACATCACTGTGTGTATTATCCCTGTACTGTGACATCACTGTGTGTATTATCCCCTGTACTGTGACATCACTGTGGTGTATTATCCCTGTACTGTGACATCACTGTGTGTATATCCCTGAAACTGTAACAGTGCTGGTGATTATGTCTGTACTGTGACATCACGTGTGATTACTCTGACTGTGAACAGCCCTATGTGTATTATACTCCTGTACTGTGACATCACTGTGGTATTATTCTGTACTGTGACATCACTGTATTATCCCTGTACTGTGGACTCCACTATGTGTATTATCTTCTCTATAATGTGACTCAGTGTGTATTATTCCCTGTACATGTGAATCACTTTGTGTATATTATCCTGTACTGTGACATCACTGTGTGTATTATCCATGTACTGTGACATCACTGTGTATTATCCCTGTACTGTGACATCACTGTGTGTATTATCCCTGTACTGTGACTCCTCGTGTATTATCCTGTGCTGTGACATCACTGTGTGATTATCCTGTACTGTGACACACGGTGATTATACCGTATGTGACATCACTGTGTTGTATATCCTGTACTGTAAATCACATGTGTATTATCTGTACGTGACATCACTGTGTAGTTATCCTGTACTGTGTAATCACTGTGTGATTATCTTAGGTTACACTGTGTGATTATCCTGTACTGTGACGTCACTGTGTATATAGCCCTGTTACTGTGACATCTCTGTGTGTATTATTCCCTGTACTGTGACATTCACTGTGTGTATTATCCCTGTATGTGACATCACTATGGTATTATGCCGTACTGTGACACTCACTGTGTGTATTATCCCTGTACTGTAACATCAACTAGTGTATATCTGTACTGTGACATCCCTGGTGTATATCCTGTACTGTGAATCACGTGTGTATTATCGACTGTGACTCCTTGTGTATTATCCTTGTAGTGACATAACGTGTATTATCCTTGTACTGTGACATCACTGTGTGTATTATCTCTGTACATGGACTTACAATGGTATTATCCCTGTACTGTGACATCACTATGTGTATTATCATTGTACTGTGACATCACTGTGTATTATCCTGTACTGTGGACATCACTGTGGTATATTACTGTATGTGACATCACTATGTGGATTCCTTGTACTGTGACATCACTGTTGTATATCCTTTACTGTGACATCATATGGTTATCTCTGTACTGTGACATCCCTGTGTATTATCTCTGTACTGTGAACATCCCTGTGTGTATTATCCCTGTATTGTGACCATCCACTGTGTTGTATATCCTGTTTACTGTGACATCAACTGTGTGGTATTATCCCTGTACGTGAAATCACTGTGTGATATATTCCTGACTGTGACATCACATGTGTCTACTGTGTTATTACCCTGTACTGTGACATCAATGTGTGTATTATCCTGTGACTGTGACATCACTGGTGGTAGTATCCCTGTACTGTGACAACATGTGACATATCCCGTTACTGTGACATCACTGTGTGTATTATCCATGTACGTGACATTCACTGTGTGTATTATCTTGTGACTGTAACATCACTGTGTGTATTATCTCTGTACTGTGACATCAATGTGTTATTATCCTGTACTGTGAATCACTGTTTGTATACCGGTACTGTGACATCACTGTGTGTATTATACCTGTAATGTGAACATCATGTGTGTATATCTCTGGTATGTGACATTCACGGTGTGGTATTATCCATGTACTGTGACATCACTGTGTGTATTATCTCTGTACTGTGCAATCAATGTGTGTATTATCCCTGTACTGTGACATCACTGTGTCTATTTTCCCCTGTCCTGTGGACATCACTGTGTGATTTCCCTTTACTGTGACATCACTGTGTTCTATTTTCCCTGTACTGTGGACCATCACGGTGGGTATATTCCCTGTACTGTGACATCACTGTGGGTATATCATGTCTGTGAATCCACTGTGTGTTAGTATCCCCATTACTGTGACATCCACTGTGTGGATTATCCCCTGTTATTGTGGACATTCATGTGTGGTTATTACCCTTACCTGTGACAGTTCACTGGTGGGATTATCCCTGTCACGTGTGCATCACTGTGGTAGTGATCCTTACTGGAAATCCTGTGTGTATTATCCTCTGTTATTGTGACTACACTTGGGTATTATCCTGTGACTGTGACATCACGTGGGTATTATCCCGTGCACTGTGATAACTTGTTACATCCCCATGTAGTGCAGCATTGTCATGTTGCATGGTATTGCAGGGCAATGCGAGTCAATAAGGTTGAGCTGCAGTACCAGATATGACCCACAGTAAAATGTGGCGCTAATTTAGGAATAAAAGCCTCCACGGTTTTTCTATTCTCATACAACCCCTTACATTTCTATTCCGTTTCATTGATTTCCAGGCTGTTTCTCAGTAAGAGTAAAACACTTTGTTAATTAAATGAATCTTGTTCCCTTGTAGATAATTAATAATCTCCCAAGCAGCTGCGGAGCACAGGAGCTCAGTAAACTTTATGACTTTAATTGACAATTTTCTTTTGTGAAATATCATACGAGAGGCCGGGGATCTCATGTGGAGCTGATTTGCTCTGCCTTGATGATCTCACCTAAAGCCAAACAAGCGGTGTCCTGGGATTTGCTGTCAATTAGTCCATTCCCAATGGAGGTGTAAGGCGACCGATACAATAAACATGCCATGATTTACGATACCCACCACTATGGACAAACTCCTTCTCCACCATCCAAAAATGCTGATCCTCTAAACCGTTGCCAGTTACCAACAAACATCAACCACAGAATGCCTCAACGATCCTTAAAGATTTTACCTTAACCTCAACTTGAAGCTCCAGGATGATGGCTAAGATTTGATCTTCTGATGGGTTAGACTCTATTCACTCTTATCATGAACCTATGTCAAAGATCCCAAAAATTTTAAAGCTTCCAATACTAGTTTTCTGGTAAAATGATGGAGACCATGACGGAACCCAATGGAACATAGTTGTTTACTAAGTCATTTACTAAGGGTCCGAACGCCGCACTTTCGTCGGGTTTCCCGAATATTTCCGATTTGTGCCAAATTGCCCCAGGATTTTGGCGCACGCTATTGGATTGTGGCGCATCAGTGTTGGCTTCCACGCGTCCGAAATCGGTGGGCATGGCATTCGGGAAAAACCAGGGAATTTAAAAAGCTATTTTTGTCGCAAGATCAAGCACTTACATGCACTGGGAAGAAGCAAGTGATTTCCGGCGGACCTCGGCGCAGCAGTGACACCTGCTGGATATCGGGCGCACGATCTTAGTGAATGCCGGCAGACCCGAATCCATGTCGGACAATGCGCCGCAGGATCGCGACAGAACTGGGTAAGTAAATGTGCCCCAATGTGGTCAATGAGGGTAACAGAGTTAATGGGGCACATTTACTAAGGGTCCGTTGGACGCATTTCTATCGGGTTCTGATTTGCGCTGAATTGCCCTGGGTTTTTGGCAAACACGATTAGATTGTGGTGCATTGGCGCGACACAAATCGGGGGGCGTGGCCATCGGACAACCAGACTAATTCGGACAAACCGCAAAATCTAAAATTCAAATTGTGTCGCAAGATCAGCACTTACATGCACCGGGAAGAAGAAGGTGAACTCCGGCGGACCTGAGCGGGGAAGCAACACATGCAGGAAATTGGACGCGTGAATTGGACGCATGATCTTAGTGAATCGCGGCAGCTCCGAATCTTTATTGGACATTCCGAATCGGGGATCGTGACGGGACGGGTAAGTAAATGTGCCCCAATGTGTTTTACTGGGCATGTTTGGTGTCCTTCACATAACAGATCTAGTTCTTACCTTGGGATTTCTGTTCCCAAAATGGATGTAAAAACCAGTAGCCACAATTGAGATGTGAACACAACCTGAATTATCCCTAGTGTGAAGGACACAACTCTACTCTGATCTCGGGAGGCTCTCAACAGAATCCAACAAACTCTAGGTTCTTCAGTGGAACTAAGCTGAAGGATTCCTCTGTGTAAATAAATTAGAACTTTTTGTTGCCTGTACTGGGAGAACTGTGTATAATAAATGGGCGGGTCCTCTGTAGAATAATCAATAACCCTACAGGGGTTACATGTCCTCCATAAACCTTCCATGGAAGGTTCCATCACAGGGTTATGTAATTCTGGAAAATTTGGTAGTGTTAAAATAACTGTGTAGTAGTTCGGTGGTAATAAATGAGTGGTTGGACTTCCCTTTGATGTGATTCGTCACCTCTCTATCCCCCTTGATACCATGCGTCTTTCTTGGGAGTTAATCTCTGTTCCAACTTGAAGACCATATCACAGTTTACATATACGGTAATGATGTTGACCACTATGGAGGGAGGCTGACTGACTCTAACCTGCATGAAGATGGAGGGCTATGCTGATCTTCTATGGTGGTCCTCTCTTCCCGCTTTGCCTCTCCATCAGATTTGCAATTACAACATTTGTACTGATGACTGATTAGAGAGACAACCACATAGTCATCTGATATGAACCAGCGATTAGACTTTGTCGGAAGACGTCTATCTAATCTCCCGCTTTCCCATTCATCTATAAAGAATCGTTAATTGGCCCCTACCTACAGAAGTTTTCCTCTTGCGCGTCAGCAAAGCCCGTCCTTTGGATGTTACATTTCCTTGATACGTTGAAATGATTCTGCCGCGGATCCTGTCATTAGAAATAAATGAAAGAAACATTGAGTCAATGTAGTCAATGTCCGTACATTAACGTTGACCGATCCAGTAATGGAAGCGCAAATGTCTCAATAATGGTAATTGCTCCGACTTATGTTTATCCATAAAATGTCAGAACATTCGAGCCAATTATTACACAAGATAAAAGTTAGATGTTAGATCTTTGTGAAGGTTGAGGCGGGTTGATTGCGTTCTCTACTATCAAAACCTATATGAGGAACATTCTGGAAAGACAGATCAAAAATCAAATATCTCTAAAATACAGGGAGTCCTCTCCTCATTATTCTTCTTTATTTACAGAATAGTTACAAACAACATGTTTCTGGAGGACCCAAAATACCCTTAAACAATGTATTGTATATTAAGTTGAATGGGCATTGTGTAATACCTCAATTCCCCTCCGGAGGCAGTGTAGTGAACTTAAATACTTCCAAGTTCCACAATGTATCATCTATTCCCATAGCAATTTCATTGTATGTTAGACACATGTGCCAGGTATGTGCTTAATAAGTCTATAAACCCTTATAGTCTCCAAAAAATTCCCAAACTACCGCTATGGCTTTGGTTGGACAGTGAGATGTGAAACGGGAGAAAAGTCCTAAAATGTATCTCATGCCAAAACAAAGCAATTATCTTCTCTTCACATCAACAGGCCCAATATCCATGCTAAGAAAATACTGCTGTAGAAAATGTAAAAGAAAATTCAGAGATTTGCATTAGTCATATATTAGATCAGAAAATTATTAAAGGGGTTGTCCACTTTTGGTAAGTCTCTTTTCTTTTGGGCACATCCTAATGATATGATCTCCTTCTGCAAGAGCCATCAGCTGTAATCTGTGAAGGATTCCAACAACACAGTTTCCCTGCACTGCCCCCACAGGAATAATGAGGTATTACACTGCAGCCAATTCTTTAGTTTATACTAAAATTTCTCTTACTTCTAATGGTAAAACACACACAAAATCCACATAAAAGTCAAATAACAAACTCAGCTCAACTTCATCATCAAAACCCAACCCGGTTACATCTGTATTCATTCTTAATTAGTTCTAATTCATTGGAGATTGAGAGCGACTGAGTCTTTCCATTGTGATTAAAAGCAGATGTAACAACTTCCATTGAGCAAAAAATATCCAACTGAGGTCAATGGGAGTAGCCAAAAAATTCAGCTCCCAAATGACCACGTCTAAGTGGCTACGTATGAATAAGTCAGTGTCCTGTTCACTGTAGCTACGGCCAAGAACTGACACTAACACTGACAAACCCAATTCCCATAGAATAATAGGAGTTTCTAGCTCACGCACAGATGTTACTAGGCGGACATGAGGCAAACATTCTGCCCACCACGAGACTACTGATGCTACCATAAACCCAATTATACTAATCATATACAATAACACAACACAGGCGAAACCAGGGCAAACAAAGATCCGGGATTGAGGGAATCGGTCACTTTGTTCCCCCCGCTCCGACCGGCCATTGTCTCTAAAAGAATTTGCTGCCAATTTTTATTCAATATAATAGTAGTACTTAAGGGTATTCCAGGAATAGCATAATTCATATACAAGTGGCACTCAAAATATAAGCTAATGTGTAATTAGTTGTTATTTAAAATTTTGCTCCCTTAGCAGAAAATGCTGGTGACATAGACTGTATGAAGAATTAAAATGCTACTGGCCCTTTAATCAGTCCGTTAATTTCCTCCGCGCGGTCCGTCGCAGAAAGAAGTGGCCGCTGGTCCATGTCCACATCACATGTCCTGCACCTGTCTGGGCAGGTCATGTGATCACCACTATGTTTGGCTGTAGTCATTGGTTGCAGTGCATCCAGTATGGACAGTGTTGTGGGGATGGCATTTACACGTCATTACTATGGTAACAGAGCAAGAAAATCATTACATCATCACCTGGGAGCAGAGCATAAAAGGGGGAGAGTACTGAGAACTAAAGGATCATGGAACTTGTAGTTTCCAGTGGCGCCATCTTAGTGATAACTCACCTACTTAGAGAGGCCATAAATTTTTGTAAATCATAAAATCATATTATTTTGCTCCGTTTTGTTGACTATGACATTGAGTATTGTTGTGTTCATTTTTTATAATCATCAAGGGTTTTTGTGTCAAACGTTCATATTCCCGGATAACCCTTTAGGAACTACTATAAAGACACTTATATGTTGTGTTACTACTACATGGGCAAATGATATTGGTCTTGTCAGAACTACTATACAGACACCATTATATTTTACTATAGGTACTACATGTTGACAATACTATTTGGCACTCTACAAAGACACTATATATTGTCATTATGTGTACTACCAAATGCATAAGACTGTCTGGGCACTACAATAAGATATTGGTAAATGTCATGACGTTGGTACTACCAAATACATAAGGACTAGGCGGGACTTTATAAAACATTTTATATTGTCATTTAGGTGACAACCAACTTGCGACCATGTGGCACCTATACTACTACTACCTAATACATAAGGGCCTGTGGCACACTAAAGAACCGTATATTGTCATGACAAAGTAAGCCAAATATATAAGACCATTTGGCACTACTGTAAAGACCACTGCTATATGGTCATACCATTGTCTACCAAATACATAAGGACTGTGTGGGACTGCTATAAAGACACTGCTATATTGTCATAACATTTGTACTACAAAATTGCATAAGGATCGTTGTGGCACTGCTATAAAACACGGTATATTGTCATGACAAAATATTGCCAAATACATCAAGACTTGTGGCACTACTGTAAGACACTGCTATATTGTCATAACATTGTACTACCAAATACATAGGACTGTGTGTGGGACTGCTATAAAACACTGGTTATTGTCATACATCGTACTACCAAATCATAATGACCGTTTGGCACTGCATAAAGACACGGGTATATTGTAATGACAGGTATAGCCAAATATATAAAGACCATTGGCACTACTGTAAAGACACTGGTATATTGTCATAACTGTACTACCAAATACATAAGGACTGTGTGGCACTGCTATAAAGACAACTGCTATATTGTCATAACTTGTACTAACAATACATAAGGATCGTGGTGGCACTACTGTAAAGACACTGGATATTGTCATAACATTGCTACTACCAATACATAAGGATGTGTGGCACGCTTAAAGACACTGCTATATGTCATAACATTGTACTAACAAATAATAAGGATCGTGTGCACTACTGTAAAGACACTGGTATATTGTCATAACTTGTACCACCAAATACCTAAGGACTGTGGGCACTCTATAAAGACACTGCTATATGTCATAACATGTATACTAACATGCATAGGATCGTGTGGCACTGCTATGACATGTACTACCTATACATAAGACCATGTGGCACTACTGTAAAGACACTGGTATATGTCAAGACGTGGTACTACTAATACTAAGGACTGTACGCCACTACTATAATTCATTGGTATATTGTCAGACGTGGTACTACCTAATACATTGCAACACTGGTGGACTACTATAATTTCATTGTTATTTGTCATGACGTGGTTCTACCAAATACATAAGAACTGTGTAGATCCCAGTCCAATTGACTCTCCATTAAAAAAGTTTCGAAAATTGATTTTGTGTCTGTTTAAAAAAAAGTTGTGAAGGTAAGTTTTGTTTTTCCGCAGACGCAGGCGTCTCGTCAGTAATCGTGTTGATGGACACTACGTTAGTACTCTTCTGCAGAACATTGATTAGGAGGCGTCCTGCCGCTCTATACAACAGCCTCTACTGAGCTGAACTGTTATCTTCTCTCTACCTGTATCGGCCCAGTATCAAGTGTCGAACTCATTGACTGCTCTCGTCTCGAATATAAGCCTATTGGGAAGACGATGTTTATTTTCCTTACTGGGTTAACTTACTATAAATTGAAATCGGTGGGGGAAAAAACACATTAAAGTAAGAAAATGCTGTAACATACTCAATGTGAGCTGGAACGCGGCTATGAACATACTGCGGAGTGAAAGTGCTGATGAGGGACACGCTTTCCGAGCCGTTCAGATCTGTTTGAAAATGGACACCCATAAAATTATTGGCGTCATGTCAAAATCCTTCCGCTGCACAAACCGACTGCCAAAAAAAAAACGAGTCGTAAAAAACTGGCATATCGAAAGCAAACCAGGGAAAAAAAATCACCACAAATAGTCCTGGACAAACAAGGGCTTGGGCCGTCTTGGGTGGTATCTTGTGACATCTGTTACGAATGGAAAATGTGATCTCACCTATTGCTCATGGATGAGTCACTGACCCCCATTTCGAAATGCCTGAAAGCAGTAATATTAGACCCTTGATCCTCGAATGAAACTATATCAGTTATTTTTGAATAAAGAACAAGCTGAGATATCCAAATGTGACTTATTGTAGTCAACCTTCTTAATTTTTTGCTCCTGCTCAACGTTACTGTGCCTAACCTCCTGCTAGCTATTAGATGTTTAAAATATGGTTCCAAATGTTTTCCCACATGCTGTCTACATATAAAAATGTCGACTTGGCCAGTTCCATTGTCGCAGTCTGAGGAGGTGGAAAAGCTGCTTTAGATCCAACACCTAACCACTATTGACTACCATCATATGGCAATGGAGCTTGTGAGCTTCTAAGCCCAAACTTATGGTCAAGGCGAACTTGAAACTTTGAGACCAAGATACGCTCACCAATCAGGTGATATTTTTTATCATCTGTTGATTTACTATGGACCCCCCTCTGGCACTATAATAATATTCATTCTACAGTGGCTGGGCACAAGTGTCTATACGTTATGACTAAAATCTCTCAGTCTATCTAATTCAAGAGTTCTTAGATTGTATGCTGCGAGAGGGGAGGGAGAGCAGCCATGAAGTAGATATCCAGTTCACAGCAAGCTTGAAAATGATCCCCAGGGAGCTCCAGGCTCCATTTACACCTAAGGATCCTGGAGCCCCACAGACTTATTTGCTAAATTTTAAAGCTTTTTTTTTGTGAAAACCAGGGCATAAAAAGCTAATGTGAAGAGCATATCCGGGCAGAGGGGGCACATCAGTATTCAGTGTGCTTGGTTTACAATCCTTCATCCGGTGGTAGAGTCCTTGAAGCTTTTCTATAGCAGACACAACAGAGATCTGATAACAGCGTGAATCGAACAGAAAGTATTGAAAATTTGTATACTTTCATGACGTAAACAATATTAATATTAATTTGATGAAGTGAACAAACCCTTTAAGTCTACTCTACTCTAAAAGGTATAAAAACTGAAACTAAGTCTTTCTGTGACTGTTTGCTGTGAGAGGGGAGGAGGGAGCTGCCATAGGTAAAGCTTTATGGTCCCGCCGGGAAGATCCTATGTCGCTCAATTACAACACTTTCTAACGTCGCTCATTAGGTGGATATTTTATTTTTTTGCAAAAGTTGAAATATTCACTAAACAAGCTGCAGCACTCTGGACAAGACTTCAGCCACTTGACTATACGTTTCGTTAAGTTCGGGATTAATTAACATAGCAGCCAGACAATACAACCTGGAAGAACTCTCAAGTTTTACACTAATAAAACTTATAATTATGGCTTGGGTCACCTGTTAATAAACAGACCTTACCCGCGCTTCGCAATTAAAAGTTGCACGTCTGTCTCCGGCTCGGTCCACACAGGAGGGGTACGTTCCCAGCTTGTGGCTTTCTATTTCATGGCTCCAGATTGCACTAAGTAGGGCAAGCGATTTGTGTTCTGTAAGAACTAGCAGCGCAATTATGCAGCGGCTGGTTATAAGGCAGGACTCCGCCGCTCTATAGATAAGACGACAGAGCTCTCTTTTGCTCGTCACACCACACCTGTCTCCAAGTGCTGAGAACGCCAGGACACAATCCGCTACTTCTGTTACTGATCACCGGCGCCATCCGCTTGGAATTCTGTATTCAGATTCCGGATAAACATTGACTTTGTAATATAATGCGACACATCCAGGAACGCCCTGGACTATACATCCGGAGATTGAAATGTCTGCGTAAGAGTACAACAGAGCACAAGGTGCGGAGAATAAACCTGGATCACATTTATCAAAACCGTGCAGATTGACTGAGGTGCTGTTTTGCCTGTGGGTGTAGCAGGGGGCGCCAAGATTCATCAAAACTGGTGCACTGTCTTCATAATCTGGCGCCCCCTGCACTGCTGGGAAGTGGGTTCACTATATAAGATGGCGAACCTTTTAGAGACGAGTGCCCAACGCTACAAACAAACCTACTTTTATGTCGCAAATTGCCAACATGACAATTTCGGCAGTAACCTGTTGATCCCAGCTGTTTCACAGTTTTCAATCGTATTGGCGTCCTAGAGACCCATACAATAGAAAGAAATGAGAATTAGAATTATAATAGCTCGTCCGGTTCCCCTGAAGAGAAGAATCAGGGACCCAGACCATTAAAGCACTGTCTCAAATGGAGATTGCCTGGAGGGAAGGTAAACCTCTGCTAGTCTGCTAAATAGCTGCAGATTCTGCTTACTGCAGAGTTAGGGCAAAAGTTTTATACTTTACAGCTGTATTTTTAAGTGCACCCTCTGGCAGCCAATGGAATAGTGCAGCTGCATTAATGTTTCATCTGCAACACTTGACGTAGACATGCTTTTGACTTGTCGCGCCCGATTTCCTAAAGTTTAACCGTAAATTCCGATGATTTCCCGATATTGTGTGGGGAGGGGAGTTGTTTGAAACACTTTTCTACACATACTTCATTAGAGAATTCTGCTAAGTTGTAAAAAAAAAAAACAAAGTTCCCCTTAGTTACAATGTTACTTCTACGTTTCTAAGGAATCAGTCTACAGATTGAAGAGGACCTTTCCTCTCCTGTTGTTTTACACAGGCTTATTTGTGTTAACCCTTTCTGCTCTCTCCATGGCTTAGTGTGCTATGAGCACTATATTCAAACATGAAAGTGTAGGGGTTTATCCTCCATCTCGGGGTTAGATGTTGAGCTCCTGCAGCCTCCATAAACACACACTACAGTCATGGCCAAATGTTTTAAGAATGAGACAATGTTAATTTTTACAAAGTCACTACATCAGTTTTTTATAATCAATTTGCATATACTCCAGAATGCTATAAAGAGTGATTAGCTTTATGCAATTAATTGCAAAGTCAATATTGACCTAGAAATGACTTTTTCCCCCACAACACATCCAACTTCATTGCAGGCGACTTAAAGAGCAGCTACATGGTTTCAGGATGTCTCCAGTAACACAGGTGTCGGGGGCTGATAAGGACAGGACTGGAGATCAATCTGTCATGATTATTAAGAATCACACCACTGGATACTTTATAAGGAGGCTGGTGCTTGGCATCATTGTTTCTCTTCTGTTAACCATGGTTATCTCTAAAGAAACACGTGCAGCATCATTGATCCACATACTCATACTATCCTAGCACAATAACATGGAGGTAGTAATTGTCCTCTTTTGTGATATGGTCCATCTTGTTGTGTATAAAACAAAAGAAAATTTATTCCAAGTGCATTAAGCTATTTCCTCACACTGCGGTGCTCTAAATTCTGTTGGTACGATTCTGTTCAAAAATCCTCTGCTTAGCTTTGAGTGTCTGTTGTACTATTCAGCCAGAGAGGTGCTTAATAGCAGCTCAATGCAGAAGCTAAGAGGAAACAGTGTGAGGAAAACATGCTGGAACATGAATCCTCATTTTCACAATCTCTCTAATACCTAATAGAGTATAATTATACTTTTTGTAAAGCGCTACATAATATGATATATTCTTATACTTTCATGATCCTATATCTAGGGATATCCCATTTTGTGATATGGTGGCCGCCTGTTTTTTTTTAACAGAATTTAGCAAAAATAAAAAATACATAATAATCAATAAATAAATAAATATATTAATAAAATAAATAAAATAAGTAAACCAAGCAGTGATGGTTAAATGGTGCTGGCGAGACGCCGAGCGCTGAGCTGCTACTGTGTAAATGGCTGTAGCTTAATTACAGACTAAATATAACATTGTCTCGGTCAGATCGCACATGCGGTGGTAATTAATATGCAATAAATTTGTAACAAACTACTACAGGTTTATTGTGGAACCAGTCTTCCAGTGCCATCAAAGCGCCGTAACTGGCTTGTAATTACTGCAGCGCTCATTTTACAGCGATCCGGTGCCGCGATATTCAGAATGCTGCACAGGATTCAAAAATCTGGTCATAGAATACGTAGAACACACCGGATGTAGCAGAGCTGAACGTTTTGTGTACTTTTTTTGCCTACACTATAAAACTTACATATGGTGCACTCTACAGCCCCTATAGCTAATTAAAAAGTTAATTCCTTCATACTGTTCACTTTGGGTGCAGTCACACTTCACGTTTAAAGCGCATGCGTTTAAAAACGCTTTGCAATATGCTGAAGAGTGATTTGCCTAATTAAACGACCTGTTAACACTTGCTAATGTTAACATTTGTGTTAGTCCACGCGTTACATTACCGTTACCAACGTTAACAATGCATGTGTTTTTAAGCAATGTTAACACATTGTTACAATGTGTTTATGGTTGAATTTTGTAACACTGTGTTAACAGCTGTTTAATTAGGCAAATCCACTCTTCAGCTATTGCAATGCTTTTTTTAAACGCATGCATTAAACCGACAGTGTGATCGCACCCTGTGTAAGCGGAGAGTCTCTTTCTTTAATTAATGCCAATTTATTATTATTTAAAAATTATTTATGATTTTCCTCCTTCCCCCTGCACACACAGGATCTACAAGAGTCAGATGTGTCATAGCCTGTGCGAGGATCGATGGGTTGCAGGTAGTAATCAGATGAGGGGCGGGGATGCCCTGCTCCGGCCCACTCTGCTTTTGACCACGCCCCTCCTCAACTGGATTGGCCATCATGCTGGGAAAATACTGGCGTACAAGGCTGCTAAAATCCCCCACATAGAACTATTCCAGTGTATATAGTGAAAGTACATCCACTGTGAATCGGAAATTTTCCTGATGATTTAAATTTCAAATATTACAAATCTGTGTCTCCATGGTTACAGATACTCAAAGCAACCCTGTGAGTCTGATTCCTGTACTCATACCCCCTCCACTGTGTCTCCAACTTCTTAAAAATAATAGATTTGCGTTTTGTAAAAGAATAGAGGACAGTTGAGTTAATGATCAGACACTGCAAAGTTTATTTGTAGCTGTAGCCACGAAACGAATGGTTGCAAAATTTAACAGCCTGCATCTTTAAACATGTTGGTCTCCAAAAAAATGGTTTACAGACTACAAACAAAGCCTGTGTCTGATCATGTACTCATAGTTCCTTACCTCTCCCTCCTTAACACTGTAACTGCGATGTTGGTGTTCTAACAATAGAGAGGAGGATGAGTTCGATTATGATCAGACTACAAAAGTTTCTTTGTTTAGTCGTTCCCTGGATGCGCTGGAGACAAACGGGATTCGTATTCCCATGATAAGCAGACTGGAATAAATATTAAATATTCCTGGTAAAAACTGATTATGTGTTGTTTCCACCAATATTAACCAAAAAAGTCAAAATAATCTCATGCTTTCTATATGCAGCTAATTTCAGCACTCTAATCCCATGTCGCCATGGTGACAGACTACAAACAAATTTGTGTGTTGATCCGTGTACTCATGTCCTTCCGGTCTGCTCCTAAATATTTGATTAAAAATAAAGAGACATGAGAGTTTTATCAATCTGTACACAGAGGCTGTTGTAGTCCTGAACCTAAAAGGATAATAGAAATCGTTTACGAAGCTGTGTAACACAAAACGGTAAAGGAAACGTCTTCAAACAGAGTTATTGATCGAAATCACTTTATTTTCAATCACTGAATTATATGTGTCTGTTTTCATAACAATGTTAACCAAAAAAAATCTACATATCTTATGACTTTACTAAATGAAAGCTCATTTTCAACCGATCCCACGTGCAAGGACAGAACTACAACAAATTTGTGTATGTCTGATTCCTGTACTCATGCCTTTCCATGTCGTCTTATACAAATATTGATTAAAAGAGAATGGAAGAGTTATGATCGACTGGCAGGCTTTGTTTGTAGTCAGAAACATAGAGATATTAAATCGTTTACGTAGAGGGCTGGTACACAAAACGTTAAACGTTTTACAACGGTTATGAGTGAAATTTTCATATTGAAGTAGTTACATGATAGCATTAAATGTTACTAAATATACACCCCCCCCCCCCCCCCTCCTATCGTCCATCCACAGACTGAGTTACAAGCTCCATGGTATTATATAGCACTGAACTCACTATTAAATACTGATTTTGTTTTGCGGGGATTTGTGAGTGTCCAGAGTGAGTGGATTGCACGTTGTTTCCAGGGAATTGCATTGCACTTTGGGTCACAACTTAATAAAATCTGTTAGAGCAATATTTGCACGACACATGAAAATGGCAGCCCGCCTGTATATTAAATTGTTCTTCCATATTAGTTCTTTACTTGCCCCTCCCCCCCCCCCCCCCAAACGCTGCTCTCCCACCCTTCAGTAACCATGTCACGACACGATGTCAGCCTCACACGCACAATCCCCCATTGTTTGACCAGTTCACGATGAACAGGGTTTTCATTAAGGTCTGTCAGGGCACATTATCAACTGCTCTGTGATGATTGCCATTAAATAATGCAAATAACCTTGAAGAAATTCGTTATGGGACAAAGGCCGATATAGCATCGGGAAAATGTTAATTATATTGATATATATTACAGCTCTGGTTATCAATTACTTGAAAAGGGCAGGGCTTATAGAAGGAATGGTGTGGCAGTGAAACAAAGTGGTGTGTTCAAACGGAACACGGTGCTGCAGAAAAGGAATCAATTTTATCTTTCTATCTATGTTATCTCATATGTATCATCTATCTTCTATCGATCTATAGACCCTACCAGTACCTCTGATGGGTGCCATGTATCATTCGTTTTTATTCTATTTTGCGGCCCTTTTCAATACTGGACGACACTGTTTTTCCGCCATTTTTGCCATTTAAACGCCAAACTAGCCGCGCAGCTCTAAAAATAAACCCCAGACCCTCATCTACTTTATACCCAATCAGAGGTTTTGCGCGCCCTAATGATATTCATTCACTTGCAACTTTTTTCTTGGCGTAAAACGGGCACAAAAACATCCGCACGAAGGTGGGGTAAACTGAAAGTGGACACCGAGCCCCTTTGCGAAGCGCTCATTTCTAGCAGCAAAGCGCCCCAGACACGAGACAAATATCATTAGATACCTCAGCATGGAAAATAGAAGCATTAGGCATACTCCACGCGGTCAGATAACTACAGAACTACATTACTAATGAGCAGACATTTACAGGGACAAACAATGCGACATAGTTACAGATAATACAGGACACTGACGGACACTGCAGCACTAGAACAGACGTAAACATACACTGCAGACCTAGTACAGATAATACAGACACTACACTCAAAAGCGAGCTGCAGGGGAATGGAAGGGACACGTAGTAACAGACATTACATACCCTGACAAACACTAGTAAACAGATACATACAGGACACTACATACACTGCAGCACTACGTATACAGACATTACAAACACTGCACACACTAATACAGATAATAACACACTACTATTACACTGCAGACACGGAACATTATAATTGATCATTAGAACACTGAGACAGGACTGCAGACTCATTTACAGTTCATCACTCTATTTCAAAACATTCTGCAGCAATCTGAGCTCAAAGCAAAAGAGAAGAGAAGCTTATGCAGAAATGTGAGATACATCATAACAGTGCCCCATGTAATTCTGCACAGTATCAACCAGTGTGTCTGAGTGGGGATACTGTTGGCAGAATTACAGGGAGAAGAGGAGACCAGCACTGGTTGGTCCATCCGAGAGCCCCTGCTGAGGATGGTTCTGGGTGCAGGGTGTACCCACCTGGGTGATGCTGTGAGTTTATTCTCATTCGGGATGGGGAGAAGCAAAGAGGGATTTGTAGCAGGATCACATGGTCAGTGCCCGATTCTAACATTGTCGCGGAAAACTGTGGCCAAATTGCGCCAAAACTTTATAAAGTAAAAGTGTAATTATAAGAGGCAGGAAATTACTTATCACAGATGATTTGAGCTTGTGATAATTCGTGGCAAACATTGCGCCAAGATTAGGAGCCAAATTACGACAGCTTAGGGCACAAAAGTGCTGATAAATGTGGCCTATATTTATCTATTTATGTTCCTAGCAAATCTCTCTTATTTCTATCTATCATATTAGGCATCAGTTTGTTTTATTCTCGTAAGGCATAGTTAAGTGGATAGTATATACATATTATATACAGTTAATAACAAACTTGAACTCAGTATGCAAACAGGCTCCTAAACGCCATCTAGTGTGTAAAAAGAAACGACAACAAATCTTAAATAAACTGTTTCTATGCAGAGGAATTTGAGCTTATTGAGTGAAGCTCCGAATTCTTAAAAAAACACCAAGAATCATAAGGGCTGAATTTTATATCTAACACCAATAAGCTCTTTAAAAAATGGGAATCACTTAAAGTAAAAACCAGACCTTGCCCTTTAATTACCTCCTGACTAAGCGTTTAAATTTCACTAAAAAATTCTGTTGTGCTCTGGTGTCGGGGAGAGGACAGTGATGAGTGGGGTTCATGCCAGGCATTGAATTGAATTTTGGGTATGGGATGACACGCCGGGCCCTCATCTCCTTCACCCATCAGTATACAATCATCATAAATCACACTATGGTATAAAGCGCTGATTCCAGGATGGAGGCCTCGCCACATGTTTTTTTGTTTCGTTGAGACAACCCGTCCCTCCTGTATTCATTTGGGCTAATGGCACTGACGAGGAAAATGAAAATAAAATAGACAAGTTAATGACACACGTAGCTGGGATCCATTATGCTTAACGTAAACAAGCTTGTAAATGAGATGTTCTCTCTATTCCAGCCCGAACTACAAACCTAAAGACTACAGGCTAATTTCTCATCACCCCCCCCACAATCTCTCAGAGAATGCCAAAAGCTTGTATAACATTAGTACAATAAAAATCATGAAAAACGACGAGTAATCTATCCGAATCTAAGGGAAATATGATAATATGGTTTCATAGCCGTAAAAAATTTCAACTTTTGGGACAAAACGTGCATTCCTCTTGAATCCTCTGCTTGACCTTTACCTACCGATGAATGCTCAGCTGGCTGGGCATGATTTTGCTATAGACAGAGCAAAGGTGTATAGAACTAAAGTTCGCCCTAACCCCAAATCTAAAGTACACTTTAGGTACCACATTGGTAGACCCCAACCGTCAACAGTATGTGATTACAGCGATGAAAGGTCTTTAACGTTTAAAACTGGTGTGAAGTTCAACGGTTGGGGGAACCGGAACCTGAAAAGTTCTGGTACAAGCTTTGAACTTGCAGTTTGGGTCCACTCAAAACTAGTCATGAAAATCCAAACGATCCCAACAATAGCTGGATCGTGTTGAACACCCCGACAGTGTTGGGTCTCCAAATTCTGCAGGGGTGGGTGCTGTGTAATCTCACAATATTCATCGGACACAATCTGAGAGGGTCATGGTGGGTCTAGGGAGACATAAGCATAAGGACCAAAAAATACTCTTTGTGGCCATTGTAAGTTAACACACTTCATAAAAGGGAGGTCCACTATTCAGAACACCCCCTCGATGTACTGATACCACATGTCAAATATTGGTTTAACTGAAAACGGGCTTTCCGAAGATCCATGGTTGTTAACACGTTTTTAGTCATGCCATGGAGCTCCCTTAGTTCCCCCGTTTTAGGGGCCCCCCCCCGTTTCCCCCTGTATGGCTTTGTGTGGGGTATTGGGGTCATAGGAAAGGCCCACACATAGATGCAATGATTTCAGAGAGTACATTGATTTGAGTGGGGCTGGATTATATGGGTCATTATATACTTACATTGTGATCAGGTCTGTGGTTCGTACATGGAAAAAAAAAAAATCGCTATTTGACACCCCTTTAAGGATGCTATTTGGGGAAGTTTAAGCGTGACTAAGGGGGGGGAGATACAACGCGGTTCATGCAAGATCCAGAAAAAACTTGAAATCGGATTCTATTAACACACCACAAACAATGTCAACATGCATTTGCTCCACCAATGGCCGTGTCATATGGACATACAAGGTACCGAACTAGCGCAGCCAGAGAACGGTGGCACATAAAACAGTCTGTCCATCATCGTTCAATCAATCACAGATGGATTCAAGAGAACAGTTTGGTGACCAGAAAGTATCACATCTCATTAATGCCTATAATGACACCTTTCGGCTCATACAATAGCACTTAACTCCTGAAGAAGGCCATGTACTAAGCCTAAACACGTTGTGACGCATATACTCAAAGTTGTGCACTGACGGAGCATCAACCTCTTTATTACAGTCTTAAAACTGCTTTCCTCACAGTCAGAGCTCAGCCTTGTGAGCTGATATCAGTAGAGGGACTGTACACAAGCAGAAGTGGGGGCTGAGAGCTGAGGGTGAGGCAGCCAGACAGACCCACGTTTTTTTAATGCAGCCAAACCAAAGAGCCCCAACCCCTGGACTACATAGTGTTTTCTGTCAGAAAGGCACGATACATTATAACACACATATAGTGGCATGTAATGCTTCGAAAAATGGGCAGGAAGGAAATACTTGCAATGCGGTGTGAAGGTCTTCTTGCACAACCTGTCTTTATGAAAAATTAAGTCCCTAGTGACGTTCCCTTTAAGGTAACAACACCAAATAATTTTCGAAACTTTTTTAATGGAGAGTCAATTGGACTGGGATCTACACAGTTCTTATGTATTGGTAGAACCACGTCATGACAAATATCCAATGAAATTATAGTAGTCCCACAGTGTTGCAATGTATTAGGTAGTACCACGTCATGACAATATACCAATGAATTTTGTAGTGGCGTACAGTCCTTATGTATTAGCTAGTACACGTCTACTTGACAGTTACCTGTCTTTACAGTAGTGCCACATGGTCTTTTATGTTTAGGTAGTACCATGTCTATCAGTGCCACACGATCCTATATGCATTGTTAGTAACATGTTATGACATATAGCATGTCTTTATAGCAGTGCCCACAGTCCTTATTATTTGGTAGTACAATGTTAGACAATATACCAGTGTCACATATGCCACACATCCTTATGTATTTGTTAGTACAATGTTTAGACAATATAGCAGTGTCTTTATAGCAGTGCCACACAGTCCTATGTATTTGGTAGTACAATGTTATGACAATATACCAGTGTCTTTACAGTATGCCACACGATCCTTATGTTTGTTAGTACATTTATGACAATATAGTCAGTGTCTTTATAGCAGTGCACACAGTCCTTATGTATTTGGTTAACAATGTTATGACAATAACCAGTGTCTTTACAGTAGTGCACTGGTCTTTATATATTTGGCTATACCTTGTCATACAATATACCCAGTGTCTTTATAGCTGCAAACGGTCATTATGTTTTGGTAGTACGATGTTATGACAATATCCCAGTGTTTTATAGCAGTCCCACACACATCTCTATGTATTGGTAGTACATTATATGACAATATAGCAGTGTCTTACAGTAGTGCCACAAGGTCTTGATGTATTGGCAATATTTTGTCATGACAATATCCAGTGTCTTTATAGCGTGCCACACGATCCTTATGCATTTGTTAGTACAATGTTATGACAATATAGCAGTGTCTTTATAGCAGTTCCCACCAGTCCTTATGTATTTGGTAGACAATGTTATGACAATATAGCAGTGTCTTTACAGTAGTGCCACATGGTCTTTTATATTTGGCTATACTTTGTCATGACAATATACGGTGTCTTTAGTAGGCCACATGGCCCTTATGTATTAGGTAGTAGTAGTATAGTAGTGCCACATGGTCGCATGTATTGGTTGTACCACTAAATGACATATAAAAATGTCTTATAAAGTCCCGCATAGTCCTTATGTTTTGGTAGTACCACGTCATGACATTTACCAATATCTTTATTGTATGCATACAGTCCTTATGCTTTGGTATACCACATAATGACAATATAGTGTCTTTGTAGTGTGCCAATAGTATTGTCAACATAGTCTACCCTATAGTAAATTATACTGGTGTCTGTATAGTAGTTCATGACAAGACCATATCATTTGCCCATGTGTGTAAACACAACATATAAGTGTCTTTATAGTAGTTCCTAAAGGGTATTCCGGGAATATGAACGTTTGACACAAAACCCTTGATGATTAATAATGAACACAACAATACTCAATGTCATTAGTCACAAAACGGAGCTAAATAATATGATTTATGATTTAACAAAATTTATGGCCTCTCTAAAGTAGGTGGAGTTATCACTAAGATGGCCGCACTGGAAACTACAAGTTCCATGATCCTTTAGTTTCCAGTACTCCTCCTCCCTTTTATCTCTGCTGCCCAGTGATGATGTAATAGATTTCTTGCTCTGTTACCATAGTAATGACGTGTAACGGCCATCCCCACAACACCATGTCCATACTGGATGACTGAAACCAACTGACTACAGCCAAACATATGGTGATCACATGACCTGCCCAGACAGTTGCAGGACATGTGATGTGGACATGTGACCAGCGGCCATCTTTTCTTCTTTGCGACGGACCGCGCGAGGAAATTAACGGACTGATTAAAGGGCCAGTAGCATTTTAATTCTTCATCAGTCTATGTCACCAGCATTTTCTGCTAAGGGAGCAAAATTTTAAATAACAACTTATTACACATTAGCTTATATTTGAGTGCCCACTTGTATATGAATTATGCTGATTCCTGGAATACCCCTTAAGTACTACATTATGTTGAATAAAATTTGGCACAAATTCTTTTAGAGACAGGCCGGTCGGACGGGGGGACACAGTGACCGATTCCCTCATATCCCGGATCTTTGTTTGCCCTGGTTTCAGCCTGTGTTGTGTTATTGTATATGATTAGTAAATTTGTGTTATGTAGCATCAGTAGTCTCGTGGTGGGCAGAACATGCTTGCCTCATGTCCGCCTATGTAACATCTGTGCGTGAGCTAGTAAACTCCTTTATTCTATGGAATTGCGTTGTTGTCATGTTTATGTTCAGTTCTTGGCCGTAGCTCCAGTGAACAGGACACTGACTTATTCATAGTAGCCACTTAGAGTGGTCATTTGGAGCTGAATTTTTGGCTCCCTCCATTGACCTCAGTTGGATATTTTTTGCTCCAATGGAAGTTGTACATCTGCTTTAATCACAATGGAAAGATCAGTCGCTCTCAATCTCCCAATGAATTAGAACTAATTAGATGATAAGATGTAACCGGGTTGGGTTTTTATGATGAAGTTGAGCTGAGTTTGTTATTTGACTTTTACTTTGGATATTTTTTGGTGTTTTACCATTAGAAAGTAAGAGAATTTTTTTAGTATAAACTAAAGAATTGGCTGCAGTGTAATACCTCATTATTCCTGTGGGGGCAGTGCAGGAAACTGTTTGATCCTTCACAGATTACAGCTGATGGCTCTGCAAAGGAGATCACTATCTTAGGATGTGCCCAAAGAAAAGAGATTACAAAAGTGGAAACCCCTTTAATAATTTTCTGATCTAATATATGACTAATGCAAATCTCTGAATTTTCTTTTTACATTTTCTACAGCAGTATTTTCTTAGCATGGAATTGGGCCGTTGATGTAGAGAGATAATTGCTTTGTTTTGGCTGAGATACATTTTAGGACTTTTCTCTCCGTTTCAACATCTCACTGTCCACCAAAAGCCATAGCGGTAGTTTGGGAATTTTTTGGAGCAGAGGGTTATAGACTTATGAAGCACATACCTGGCACATGTGTCTAAATACAATGAAATTGCTATGGGAATAGATGATACATTGTGGAACTTGGAAGTATTTAAGTTCACTACACTGCCTCCGGAGGGGATGAGGTATTAGCACAATGCCCTAAAAAAAAGTTGTGAAGGTAAGTTTTGTTTTTCCGCAGACAGCAGGCGTCTCGTCAGTAATCGTGTTGATGGACACTACGTTAGACTCTTCTGACAGAACATTGATTAGGAGGCGTCCTGCCGCTCCTATAACAACAGCCGTCTACTGAGCTGAACTTGTTATCTTCTCTCTACCTGTATCGGCCCAAGTATCAAGTGTCAGATACTCATTGACTGCTCTCGTCTCGAATATAAGCCTAATTGGGAAGACGATGAGTTTTATTTTTCCTTACTGGTTAAACTTACTATAAAATTAAATCGGGTGGGGGGGAAAAAACACATTAAAGTAAAGAAAATGCTGTAACATCAATGTGAGGCTGGAACGCGGCTAATGAACATACTGCCGGAGTGAAAGTGCTGATGAGGGACACGCTTTCCGAGCCGTTCAGAATCTGTTTGAAAATGGACACCCATAAAATTTATTGGCGTCATGTCAAAATCCTTCCGCTGCACAAACCGACTGCCAAAAAAAAAAAACGAGTCGTAGAACTGAGGCATATCGAAAGCAAAGCCAGGGAGAAAAAAATCCAAGCAAATGAGGTCCTGGACATACAAGGGCTTGGGCCGTCTTGGGTGGTATCTTGTTGACATCTTGTTACGAATGGAAAATGTGATCTCACCTATTGCTCAGATGGATGAGTCACTGACCCCCATTTCGAAATGCCTGAAAGCGAGTAATATTAGACCCTTGATCCTCGAATGAAACTATATCACGTTATTTTGAATAAAGAAACAGCTGAGATATTCCAAATGTGACTTATTGTAGGTCCAACCTTGCTTAATTTTTTGCTCCTGCTCAACGTTACTGCCTAACCTCCTTGCTAGCTATGTATGATGTGTTAAAAATATGGTTCCAATGTTTTCCACATGCTGTCTACATATAAATGTCGACTTGGCCAGTTCCATTGTCGCAGTCTGAGGAGTGGAAAAGCTGCTTTAGATCCAACACCTAACCACTATTGACTACCATCATATGGCAATGGAGCTTGTGAGCTTCTAAGCCCAAACTTTATGGTCAAAGGCGAACTTGAAACTTTGAGACCAAGATCGCTCACCAATCAGGTGATATTTTTATCATCTGTTGATTTACTATGGACCCCCTCTGGCACTATAATAATAAAATTCTATCTACAGTGGCTGAGGCACAGTGTCTATACATTATGACTAAAATCTCTTCAGTCTATCTAATTCACAGAGTTTCTGAGATTGTATGCTGCGAGAGGGGAGGGAGAGCAGCCATAAGTAGATATCCAGTTCACAGCAAAGCTTGAAAATGATACCCAGGGGGCTCCAGGCTCCATTTACACCTAAGGATCCTGGAGCCCCACAGACTTATTTGCATAAATTTTAAAGACTTTTTTTTTGTGAAAACCAGGGCATAAAAAGCTAAGTGAAGAGCATATCCTGGCAGAGGGGGCGCACATCAGTATGTCAGTGTGCTTGGTTTACAATCCTTCATCCTGGAGGTAGATGTCCTTGAAGCTTTCTATAGCACGACAGCAAGCAGAGATCTTGATAACAGCGTGGAATCGATACAGAAAGCGTATTTGAAAATTGTATAACTTTTCATGACGTAAACAATATTAATAATTTGATGAAAGTGAACAACCCCTTTAAGTCTACTCTACTCTTAAAAGGTATAAAAACTGAAACTAAGTCTTTCTGTGACTGTCTGCTGTGAGAGGGGAGGAGGAGCTGCCATAGGTAAAGCTTTATGGTCACGCCGGGAAGATCCTAGTCGCTCAACTAAACACTTTCTAACGTCGCTCATTAGGTGGATATTTTATTTTTTGCAAAAGTTGAAATATTCACTAAACACAGCTGCAGCATCTGGGACAAGACGTCAGCACACTATGACTAAAGCGTTTCGTTAAGTTCTGGATTAATTAACATAGCAGCCAGACAATACAACCTGGAAGAACTCTCAAGTTTTACACTAATAAAACTTTATAATTATGGCTTGGGGGTCACCTGTTAATAAACAGACCTTACTCCGCGCTTCGCAATTAAAAGTTGCACGTCTGTCTCCGGCTCGGCACACAGGAGGGGTACGTGTCCCAGCTGTGGCTTTCTATTTCAGGCTCCCAGATTGCACTAAGTAGGCAAGCGATTTGTGTTCTGTGAACTAGCAGCGCAATTATGCAGCGGCTGGTTATAAGGCAGGACTCCGCCGCTCTATAATGAATGACGACAGAGCTTCTTTCTGCTCGTCTCACACTACACATCTGTCTCCAAGGCTGGAGAACGCCAGGGACACAATCCGCTACTTCTGTTACTGATCACCGGCGCCATCCGCTTGGGAATTCTGTATTCAGGATTCCGGGATAAACATTGACTTTTAATATAATGCGACACATCCAGGAAGCTCCTGGACTATACATCCAGGGTATGAAATGTCCTTGAAGAGTCACACACAGGAACAAGGTGCGGAGAATAAGACACTGGATCACATTTATCAAAACCAGTGCAGTCTGTACTAAGTGCAGTTTGCCTGTGGCGTGTACAGGGGGCGCCAGATTCATCAAAACTGGTGCACTGTCTTCATAAATCTGGCGCCCCCTGCACTGCTTGGGAAGTGGGTTCACATATATCAGAGATGGCGAACCTTTTAGAGACAGAGTGCCCAACCTACAAACAAAACCTACTTTTATGTCGCAAATTGCCAACATGACAATTTCGGCAGTAACCTGTTGATCCCAGCTGTTTCACCAGTTTCAATCGTATTGGCGTCCTGAGGACACCAATACAATAGAAAGAAGATGGAGAAATTAGAATTATAGCTTCTATCCAGGTTCCCCTGAAGAGGAAGAATCAGGGGACCCAGACCATAAAGCATGTCAAATGGAGATTAGCCTGGAGGGAAAGGTAAAACCTCTGCTAGCTGCTAAATAGCTGCAGATTTCTGCTTACTGCAGAGTTAGGCAAAAGTTTTATACTTTACAGCTGTATTTTAAGGTGCACCCATCTGGCAGCCAATGGAATAGTGCAGCTGCATTAATTGTTTTCAATCTGCAACACTTGACGTAGACATGCTTTTGACTTGTCGCGCCCTAGTTTCCTAAAGTGTAACCGTAAATTCCGATGATTTCCGATATTGTGTGGGGAGGGGAGTGTTGTGAACACTTTTCTAACATACTTCATTAAGAAATTCTGCTAAGTTTGTAAAAAAAAAAACAAAGTTCCCCTTAGTTACAATGTTACTTCTACGTTTCTAAGGAAAATCAGTCTACAGGATTGAAGAGGAGCCTTTCCTCTCCTGTTGTTTACACAGCTGTAAGTGTGTGTTAACCCTTTCTGCTCTCTCCCTGGCTGTAGTATGCTTTGAGCACTATATTCAAACATGAAAGTGTAGGGGTTAATCCTCCCATCTCAGGGGGATTAGATGTGAGCTCCTGCAGCCTCCATAAACACACACTACAGTCATGGCCAAAAGTTTTAAGAATGATACAAATGTTAATTTTTACAAAGTCTACTACATCAGTTTTTATAAATGCAATTTGCATATACTCCAGAATGCTATAAAGAGTGATTAGCTTAATAGCAATTAATTGCAAAGTCAATATTTACCTAGAAAATGAACTTTTTCCCCCACAACACATTTCAACTTCATTGCAGGCGCCTTAAAAGGAGCAGCTAACATGGTTTCAGTGATGTCTCCAGTAACACAGGTGCGGGGGCTGATAAGGACAGGACTGGAGATCAATCTGTCATGATTAAGTAAGAATCACACCACTGGATACTTTATAAGGAGGCTGGTGCTTGGCATCATTGTTTCTCTTCTGTTAACCATGGTTATCTCTAAAGAAACACGTGCAGTCATCATTGATACCACAATACTCATAACTAGTCCTAGCACATAACATGGAGGTAGTAAGTGTCTCTTTTGATATGGTCATCTTGTTGTTAGTAAAAACAAAAGAAATATTTATTCCAAGTGCATTAAGCTATTTCCTCACACTGCTGTGCTCTAAATTCTGTGTACTGATCTGTTTCAAAAATCCTCTGCTTAGCTTTGAGTGTCTGTTGTACTATTCAGCCAGAGGAGGTGCTATAGAGCAGCTCAATGCAGAGAGCTAAGAGGACAACAGTGTGAGGAAACAATGCTGGAACATGAATCCTCATTTTCACAATCACTAATAACCTAAATAGAAGTATAATTATACATTTTGTAAAGCGCTACATAATATGATATATTCTTATACTTTTTCATGATCCTATTATCTAGGGATATCCCATTTTGTGATATGGTGGCCCCTGTTTTTTTTTACAGAATTTAGCAAAAATAAAAATACATAATAATCAATAAAATAAATAAATAATATTAAATAAAATAAATAATAATAAGTAAACCATAAGCAGTGATGGCGAATGTGCTGGCGGAGACGCCGAGCGCTGAGCTGCTACTGTGTAAATGGCGGAGCTGTAATTAGCAGACTAAATATAACATTGTCTCTGCAGATCGCACATGCGGTGGTAATTAATATGCAATAAATTGTAACAAACTACTACAGGTTTATTGTGGCGAACCAGTCATTGCCAAGTGCACATCAAAGCGCCGTAACTGCGTGTAATTACTGCAGCGCTCATTTACAGCGATCCGGTGCGCGATATTCAGAAGCTGCACAGGAGTCAAATCTGGTCATAGAATACGTAGAACACATACGGATGTAGCAGAGCTGAACGTGTTGTGTAACTTTTTTGCCTACACTATGAAAACTTACAATAGGTGCACTCTACAGCCCCTATAGCTTAATTAAAAAAAGTTAATTCCCTTCATACTGTTTCACTTTGGGTGCAGTCACACTTCACGTTTAACGCATGCGTTTAAAAACGCATTGCAATAGCTGAAGAGTGATTTGCCTAATTAAACAGCTGTTAACACTTGCTAATGTTAACAATTGTGTTAATGCACGCGTTACCATTACGTTAACAAATGCATGTGTTTTAAGCAATGTTAACACATGTGTTAACAATGTGTTAATGGTTGAATTTTGTAAACACATGTGTTAACAGCTGTTTAATTAGGCAAATCACTCTTCAGCTATTGCAATGCGTTTTTTAAACGCATGCATTAAACACGACGTGTGATCGCACCCTGTAAGCGGAGAGTCTCTTTAATTTAATTAATGCCAATTTAATTATTATTTAAAAATTAATTTATGATGTTCCTCCTTCCCCCTGCACACACAGGATCTATCAAGAGGTCAGAATGTGCTATAGCCTGTGCGAGGATCGATGGGTGCAGGTAGTATACAGATGAGGGGCGGGGATGCCCTGCTCCGGCCCACTCTGCTTTTGACCACGCCCCCTTCCTCCAACTGGATTGGCATCAGGGGCTGGGAAAATACTGGCGTACAAGGCCTGATAAATCCCCCACATAGAACTATTCCAGTGTATATAGTGAAAGTACATCCACGTGAATCGGAAATTTCATGATGATTTATTTCAAATTTCAAATCTGTGTCTCCATGGTTACAGACTACAAACAAACCCTGTGTAGTCTGATCCTGTACTCATACTCCCCTCCATGTGTCTCCAACTTCTTAAAAATATAGATTTGCGTTTTGTAAAAGATAGAGGACAGTTGAGTTAATGATCAGACTGCAAAAGCTTATTTGTAGTCTGTAGCCACGAATGTTGCAAAATTTAACAGCTCATCTTTAAACATGTGTGTCTCCATGGTTACAGACTACAAACAAAGCCTGTGTTGTCTGATCATGTACTCATAGTTCCTTACATCTCTCTCCTACACACATGTAAATGCGATGTTGGTTCTAACAAATAGAGAGGATGGATGAGTTTATGATCAGACTACAAAAGTTTCTTTGTAGTCTGTTGCCATGGATGCGCTGGAGACAAAAGGGATCTAGTTTCCAATTGAATAAACAGAACTGGAATAATATTTAAATATTCCTGTAAGAAGCTGATTATGTGTCTGTTTCACACAATATTAACCAAAAAAGTCAAAATAATCTCATGCTTTCTATATGCAGCTAATATTCAGACCTATCCCATGTCGCCATGGTGACAGACTACAAACAAATTTGTGTAGTCTGATCCTGTACTCATGTCCTTCCGTGTCTCTCCTAAAAATATTTGATTAAAAGAGAATGGAAGAGTTTATCATCTGACTACAGAGGCTTTGTTTGTAGTCAGAAACCATAAAGATATAGAAATCGTTACGAGAGCTGTGTACACAAAACGGTAAACGTTTAAACAGAGTTATTGATCGAAATCACTTTATTTTTCATCACTGATTATTATGTGTCTGTTTCATACAATGTTAACCAAAAAAATCTAAATAATCTTATGCTTTCTAAATGCAGCTCATTTTCAGACCTATCCCACGTCGCCATGGTGACAGACTACAAACAAATTTGTGTAGTCTGATCCTGTACTCATGCCCTTCCATGTCTCTTATACAAATATTGATTAAAAGAGAATGGAAGAGTTTATGATCTGACTGCCAAGGCTTTGTTTGTAGTCAGAAACCATAGAGATATATAAATCGTTACGAGAGCTGTGTACACAAAACGGTAAACGTTTAAACAGAGTTATTGATTGAAATTTTTCATATTAAGTAGTGTACATGATAGCATTAAAATGTTACTAAAGTATACACCCCCCCCCCCCCACTCCATATCGTCAAATCCCAAGACTGGTTACAGCTCCATGTATTATATTAGCACTGAATCACTTATTAAATCTGATTTTTTTGCTGTGGGATTGTGAGTTTCCAGAGTGTGATTGCACGTTGTCTTCCAGGGAATTGCATTGCACTTTGGTCATCAACTTAATAAAATCATGTTAGAGAAATATTTGCCGACACATGAAAATTGCAGCTCCGCCTGTGATTAAATTGTTCTTCATATTATTTTCTTTACTTGCCCCCTCCCCCCCCCCACCGCTGCTCTCCCACCCTTCAGTAAGCAGCATGTCAACACGAGTCAGCCTCAGCGCACAATCCCCCATTGTTTGACCAGTTCACGATGACAGGGGCTTGTTCATTAAGGCTGTCAGGGCACATTATAAACTGCTCTGTGATGATTGCCAATTAAATAACATGCAAATGAACCTTGAAGAATTCGTTATGGACAAAGGCCGATATAGCAGTCGGGAAAATGTTAATATTATATTGTATATATTACAGCTCTGTTATCAATTACTTGAAAAGGGCAGGGCTTATTAGGGAAATGGGTGTGGCAGTGACAAAAGTGGGTGTGTTCTAAACTGTGACACTGTGCTGCAGAAAAGGAACTCAAATTTGTATCTATCTATCTATGTATCTCATATGTATCATCTATCTTCTATCTATCTATAGACCTACATATCCTTCTATGGGCCACATGTATCATTCGGTTTTTATGCTATTTTTGCGCCTTTTCATACTGGCGCACTGTTTTTCCGCCATTTTGCCATTAAACGCCAAACTAGCCGCGCAGCTAAAATAACCACCATACCCTCATCTATCTTACCAATCCAGATGTTTTGCTGCGCCTAATGATATTCATCACTTGCAACTTTTTCATTTAGGCGTAAAAACGGGCACAAAAACACTCCAGCCCGAAGGTGGCGTTATCTGAGAAGTGACACTGAGCCCCTTTGCAGAACAGCTCATTTCTAGCAGCAAAGCTCAGCCAGACACTAGAACATATAATATAGGCATTAGATACTCCGCAGACACTGGTACAGATAATACAGACATTACATACACTGCAGACACTAGAACATATAATACAGACAGTACATACACTGCAGACACTAGTACAGATAATACAGACACTACGTACACTGCAGACACTAGAACAGACAGTACATACACTGCAGACACTAGTACAGATAATACAGACACTACATACACTGCAGACACTAGAACAGACATTACATACACTGCAAACACTAGTACAGATAATACAGACACTACATACACTGCAGACACTAGTACAGACATTACAAACACTGCAAACACTAATACAGATAATACACACACTACATACACTGCAGACACTGGAACATATAATGGATACATTAGATACACTGGAGACAGGAGCTGCAGACTCTATTTACAGTTCATCACCTTCTATTTACAAAACATTCTGCAGAATCCTGAGCTCAAAGCAAAAGAGAAGAGAACTTTGCAGAATGTTGCAGATACTACAAACAAGTGTCCCCCATGTAATTCTGCACAGTATCACCAGTGTGTCTGAGGGGGATACTGTGCAGAATTACAGGGATGCAGCAGGAGACCAGCACTGGGGGATCCCATCCAGGAGAAGCCCCTGCTGAGGAGGTCACTGGGTGCAGGGTGTCCCACACCTGGGTGCTGCTGTGAGTGTTATTCTCATTCTGGGATGTGGGAGAAGCAAAGAGGAGCTTGTAGCAGGATCACATGTAAGTGCCCGAATCTAACATTGCGCGGAAACTGTGCCAAAATTGCGCCAAAACTGTATTAAAGTAAAGTGATTAATAAGAGGCAGGAAATATACTTATCACAGATGATTGTAGCTTGTGATAATTCTGGCAAAACAGTGCGCCAGAATTTAGGCGCAACTACTACACTTAGGCGCACAAAAGTGATAAATGTGGCCCTATATTTTATCTATTTATGTATCTACAATATCTATCTATATTCTATCTATCTATATTAGGCATCATTTGTTTCCAATTCTCGATAAGGCATAGTTAAATGGATAGTATATACATATTATATACAGTCTAATAACAAATCTTGAATCAGTATGCAAAAAGCTCCTAAACGCCATCTAGTGGTGTAAAAAGAAACGAAAAATAACATTAAATAAACTGTTGTCTATGCAGAGGATTCTGAGCTCTATTGTAGTGAAGCTCCAATTCTAAAAAGAAGCACCAAGAAATCAATAAGTGCTGAATTTTATATCTAAAAACCATAAGCTCTTAAAAATGGGGAATCACTTAAAGTAAACCAGACCTTTGCCCTTTAATTACCTCCTGACTACAGTTTAATTTCACTAATAAATTCTGTGGCTCTGGTGTCCGGGGAGAGGACAGTGATGTAGTGGGGTTCAGCCAGGCATTGAATTGAATTTTTGTGTATGGGATGACACGCCGGCCCTCATCTCCTTCACCCCATAGTATATACATACATCATAAATCACCTATGGTATAAAGCGCTGATTCCAGGATGGAGGCCGCGCCACATGTTTGTTTCGTTAAAGACACCTCCTCGTTATTCATTTGTGCTAAATGAGCAATGACGAGAAAATGAAATAAAATAGACAATTAATGACACGTAGCTGGGATCCATTAATGTAACCGAACAAGCTGTAAATGAGATGTTCTCTCTATTCCAGCCCGAACACTACAAACTAACACTACAGCTAATTTCTCATCACCCCCACAATCTCTCAGAGTAAATGCCAAAAACGTGTATAAATTAGTACAAAAAAAATCATGAAAAGACGAGTTAATCTATCCGAATCTAAGGGAAATATCGATAATATGGTTCATAGCCGTAAAAAATTTCAACTTTTGGACAAAAGTCATTCCTCTTGACCTTTACCTTACACATGAATGCTCAGCTGGGCATGCATGTATGCTAAGACAGAGCAAGGTGTATAGAACTAAAGTTCGGCTGAACCCAAATTCTAAAGTACACTTTAGGTACCAATTGGAGACCCCAACCGGTAACAGTAATAGTGATACGACGGATGACAGGTATTAACCGTTTAAACTGTTTAGTGAAGTTCAAGGTTGGGGGACCGGAACCTGAAAAGTTCTGTACAAGCTTTGAACTTTGCAGTTTGGGTCCACTCAAAACTAGTCATGAAAAATCCAACATGATCCCCAAATCAATAGCTGGATGTTGGAACACCACCCAATGCTGGAGTCTCCCAATTCTGCAGGGGTGGGTTGAGGTAATTCTACAATATTCATCGGACACAGATACTGAGAGGTCATGGTGGGTCTAGGAGACATAAGCAATAAGGAACCAAAAGATCTCTTTGGCCATGTAAGTTAACACACTTCATAAAAGGGAGGTCCCTATTCAGAACACCCCCTTGATGTACTGATACAACATGTCAAATATTGGGTTTACCGAAAACGGGGCATTCCGGAGATCCATGGTGTTAACCGATTTTAGCCATTCCATGGCAGCTCCATTAGTCACCCAGTTAGGGCCGTCCCTGTATGGCTTTGTGTGCGGTAGTGGGGGCATAGGAAAGCCCACACATAAGATGCAAGGGATTTCAGAGAGGTAAATGTGATTTGAGTGGGGCTGGATTATAGGGTCATTATAATACATTACATTTTTGATCAGGTCTGTGGTTCGTAAATGGAAAAAAAAATCGCGATTTGGACAACCCCTTTAAGGGATGCTATTTGGGGGAAGTTAAGCTGTGACTTAGGGTGGAGATACAACGAGGTGCAGCAAGACACAGAAAAAACTTGAAATAAGGATGCAGATTAAAACACCACAAACAATGTCAACAATGCATGTGCTCACCAGATGGCCGTGCATATGGGACATACAAGGTACCGTAACTAGCACAGCCAGAGAACCGGTTCCACATAAAACAGTCGTCCAGTCAGTCGTTAAATCACAGATGGATATCAGAGAGAACAGTTGGTGAACCAGAAAGTAGCAACAGCTCAATTATGCCTATATGACACCTTTCGGCTCAGTACATAAGCAACTTACTCCTGAAGAAGGCTCATGTACTAAGCCGAAACACGTTGTGTACGCATAATAATCAAAGTTGTGACACTGACTGGAGCAGCAACCTCTTTACAGTCTTAAAACTGCTTTCCTCACAGGGTCAGAGCTCAGCCTGTTGAGCTGATATCAGTAGAGGAGCTGTACACAAGCAGAAAGGTGGGGGCTGAGAGCTGAGGAGTGAGCAGCACAGACAAGACACAAGTTTTTTTTAATGCAGCCAAACCAAAGCCCAACCCCTGGGACTACATAGTGGTTTCTGTCAGAAAGCAAGATACATTATAACACACAATTATAGTGTAATGTAAATGCTTAGAAAAGGCAGGAAGGAATACTTGCAATGCAGGTGTGAAGGGCTTCTGCAACCTGTCTTTAGTGAAAAATTAAGTCCCTAGTGACAGGTTCCCTTTAAGGAGTACTTTCCTCAAATGCCTCAATCTAGTACCTGATACCTATACATTGCAGGTAAAGTGACTACAAGAAACTCAATAATATACATATTATCACAGCAAAATTATCCTTCTTTCCTCCTAATCTGCTTTACTGTAATATGTCTGCTGAATTCTGTCTTGCTAGGCGGATAAACAGGATCTTAATGAGGTGTCAGACTACATAGCAGCTCTATGGGGAGGGGAGGAGGAGGAATGCGTCACAGCAGCTAAATCTCCCCAGAAACAACTACAAATTACAGAAAAAGACTGCAGAATGATTGATATAGGTAAAAAATTTCATTCCTTAAGTACACAAAGGGCTGGATTATAGGGTGGGTTCCAGGGGCGCGCACCCCTGGGCCCCCACCATTTTAGTAGTAAGGGAGGTCTCATAGCCACATTCGACAGACTGCTTACCCAATCTGTAAGAGGAGAGAGAACTCTCAGGGAAGCAGTTGCGCATGGGAATGGCATGGTGACTGTGACTAGTAGTTAGCACTAATGTTAGTGCCACTGTGCCAGCTAGGCCAGCAGTTAGGCTAACATATAGGTAGGAACACGTCTAGAATATTAATGATAATTTAGAACTGTAATTTGTACCACTGTCTGGGACACATTCAGTGGGGCCCCCTACCAATTTTGTGCTGAGTATACACATTAGACCTTTGATTTCTACAATGGTGGGGGCCATTTTAAAGAAAAGAAAAAGTAAACGCATAAAAAGACCAACAATGGAATTAAGAAAGTATTATTCAGAAAAACAATATAAGGAAGACAATTCACTGAAAATGTCCAGAGTAACAGAAGGAGACATTTACTATTTACATGCTATTTTATGTTGTTACTTTGCTGCCCGAAAACGTAGAAATCTTATCTTCGGCCTAATGTGATATTAAGGCGAGTGGTTATACGGTAATTGCTACTATGCAGATAAATAGATAAATGCTTCCAATCTAAACTATTCTTCTAGAATTGTCTTCTGCTGCAATGCACTGGCCTGAGACCATCATCTCTGGTGATGTGAACACCACCAGAAGGAACATAGGAGGTCAGAGCCGGCTGCAGCCACCGAGAGATGAATTTCCCCGATTCTCTATAATTTATGGCCGCACATAAAGTAGGACAGTTCATTAGTTCATGAAAAGCACAATGAAACCAGAATCAAATCTTTCGGAATAAGACTAATTTATGATTAAGTGGCTGAAATCATTCAATAATGCATCACTCGCATTACCGCACAGGGCACGGATAACGGGTCTGAAAAAGCAGAATCGCCAACGGACTGGAGAAGAAAGAAGAACATAAATATCTGCTTAACCTCTTCAGAACAATCGACAGACACAATACTAAAAGGTGTCCTTCAACTCTTGGAGAAGCCCTTTAAAAGCACTTGTTATAGGGAGGTCACTAGTCATAGTGTAAATAGTTATGTCTGTCACATCAGTCAACAAGACACTGACCATGGGGGCTCCTAATATTGAGATATCTTTACTACAGAAAAACAGAAAAGAGTCTATGGAGAGGGTAGAAAAAGAAACAAAACTGACTAAGAGGCTATGGAGAAGGTAAAAGGAGATGCAAAATAGACTTAGAGAATACGGAGAGGGTAGAGGGAGAAGCAAAACAGACTAAGAGTCTATGGAGAGGGTAGGAGGAGAAAAAAAGAGACTAAGAGTCTATGTAGAGGGTAGGAGGAGAAGTAAAACAGACTAATAGGCTATGGAGAATATAAAAGAAGATGTCAAGAATAGCTAATACAATATGGATAGAGTAAGGATTTAAGTCAAAAACGCTAAGAGCTTGTGGAAGATGTGGAAAAGAGAAAACAAACTAATATTCTATGAAAGCTGGTAGGTAGAGGTAAAAGAGCCTAAGAGTCTAGAGAAGGAGAGGTGGAAAACGCAAAACAACACGAGAGGGTAGGAGAAGAAGTAAAACAGGTTAAGAGTACATGGAGAGGATAGGAGAGGAGCCAAAACAGACTAGGGCTACATTCACACTGCGTTGCCCGCCTACCGTAGCACGGGTGCAAGGGCATTGCACAGGGAGAGGAGGAGGGGTGAACGCCACTCACCCCCGCCCCTTCCATATGGTAGTATGGTGTGCACGGCGCCGGTAGTGACGGTGAAAAGATTAGGACATGTCCTATCTTTTTCCCGGGTACACGCGGTACGGTGCCACACAGTGTTCTGCAGCCGTACCGCTCCCGTAGGGTGCCGGGCACCTCCATTGCCGTCTAGAGGGACGTTATCTTAAGGCGAGGAAAAGGGCGGGGGGGGTCAGACTGGACAGATGGAAGGTGGGGGGGGGTGGAGGAGATGGGAGGAGAGAGGAGTAGAGGGAAATGGGTGTGGAGGGGATGTAAGGGGAAGAGGGTGGGGGGGGAGGTAGAAGGGGAGGGGGTAGTTGTGCCATTTCTTGTGGGTGAGGAAGGAGGTAGACGTTCGGCCGTATATACGTCCCCCTTTGGCGGCAGTTGAATGCAGACTCAGAGTCTATGAAAATGAGAAGGTGGGGAAAAATGCAAACAAACTAAGAATCTATGAGAGATAGAAACGCAAACATCTAAGTCTATGGTGGTAGAAGGTAGGAGATAACAAATGTGATATTTTGACTTCAAATGTGCGCTATGTATGGCTCTCTCAATACACCACATGGACATATAGAATTAATATGTCAGCAAGTCTCTTAAAAATCCTGGGCAGGCTCAGTAAATCAATTTATCCGGATCAAGAATCTCTAGTTTTGCAGACATAAGTAAAACAGTCCATATACCATGTACTGGTAACGTGCGGCTGCTTGGCTCCCTTGTGCTCCGAGTTTATGGTCTCTTTTTATTTTTTAATGAACTTTATCCACAGTCTCCCGACGGCTGCCCTATCACTAGCATCATCTAATCAGCCACAGTCCTCTAACCTCTCTCAGCACAGGCACACACGGGCTGAATGCACTCACCAGCTGCGCTTAAAACATACAAAAGTAAAAACGGAAAATATAGGAGAAATGTTCCCACTGAAGGTTTTTTTATTAACCTTTTAAAAAACTAGCTTGTCCATTGTCAAAATAGCTGAGTATGTGTCCAATAAGATCTTCTGCTATCTTCAATGTTTTGTGATTTATCCTCCACTGCTCTTTCTTTATTTTATTATTGTTCTTTTATATATATATTATTATAGATAATATATATATAATATATTGTTTATCTATATTTTAAAAAAAAGCAGTTTTTGTCAAAATGGCTGTAGTTTGTCCATATAAGATCTCTACTATCTTCAATATGTTTTGTGATTTCATCCTCCACTGGTCTTTTCTTATTTTTATAATTTTTTAAAATATATATTTATATACATATCCGAGTCCCTTGTAATATAATATATATATATTAGATTCTATATCTCTATCTATATAATATATATATATGATATCTATCGTACTTTTATGTTTTTTTTTAACTTTCTTTTACATATATATATATGTTTTAATTTAGCTACCTATCTTTGCATTTTACTAAATTATATATAAAATAAATATAAATTTTATTCTAATCTCTATTTTAAAAACCAAATTTTATATTGGATTAGCATTTACTTATACCTTATATTTTATCCAAAAAAATTAAAAATATAAATTATAAGTACATAGCTAATCCAATATAAAATTGGATAAAATAGAGATTATTATGTATATATACATTTCCATCCTGGGATGCATGCGGCCCTTAGGCAACTCCGGCACACTTGGCTCCTTGTCTTCCCACCCTTGGTTTAACAAATGTAGAGCATGTAAGCAATCCAAGAATATGCTTCTAGTGGAGAACACTTTGGTAACATGATGCCATGCTGGGGTACCATATGGCAGCACATAAAGTGCCCATAGCTAGAGGCTCTGTATGCTCCTGTTAAAGCTTGATGCAAACCACTATGTTATGTGCATGATGCTGAATATGTTGTTTCCAATACTTTGTATACATACATTTAATGTTGTGTCCTATTACGCTGTACAGGGCTGCAAGATTACAGAAGAGAAACCACCTACCAGCCACCTACATAGAGCCGTGGTTGTGTCCCAGACACTCAAAAGCTCAACAATTCCCATCTTATATAAAAATACTGAAAAGTATATTAAGTGTAGAGTGTCCCAGGACATCAGCCGTGTCCTGTGTGCGGCTGTAAGAAAACTGGCTGCAGCAGGAGCCTCTCCCCATTTCTATGTCTACAATAAAAAACCTGCACTGAGAGCCACATCTACTACTAAATCAATACTAAATCAATAGCCTATAACACATTGGGGAAATGTATATACAGTAGTAAATCTATAACTTGTTTATACATTGGTCCCATGTGTTGTCCTTCCCAAGGGTTTGCCCTGTTCTGAAACGCGTCGTATCCGGACTCAACATCTAGGTCTTTTTTAAAATGTTAAGATGAAGCTTCCTATTCAGGTTAATATCTGATTTTTTGAAAAATTTTCACCAGTCCTGACACTCCCACGGGCTCAGAAAAGCAGCTAGAAATCGGAAAAAAATTATTCAGTGCTAAGAAGGTCAATGAATATAGTAATCTCTACATGGTCAATGGAGTAAATATTACTTTTTCTAAGGGATACTTTGTAGAGGGTTACAGACAGACCAGCTGATCCCCGCACAAGCTGAGAAAAACAGCTTGTAGAGGTTATAAAATGCTCCAGTACTGAAATTATATTTTTGGACACTTTTGGGTGAAATTGCCCACTTCCACATATCCTATTGGGATATTCTGAGTAAAATGAGGGGTTTCCCTCACTAATATCCAGAAAAAAAAAGTTTATCTGGGGATGAACCAACATATCCAAGTATTAGGCTACATTCACATCTCGAATTTGTATACGCTAAGTGTCAATACACCACAAAACCATCCAACGTATACACTGAGTGTATCCATAGACATCTACTGGTGGATATGTACAAATATATTGTATACTGTGGAAACGTATACTTATGGAAAGATATGGCAAGCTCCATTTTTCCATCCTGCTCCCTCCTGCCTCAGCAGAGGCCATTGGAGGTAAATGGGGACGGATGCAACATATTGCATCCATCCCTCATCCTCCACTTAGTCTACACCCGGGAAGGTCCCTGTCGATATAACAAAAGTGAAATCACTGGGGGTAACACCATGAACATCATCAGCAGCCGGTGATGTCTGCTCCTCCTCCTTCCGCTTCTAAGGGAGAGGAGCAAGATGCCATATCTCGCTGTATGTGCATATAGTAAGAAGCGTCTTGGTCCTTTGTTGTAATGATACATCATCCTGACGTATCCTTAAAAAGCAGAGCCAAAATAACAGACACAGACAACTGATTGGTTTCAAAGAATTGCCTTGTAATGCCTCTTTTTGCCAGCGGAGGCACCGCAGGGAGACTGACCACTTGTTGCAGATTACATCTGCTTGTAACAGGACATTCTATAAACAATCAGGAATTGTCCAAAATGGGCATCTTAATTTTAACCCTTTAATGGTCCGCTTATTGAGCCTGTTCAATATCCAAACGCTGTGCTTTTGGCAATCGAGACCGAATGCGACAATTCTGCTGATATCCATCACGACCCTAGCGGGAGAGAGCTTTAAAAAAACACCCCCATAAAACTAGTGAACGAGATTAAAACCAAATTAAAAACACTCATTTAAAAAAAAAAACTAAAAAAAAACTAAAGGCGTAATGTGATAGTTTGTGCTATTTACTGATGCGTCAGCTCGGTGTATCGCGGATCTAACTCCCACGGATTGAAATACTGTAGCTCTTTGAACGTTTAAGCACCAGCGAGGCTATTAAAATCTATGTATATGAAATCTGGATGTGGAATTGTGCCTCAAAGAACGCGGCATATATTAGAAGGGCTTACACTCTATATGTAAATATTGGCGGCCTTCAGGAATATAAAAAAAAAAGTGCTGAGATAAATGGAAGCCTTACATGATAGCAATAATAAAAAAAAAAGGAGCTGCTGCCGGGCGCTGTTGATATTAGAAATATATTAGGCTCACCCTGGGTTCTTTGTGGCGAGGAGAATGAGGAACGAAACACAGACAGTGAGGATTTGTACGCTCAGATGCACCGTTCATGTTTGAAAGAGTGGGAAAAAAAAAATACACCAATAATAGGAAAACATCTGGTACAGCAACATCATTTACATACAAATACAGGCGGATTTATGTTCCAGAAATGCCTTTAATGTAGAGTATGGGGAGCAGACAGGTAACTATGAATGCGAATGTAGCGGATGAAAAGGAGAACAATCCTATTGAAATCATCGCCACATATTTTTATGACTTAGTTCAGATGAAACTTTACTGGTGGGGGGGGAGTAAAATAAATTGTTAAATGGGCTGATAGGGGTAATTTGTAATATGTTTCTTTGGTATTTGTTCTCTTACCTTGTAATATGAGAGTAAACACAGTGACATTCTAGATTGGAGATGGTAGGGGCAGGGGTGGCTCTGGAGCCAGATGTGGCTCTTTTGATGGCTGCATCTGGCTCACAGACATCTGATAAATAGTGATTGGCTCGGTGTGCATCTAAGACACGCACAGCAATGATCACTAGATGTGTGATCCGGGTGCCGTTGATGCCAGCAATATTGCTTAGGCCACGGTGCCTGAGGACTCCCGACCCCAGTGGTCATTCCGTTCTATGACCCAGATGCCATAATCCCACCACATTGGATTATGGAAGAAACATGATCTAGAATGTATTCAGCTGCTTGACAACATACTGTTAGTGGTTTATTAGATCAATTTCTGCTGACAGGTTCCCTTTAAAGACAGACAGACAAGCTGACCCTCCCACAGGCAGAGAAAAGCAGCTGGAAAATTTGTAAAAAGCCTTAGTGCCAAAAAGTTTAATGAATACAGCCATTATTAACAATTATTATAGGCAACATGTTATCAATAACTTGCCTAATAAACCACAATGTTGTCAAGAAGTTGACCAAGGGTGGTGGGATCATCCAGAAAATCTAATTTGAAGTTAGAAGAATGAAGTTAGATGTATAAAGTCAGGGAGGCGGAGAGTTTAACATTAAAGTCAGGCTCTCCCCGCTTTTGAACACCTCCTCCCATGTGATTGACACCATTTGCTGGACTTCAGGAGATCTGTTCAATGACGTCCTTGGACGTAGGACCATCAATTACAGTGAAAGGGGCATTTTAAGACAGGGAGAGCTTGACTTCAGCATTAAACTCTCCGCCTCCTTGACTTCAAAAAAACAATTTTCATCTCACTTCAAAGTTGATTTTCTGGATGATGCCACCACGCTGGGCCATGAAAGAAACATCATGTAGAAGCTGCTCATCTACTCGACAACATACTGGTAGTGGTTTATTAGACCGATTTCTCATGACAGGTTCCCTTTAATGTTTATAAGGGATTATTTTTATAGCACCAGTGTTGAAAGTAGAAAGACAATCTGACCCTCCCGCAGGCAGAGAAAAGCAGCTGGGAATTTGTAAAAATCCTCAGTGCTGAAAAGATCAATGAATACAACAATTTTAACATTATCAATGAGGTCAGAATGACAGATTCTATAGGATTCTTTGTAGAGCACCAAGGTTAAAGGCAAATAGACCGACTGACCCTGCCACAGGCAGAGAAAAGGACTGGTGCATTTGTGGAAAGCCTCAGTTCTGAAAATGATCAATGAATACAGCAATTTTGACATTATTAATGAGGTTAATATGACAGATTCTAAGGGACTTTTTGAAGGGCACCAGGATTAGAGTGAGATACACAAGCTGACCAGGGTCGGATTTAGTCTGCCATGGGCTCTGGGCTGTATGACTATTATAGCCCTTACAAAGTCTGGAATAATTCAATAAATATGGTACTAGACTCAAGCTTTTAGAGAATGGAGGATTCAGCAAACTCAATTTGAGAACCTTTGGAGGAAGGTCAACGGTCCTGAAATAGCTCTTGTGTAAATGTGTATTAAGAGCAGTAACAGATGTACTGTACAAATATTTTATGAGTGAAGGTCCTTTTTAGTATATAGTTTGTTCGGTGGTTTTGCTGCCAATGGGCCCCCTAGAAGGCTTGGTTCCCAGGTTACCAACCACCAAACCACCTATATCCTATGAACCTATGGCACGGGTGCCAGAGGCGGCACTCTGAGCCCTTTCTTTGGGCACCTGGGCCATCGCCCCAGCACTCCAGATAAGACTCAAAGAATCTTAAAGTGTTACTTTACTACTTGAGACTGTGGGAAGAGAGAGAATGAGTAGACAGGGCCAAATTATCTTTGGAGGACCTCCTGCTGGCCCCACGATACTCTGTGTACAGAGGGACACTGGAAAGAAGCAAGAATAATGCAAATTTTCCATCTTTCTACTGTGTTGCTGTCCTCAGGAGGCCAATATGATTGAAAGTTGTTGAAAAACAGAGAGCAATAAGTTACCACTTTAATTTTTGGTGGCACCCCGCGATAAATAAGGGGGGTGGGGGTTTGGGTTGCAGTTTGGGGACTCGGCCGCTAAAAGGTTCGCCATCACTGACCTATATAATAATCCACTACTGAAGCCGACCCTCCCACAGACTGAGAAAAGCAGCTCGTAAAATTGTAAAGAAAAAGTCTTGGTGCTGAATAAATGAATCCAGTTATTTTTACAATATCTAAGATGTTTAACTTAAACAGCATATCCTAATTTAGTATTTCAGATCGTATCGTCAGCAGGTGCCAGTGTTGGCGCTTACTATGTGTATGGCTCCATCCTCCTTTTACTTAGAAGTTACTTAGACTTTATTTAGAATTTATAAAAAGTGTTTACTATAATTTATCCGTAGAGTATCTTGTGTCTGTTTTATCTGCTCGACTTTGTCTGACCAAAGCCTGATCACTTCGTAGAATCTATGCTGTACCTCAACCTTCATTGACCCTCAGTGCCAGACATTTCCTGACTTGCTTTGCCAAAACAGGTTGTGATCCCTTCGTCATTGTCAGACTGGATTTTCTTGGATCCACTGGAGGCGATTACTCTGGGGCCCATGCTCGTAAAATGACCCCCGAAGAGTCCAGTTTGGGTTTGTCTTGGTGGTCTTGTTCCAGTAGGTGGTTAGAGCCTGAGATCTAACCTCTGGTAGGTTGGATCAACATTGTCCTTCAGAAAAATTCCAAACCACATGGAGGTGTTAAAGGGTGACAACATCCGCACAGTCTTTAATTGCCTGGTTTTCTGTTCAGGCATCAATATTCCTAATGAATTTCTTCAAATTTGGAAAAATTGTAGCAAATCTGTGGAGCATGGACAGGCAGTCTCATGTATAGAACAAAAACATCCCTTATCACAAATATTGTAGCTATGTGTACCCACCGAGACAACAAGGCATGAGGTTACTAGGCAACTACGGACAACAGAACTCGCAGGAGCCGATACCGTATATGATGTTTGATCTGTTCAACCTTGTCTGACCACAGCTTTATCACTTCGTAGACTCTGTGCTGTCTACTTTAACCTTCAATGACCATGTCTCTTCTTGCCTCTCAGTGCCAGATACCTCTTGACTTGCTTTGCCAAAACAGGTTGTGATCTGATGGCTCCCTTCGTCATTGTCAGACTGGATTTTCGTGGATCCACTAGTTGCAATTACTCAAATTGGACAGTAGAAGATTGGAAAAATGTTGCCTGGTCTGATGAGTCTCGATTTCTGCTGCGACATTCGGATGGTAGGGTCAGAATTTGGCGTCAACAACATGAAAGCATGGATCCATCCTGCCTTGTATCAACGGTTCAGGCTGGTGGTGGTGGTGTCATGGTGTGGGGAATATTTTCTTGGCACTCTTTGGGCCCCTTGGTACCAATTGAGCATCGTTGCAACGCCACAGCCTACCTGAGTATTGTTGCTGACCATGTCCATCCCTTTATGACCACAATGTACACAACATCTGATGGCTACTTTCAGCAGGATAATGCGCCATGTCATAAAGCTGGAATCATCTCAGACTGGTTTCTTGAACATGACAATGAGGTCACTGGACTCAAATGGCCTCCACAGTCACCAGATCTCAATCCAATAGAGCATCTTTGGGATGTGGTGGAACGGGAGATTCGCATCATGGATGTGCAGCCGACAAATCTGCGGCAACTGTGTGATGCCATCATGTCAATATGGACCAAAATCTGTGAGGAGCTTCCAGCACCTTGTTGAATGTATGCCACGAAGAATTGAGGCAGTTCTGAAGGCAAAAGGGGATCCAACCTGTTACTAGCAAGGTGTACCTAATAAACTGGCCGGTGAGTGTATATCATATCTATCTATCTTCTATCTATCTATCTCATATCTATCTATCTATCTATCTATCTATCTATCTATCTATCTATCTCATATCTATCTATCTATCTATCTCATATCTATCTATCTCCTATCTATCTCATATCTATCTATCTATCTCATATCTATCTATCTCATATCTATCTATCTCATATCTATCTATCTATCTATCTATCATCGATCTATCTCATATATATCTATCAATATATCTATCTCATATCTATCTATCTATCTATCTATTTCATATCTATCTATCTATCTCATATCTATCTATCTATCTCTCTCTCTATCTATCTATCTCAATCTTCTATCTCTGTATCTATCTATCTATCTATCTCATATCTATCTATCTATCTATCTATCTATCTATCTATCTATCTATCTATCTATCGTATATCTATCATCTCTGTAATATATATTCATCCATCTACATATATAATCTATCTTTCTATTTATTTATATTTATCCACTTATTGTTAACTCAATGTCGTAATAATATGGAAACAGTCTTCTACAACCACTCCGGTTCCTTCTGTCGAATATTCCGCGTTGTTGTGACAAATAATAAGCCATATGTGGGAAGAACATATTTTCACACACTTGATCCTAGAAGTAGCACAGGAGAGAGCTATTTTCCGAGTTTCTCCTCGCTGGGATGTAGTATTTGCTCTGCTAATTCTGCTCTTCTACCACAAGCCTGATATTAAGAAGGTCACTGACTCGCAGCTGCCAGGATTTAGCAATGATGAATAAGGGAAGAGAGAGCTGTTGCCTCTGAAAATGCACAGATTATTCTCCATACAAATCATTATATATGTTTTAAAAAAACTCATAAAAAATTATTCCAATAATCGCTAGATATCCCCCATATTATAAGCCACACCCATAATATTAACCATGTCATAAATAGGTTGGTATCATTCCATACCTGACCAACGCTTCATTCAACCAGAGTATTACCGTTCTCAAAACTACTGGGTGAACCCCAAATTATCACACATTCAGGACAATCACCTTAAAGGAGATCCTAGAAAATCCTGTGGGGACTGGGCAGTGTTGGCAAGAAAATCAAAGACTTTCTTGGTCTGTTCTGGCTCCCAGTTACTATTGATTTTCGTTCCTGTGTCCCGGACCAGAATTTTCAGAGGGTCAGCAGACCCTCTTCTTGGAGACAACAAAGGAACTTACGACTTGTAGTGAGAAGAAGTTGAACCACATGGTGTGAGACGCCGAATCATTGGCCGAAACGGTTACGGTGATCCTGCAGAACTTCTTGACGTGCTAATTAACATAGACAGGAAGCGCCGGAAGTCACAAAGGGATGTGGGCATTGGGCAGATTTTTTAAGAACTCTAGAGAACCTCTCTAAAAGGGTTGCCCTACCAAAGTAATATGATAGGGAATACGTGTCAGATTTTTGGTGGTCTGAATAATAGTACCACAAGTGATGGGGAAATTGGAGCCTCCTTGAGTAATCCTTGTCAATGAGCTACCGGTCTCCGGCACTGCTCACTCTCGTGAACATGGTCTTCGACTACAAAGAAGACTCCGAGGGGACTTTTGTTATCACGTTCACCCAATCATTTTAAGTTGTTTGATACTTCTCAGCAGAAAGTTATATGTTTACTGGGAGAAATATCTTCTTATGGAGGCGCGGAGTTGTTCTTCACCCCATGTGATCTGTAGAGGTGGTAAGATTTAGCTTACAGCCCACAAAGCGATGGTTCTGTCTGATGCCATCTGTGGAACCGAATATTAACAATAAATTATCTGTAATGTTTCTTAACACTTAAGTCATTTTGCGCCTACGATGCCAAGGCAAGATATAATGTGAAAATTGTGGAGCGCGTGGTAAACCCTGGCATAGATATAATACCAGCTTGAAAACTCTTCCCAAGACTGACCCCCGCAATAAGCAATTTCTATGACAACATCCTAAAAATAAACATCACAGCGAAACATGACCTTCATGTGCAGATTATAGCCTGAGATCAACACCCACATGATATACTTATAGGAGGCGACTCCTCTCCTGACATGTGTGTCTTAGCAAATACTTGTATTCCTTGTAATAATCTATGAATAAATAGACATTCCGGGAGAAGGAAAGGGGTTTGAAGAAATGATGATCTGAAATGAGCCCCATAATTAACACCTGTCCGGGACCCCTCTATGGATCACAAACCTCATGAGAAGCACAAAGAACCTAGTCCTAGGAGAAAGAACCTTATGGAAAGGTCTTGGGTGTCTGATGACTTGAGTCCACTACATACTGTAGCCAGATGCATGATGAACCCCATGCACACAATTAACAGGTTTCAGACCCTAAGGCCTGTTTGTAGTTTAAAGGCCCCAACCCTACTGAAAGGTCCCCATTTAATAGGGGGTTCGAGTGCTCAGTGACTAACAATGTGTGCAAATTGTAGTTAATCGTGGCTCTTGGTTCCCATGTTACAACAATACTTACTTATCTGATTCAGCTAATCGATGGCCTCCTCAGTCCATAGGACGTCAACTGAGATCTCAGAGAAATTGACAAACTCTGGTTTTAGGAGATTAGGGACTGGCTGAAGTGGGCCTGTGACCCCCAGGTCTTCTGGCTGGGTACAAAATGGGAATTGGAAGCAGGGGGAAGGGTAAGTGCTCTTTATGTTACCTCGGTTGCACCAGTCACCAAAAAGTTTTCCAGAATGGAAAGCCACCTTGCATACTTCTAACCATTAGATATGTCGTTGAGATTGGCAAGGGTCCCACAAAGACCCCACACTGATCTGCTGTTACAGGCAGCATCTGGTCTCGGAAGATAAACAGGTAATGGAGACAGAGACAGAAAGCTTCATCCTCTGTGTAGTGGCCATGCTGTGGTACTGCAGCTCACCACCTTTATAAAAGAAAAAAGCGTTGACCCTTTTTTGTGGTTTTCGGTGTGTTTTAGATTGTATATATCAGGTGTGTTTGTCACTTTAAAACAGACTCAAATATAAGCAGTTATGCCGCAATATTACTTCCTCCATGATAGAAAACCTAACAACAAACACTAAATATAACATATTATTACCAAACTGCTGGTAGACAACAAATGGGAGAGCAATCAGGCAAAAACAAGCACATAATACAACAAGACTCAGTCATTAATAATCCTATGTAGCATCATGTGAAGTCATTTAGGTTCCCGCAACCCATTCCCCTCAATGAGACGCATAAAAGTTAGTAATCATTTTATGATCAGACTTGATTGTACCCAGAGGACTAATAAAGTCAAGGCAGCTTTTCATATATGAGTGGAACCACAAAAAATGACATATAAATCCATGACTAGTAGGATTTGTTTAGTAAATATACATGGTTGGCTATCCTAATATTTTACAAAAAGGGGAGTCAAGTCATGGCTTAACTACCTCAAAAAGAGAAGATTCAAAAATGTTTAGTTGGGTCTAACGAAAGCTCATCTGGTGGCTCTTATGTAGTGGATGACTACACCGAGTTCCAGTCAAGTCATCCACTCATTACGGACAAGTGGTTCAATGTTTCCTAGTGGAGAGCAGAGACAAGCTTCCATGAAAAACACGTAACATGATTGCTACTGAGATAAGAGATGAGCAGACTCAATGGTCAGGTTCAGCATTTGGGTTATGTCAGGGTCAGGCGGCGGAACTTGACTGTTGGTTCCACTCATATTTAAATGATATATATATATATATATGCCTAAATTTATCAAAAGTAGTGCAGTCTGTATTACCTGCACCAGATTATTGAATACAAGCGCGCAGTCTTCATAAATCTGGAGCCCCCTGCACTGCTCGGAAAGTGTCCACCAACTTTTTTTGGTGCACCTAAATAAATAAATGATAATAATTCCTTTATTTATATAGTGCAAACAGATTATGCAGCGCTGCACAGAGCTTGCCAAATCAGTCCTTGTCCCCAATGGGGTTCACAATCTAATCAACCTACCGGTATGTTTTGGGGCGTGGGAGGAAACCGGAGGACCCGGAGGAAACTCGTACAAACATGGATAGAACATACAAACTCTTTGCAGATGTTGACCCTGGGACTTGAAACCAGTACCCCAGCTTCAACATAAAGCATGAAACACAATTCTGTCAAGTTGCTATAACAAATATGGCGCACGGTCCCAAACGGCACCAGAACGCCACTTTAGTTGAATAATTTTGTTGCGCGCAGACAGTGTGGGCCATAGTGTCTTTGAAACCTCCACCAATCACAAAAATTAGGTTCTGTGTTCCCTGTTTGAATGGACCCTGCAATCTTCTCATCTATTGAGTCCCCAATGGGCTGATAGAGATATCAGAATACATTTTATTAGAACTCACGGGTTCCTTTGTTGTTACGACTGGTAGAGGTCCCAATAGTTGGGCCACTAGTGATCTACTAGATCTATTACCTATCCTTTTCTGCATGATTTTAATGGATCATCCTTTTTTAAGCAAACTCAACCCCGGTTAACCTCAGGATATGGTAATAGAGCCAAAGTTGCATCTTTCTTTAAGAAACTTTGAACTCCTATTGACCTGCAGAACGTACGTTGCACACCCTTCACTCAAATTGAGACATTTCAAATTTTAATGTCTAGTAAAAATCGAAGAATCTCTCATGGATGATCAGAGATTTGTTGAGGTGTGTCTCAATAATTGCCCTCAAGACTCAATGACACATATCTCACAGAAAAAAACATTCACTTTTGTGACATTAACTTTGAAAAAGTTTTAGTCCTTCCCGAAAAAATAAAGTCTTTGTACAGACCAACATACAATTCAATCAGATTCAATCAAGCAGACCCTCTTCCTGGCCGCCATCCAGTCATTCCTCGAGGCAAAGATTGAGAACACAAGTTCAGCAGAAAGCACATGACAGAATTGGAACCAGTCAAGAGCCATTAAGTCAAGCTGAAATGCCGAGAAGTAATAGTCCTTGATGATTATTGGTGGAAAGCATTGAAATAAATGTCACCACACTTCCAACACTTCTCGAGATGAGATGGTATGGAATAATCTATGGAGGGAAAATTGGTCTGCTGATGAGTGGAAAAGATTTGAGAACAAGTGTCTGAATTCCTTCTATGACATTGGGTTGCCGTACTGATATCTTACAATAATAATGAGTCACGTCAAAGGCTTTTAGATGAAGGCTTCTCCTTTTCGGTACTTGAGACCACCCGAGAGAGCAATTACCTAGAGCTGCATGTTCTCACCGATTCTTGTGTGAAAACAATGTCCTGACCTTCAACCGTAGATCGAGACCCCTTATTTTAACTTCTAGGTAGTTAAACTTCTTAAACACCTTCAGAAGGTAATATGTTGGGTTCTAATCTTCCAAATATGATGAAAATGTGAGGGGATAGAAACTTGAGAAGAATCTATATGTCTATGCCCACAGCTAGGGTAGTCAGGCACCTTTGATAGTAATCCCTTTCGACTACATGAGTGCAAGTTTAGTTCATCCAAAAGTATGTTCTTAAATGGGAGCGGACATATCTGGCAGTGTTTTTTTAATAGCAGATTGTGATATTTCCATGCTCAAAAATGTTGTTACATGGTCAAATGTATTTGCCAACCGGTGGTGGTGGACAGCCAACCCTACTCCAAGAAGATGGAAGCTTAGCTAGGAAATTCAATAAGAAGAGGTAAAATGAAGAAGTCTGGCAGCAGCATATCTTCCTATGGAATAAAATAATCAGACATGTTGAACTCTAACACGTTAGCCAACCAAAGGAGAACCTCAAAAAAAGGGGAGGGGTCATCACCCAAATGTACCCACTCGCTCGGCTCAAGAGCCACTACTATACACCAAAAAAGAGGGCGAGAGCACAATAATTATGTAAACGAAGTATAAAATTTCAAAATTTTATTCGATACAATAACAAGAAATGTAAATATGTAAATTACAAAAACGCTTATCATATGGAGAACCGTAATACTATCACATTGAAGAAATATCTGGCTAAAAAAGTGGGTAGATGCAGAAGCTACCGCAGCATGTATGTGCACCTGGCAAGAGACTGGGGCCAAAGAAGACTATGGGGACAATACCAGTTATAACATGACCTCATAGATAAAACAGTAATTAGATAATCTTGGCAAAGGTAGTCAGGGAGACAAAGTTGTATTCTAGTGCTGCCAGTATAAGTGACAAAAGTAGCCACCAGCAGAAATTAAACACAACCGTTTAAGAGCTGGAGATAACACAGGGGAAAAAAATTCTCATAGTAGAAGAATGTATCCCACAATCAGGTATATTACTCAGACCCATATATACCTTGTGTCATCTTGCCTGAGAACACACAAACACGCCGCAGTCCAAGAACCTCGACGTACGTTTCACCCTGCGGCTTCGTCGTTGAACTCTAACACACCTGGTCTCTCTTTTCTTGGATATCTAGTGCAGAGGGAGTGACATTTCAGTGTGGCTGATTTCCATTAATAGGTTTTGCTCTGTTGAAATTAGGGTGTTTGGTTACATGGATCCATGTTACATTCAGAGGTTCCCTTGTTTGTTTGATGACATAGAATGCACTAATAAAACCATTAAACTTATTGGCCCTCAGGTTTTTACTCTTAGACACTATTTTGAACTACCTACCGCCTCTTATATCATTATTTTCCCATGGTGTTTAAGCATCTATGAACTAACCAAACTAAATTGAGAAATTGCTGGTTACTTTAAATGCCACTGGCAAAGCTGTGACATTATCAAGGAGCAACACTCCCAGGGTTAAATATGCATGATCGGTGACGATGCCAACAGTTGAGCCCGAATGCCTAAACCAGACTTCTGGCTGAAATCCGTTCTGGGTCTAGGGATTCTAACTCACAATGTTAGGCACAGACACAAACATGGTGGTTTGGGTCTGCTTATCATCTGAGGTATTTATTTGGTGGTCCTTGAAAGAGGTCAGAGACAGGGGTGAACGAAATAAAGTGCACTTACTCTGATGGCCCATGGTCTTTTGAGGACACTGATTGGCCAAAGAAGACCCAATGACCTCTAGCACTACTGGATGAGCCACCTATGCCAAACACCGCAACACTATAAAAATCCTTGAAACCCTTGAAGGGATTTCCAGGATCTCTAGAAATTCTCTTTAACTTTTGGGAAACCTTAAGGTTTACCTTTTAAAAATCCTTACAAATATACAAATAGCTACAGTATGATCCTGTCATTTTCCATTGGGAGTCAAGAGCATGAAGTTACCTATTCATTTGATTTCAAGCTCCCAAAACACTTCTCAAAGAAAACTAGGATTGTGTAGGGTCCTTTATAAGCTTTCCAGGTATTCCTTTCCCATTTGCTGTCATTTCAGAGACTATTAAGGTTATGCAAATGAGCCTCTTGATGCACCATGGACAGACCGTGTCAGACGACTCATCAGTTTTGTTCTTTTGGTGCTTTCTTGATATAGTGGGGTGTCAATAATTAAGTTAGGAGAAGGTGATCAGTGCTGTGAGCAGTGAAGAAATGAGAAAACAAGGGGACTGGCAGGATTGGCCCCACCCCTGGTGCACTTAATAGCTAAATATTCTCAAAATACGCATTTGTTATGAACTAAACATTTTGGGGCTCATTGACTAAGGGTCCAACTCGCGGACTTTTGTCGGGTTTCCCGACGATTTCCATTTTGCGCCAAATTGCCCCGGGATTTTGGCGCTTGCGATCGGATTTTGATGCATCGGCCCCGGCTTTCACGCAACATTGATGGCCGTCGGTTGTCCGACGATTTCGGAAAAAAACCCACAAAATTTAAAAAAGAATTTGTGTCGCAAGATTAGCACTTACATGCACCGGGAAGAAGTAGGTGGACCACAGTGCAACAGCGACACCGGGTGGATATAGGGCGCACAGACCTTAGTGAATCCCGGCAGACCCGAATCCTCGTCGGAGAATGCTCCGCTGGATTGTGACTGGACTGGGTAAGTAAATGTGCCCCATAATGGGGCAGATTTACTTACCCGGCCCATTCGCGATCCAGGGGCGCGTTCTGTGCGGTGGATTCGGGTCTTCCGGCGATTCACTAAGGCAGTTCCTCCGACGTCCACCAGATGTCGCTGCTGCGCTGAAGTTCCCCGAGGTCCGCCGGAGTGCACCATCCTATACTTGGTGAAGGTAAGCGCGTGTCCTGCAACACTTTTTTTTAAAAAAGATGTCGGTTTCTCCGAATCCGTCGGGTTATCGTTCGGCCACGCCCCCCGATTTCCATCGCGTGTATGCCGTGTAGGCCCCCACAATCCGATCGCGTGCGCCAAAAACACGGGGCAATACAGGGAAAATCGGCGCAAATCGGAAATATTCGGGTAACACGTCGGGAAACCGCAAATCGGGCCCTTATTAAATGACCCCCATTGTCTCGAAAGTGTTTTAAGTGTCCTATGCAACGCTGCTTTCACTTGTAGTTCGAGTTTGGAGCTGGTAGACTCCCTTTAACCCTTCCTTACAGTAGAAATACTATGACACTATCTCACAAATACGGTCTCCCTACCTCTTCCTCTCCTTTCTCGAAATTTCAGGTCTAGAGCCCACGTATACAATTGACATTCTACGAGACGGTCTTCAAGAAGGATCAAAATCCTGCACTTAATGGTTTTTCATTTGCATATGTATTACTATATACGGCGCGGACTACTAATATGTTAGGATTGTGTGGAATAATATTATTAGAAGTGCAGTATTTACCGCAGTTTGTCATTACGAGGGATAATGTTCCCTATAAATCAGGTTTTATCTCTGCCACACACTGAAGGACAGGAGAGGAACTCTATTCCCAGTATGAGAGAGGGAAAGCTCTGCTACTCCCGTTACACAAACATCCCTGTAATGATTTTCTTATTAGACCCTGGCAAGTGCTGCAAAGTTTCTCCTTAATATAATATGCTGGGAAGGTAATGCCGTTCAGTAATTAAAAACATTATTTGCTCACCAAAAACTCGAGTCTAATGCAATAATATATATTCAGTAACAGAGCAAATAGAACCGCAGTGCTGTAACCTCTGCATGAAAAGCAATCAGATCGTAAACCGATAAATCCCATAAACAGGTGTGAGGTGGAGGGTGTCCAGGAGGATATTCCAGGAAAAACACTATTACTTGGCTCAGTGGTGGCCCCTTCCTATGGTCCATGTAGAAGGTAAACTGGTTAACCAGACTAAAAAGACTGATCCTAAGGATAGCCTCTCAATATCAGATTGGTGGGGGTCCAACAGCCAGCATCCCCACATAGCAGCTGAATGAAACATGAAGCAGACAGCTCCAGCCTTGGTGTGGTGGCTAAACCAAGTCCCTACAGCTCAGATCCCAGTCAAATAACAAGGAGCTGACCTCCAGTAACCAGAACTGATACCTATCCATCTGACTCCTGTTCCATTTTATGTTCATCTTGTGATCTGATATTGGAGACCTTATCCATATTTTAGCTCAGGACAACCCCTTCAAAAACAGAGCTAGCATGGCATAAAGCAGATGTTTCACCCAAGTGTAGATTACTATTCCTGAACCATCAAAGTCAAAGTGGTCATCTGACTGTTCCCTTTCACGGCAGTAAAGAGAAGTATAGCTCAATGTCATCTGTCGGCACATAAGCCATGATAAATATAAACAAATACAAAAAGGTGATAAACAAATGGGTTTCCTCTCTATTAAGCCTACTACGTTCTGTTCTAGCCACAACTGGTCAGAAGATATATCATTTGGGCAACAAGTAAGCATAGAGTTTGAAAAATGGTCAAGGATCTGGATCTCTTTGAAAAGAACCAAATTGTCATGTCTAGACAACTTTGACAAGAACCGGTGATTTGAAGAGGACTGGTTGAGACGACTCGAAAATTAAAGTGTTAGTCACTCACAAAAAAGGACAACCCAGAGTCCCGGTAACCAAAGGCTTGTTGATACATCCAAGGACGACCTTTTATTTGATCTAAATCTATAAAAGAAGCAGAAGTTGATGGAAAAATCGAAGATGTATACATTCCTTGATAGGTGAAAGCTGTTTAGACCACATGAGGATGACCTCAATATTACTGGGTTGGTGGTTACATTCAGAAAACTAAAAAAACTTTATTAATAAAACAGTAGAAATCAAATAGATTTTTCATACAACTTTTGATATTTACCTTATTTATAAAACCACAAATTAAAAGAAGGAAAAAACCCTTTACTTTGGGTTCTGCTGTTGTCCAAAGTGGGGAGTAATAAACTTCTCTTAGTCAGGAGGACCTGATGTTACGCTTAAAGGGGTTATCCGGGTTTAAAAAATTTCTTATGTCCGGGCTGGGGAGGGCTAGTTAAACATAATAAACATGTACTTACCTCGTCCGGCGGCGCTGATGTCCCGCGCCGTGGTCCCTTCGATCCGTGCCCCTGTTTGTTTACAGGGGCACGGAAGCCGCGCACAGGGAGCTTCCGGTCCGCGATGTGGACGGCTCCTCCCATCCGTCCCTATCTCTCAGCGTTGTAAGCGCTAGGAGATGGTGCGCATGGGAGCTTCCGGCCGCGGCGCGGGAAATCGGCAGCACCGGAGGAGGTAAGTACATGTTTATTGTGTTTAAATAGCCCTCCCCAGCCCGGCCATAAGAAATTTTTTAAACCCGGATAACCCCTTTAATTCCCCTCTGTGGTGGACCAGCTGGTAAATCAAAATCTTGCTAAGTATCCAAACACATTACAGCCTGTTGGAGGTCAGATAACTTGTAGTCAATGTGGGGAGGGGGGTATTTATCACCACTTGTCTGGTTTCTTGTACTACTAAAACCAAATTCTTTGTCTTAACCAAGACAAATACGTTTCATAAAGAAGTGCAAGAAACCAGACAACCAGACAACGTGGTGATTATTCCCTCCAATCTTTTGGCAACAAGCCGGTATTCTCTAAAGCAGTATCTGAGATACATCACAAAAAATGTTTGCCAATATATACAGTAACTGCACAATGTCTTCTACTTTCCGTACTACTTAACAATAGCATTAAAAGAGGACAGAAGATCTAAGAAGGTCCTTCTGAAGGATTCACCGATCAATGCCTACCATCAAAGTTCTCTTACGAGTAGTAAATGGAATGTTTCTCTTATCGACTACTAGATATGGCAGTTTTACGAAAAGTTTAAGGATCTCTTTGATTTGTCACAAGAATTATCACCCAGTTCTTCCTCTTAGAAGAAACCTTTTCAAGAATTACCAAGCATCTCCCTGGATAGGTGGTGTGTAAACGATTGACGCTCACCTCTCCCTAATGGGCGTCATAAACCAATTACAGGCACTTGACAAAAGAAGCATTTGATAGTTGGAAAAGCAATTAAATTTTTAGAGCTGTCTCTTGCAATAAAAAGACATGAACAGCGATGGGGCGTCAGGAAAAAAGTTGCTGCGTACAGCGCTGCATGGTGGATTATCAATCAAGACAGGGCCCATTGAATAGGAAATCAGTAATAACAATGCTTAGGAGGTGAGGCCGCACTGCTTACCATTAGCAGTAAAAAGGCATCAATAAAATTAACATTCCTTATCTTTCCGCGCTCATTACAGTTTGACAGACTCAACCTCGGCTTGGATTCAGCTGTCTGGGAACCTGTCACAATAGGAGGATATGTAATGGGAGCCCCCACAGTAATTACTATTTACTGTGGATTTGCAGCCTTCTAATGAAGAAGTGCCGTCGAGAAACGGACATACTGCGCTATATGGGAGTAATTGGTAAACACATCTGCTTAGACTTCCCCATGGAAGAGTCATTCTGCCGGCGGAACGTAGAGATGAAAGTTTTCATTTTGTTCAGAGTCCTCAACAACTTGTCTTGCGAAAACGAGATGTGGAATGGAGATGTAAACATAAAGTTGACTGTATACGGTTAGATGTGTATCGGGCAAATCTGACAATTTCAGAGGGACTGGCCAATCAACTGATGTGTATGAGGCCTCCTCAATCTTCTCGTCCTCAGTCCTTTATACATAAGGGAAATAAGCTGCAACCTGCCAATAAGAGCATGTGTATAAGTGCGGGTATGGGGTTGTTGAGAGGGATAGTAGTGTTCTATTGTGAATGTAACGTGGCCATGGAAAACTGACCCTATGCTTTATACAGTTTTATAAGCAGGCAGGTTCATCCAAGTGGACTTCTTGTTAAAAGTGAACTGGGCCATCAAATTATGCTAATAAACCAACATTTGGTCAACAAAGCCAACAAATAGGAGGTTTGATGTTAAGTACTAAAACCAAGGCCTCATGTATGTGACCATGTGCTTGACAAGGGCTGGAAGCCGAACAAAGTACATGACTGGGGAGCTCCTCACCCCTCCCCTCTCCATAGGAAACTGAGCGGCCATAACCTTCTTGGTCACGGTGCCATGAGACATGGTATGCTCACAGTGATAGACCTCCATGGTGGCTATGATTTCGCCACAATTTATGCGTCCAGATCACAGCCTCCAATATGGTCGTGTGTATGTGGCCCAAGAAATATATATATATTATCCAGTAGTACTAGATAAATCTGTCACAGTTTTAGATACTTTTAGCAAATCTCAGTCCCTGGACACAGGATGTCACTTCTATTTTTCAGGGAATTCTATTTTCTCCGTTGTCTCCTGGTATGGGGAGGGCACTTATTGGCAGGCGAAAGTTCCATCACCCACCGCAACATTAACCTGGAAACAGGTCTGAAAACCATAAGCAGCATGGGAGCAGGAGTAATGTATGTATTATTTTTGTCCCCATTCCTGCCCACTGAGGCTTTTCCATATTTATTCCTATAGTTATGAATCAAACACAAACAAACACAACTTGACAGATGTCGGGAACCAAAAAGAACCATATTGCTCAGACATAGAATCCCTATGGAAGTATCCTTACTCAGCCAGGGCACTTGGACACTTGGGCACAGGCAAAAAGTTACAATAAAAGGACTACATGTAGATATGTAGATAATCTTTTCAAGGACATCTACACTTCTTGGCCCAAGAAACCTTACATTGTGTCTTTCAACTATAGCCTTAGCAGCCATGGAAGACCTGTTTTTGAATAATTTCCGGAGTCCTTGGGTGGCCCCAATAAGTTTCTGTAAGGGTTCTCATATATTTGATGTCAAGAATAGCCCTGAAGACTGTGCTGTCATGCAGTCAAAAATACTGGAAGACGTATAAGCAGAGCCTCAATGGTTAACAGGGGAAAAAAAAAATCAGTCAAACAATGAAAGCGACAAATTTAATCACATCGGTTGTGAGATATAAATAACAGCTGATAGGAATAAGAAAAGTGGAATTTATTTGCATCCCGACTTCGTAGTTGTAAATCCGGATATTACAAAGAGATTGAGCGAGCGAGATACAGAAGGAAATGATAACTTTTTAGTTTTTTTTCCCCAAAATCAATATTGTTACAACAACGGCATTTAAACTTCACGAGAAAAATGTATCGGAATACGTTTCGCCTCGGCATCGAGAAGCTTCAAAGGAGGATTTCTGCAAATGCATGGATGGCGTATAAATAAGAGTCTCTTATCTGTCTCTGAGTGCCAGCTTCTCGGAGTCTGTTAGCGCCAGCTTGTCTGTGTAGAGGTATTGTACCAATTAGATGGAGCAGCAGATCTCTTGTTCAGATCAGTATAGGAAAATTGACCAGCCCTGTAAAATGCGCGGAAACAGAAAATATCACAGGGATATTGCTATGCGCCATGTAAATCACTAGATATGGGATCATATCATATGCTACTTTGCCTGAAGCCTACCTGAGGCAAGCGTACCTAGGAGATTAGTAGGGCATTTGTCCCGGGGGCAAACTGCGGGATAACTTAAAGCTACTGACCCCCAACACAAAATGTGTACCAGGCCCCGAACTATAATGTATCCTTCACATTACTGGTCTTCACATGGGGAAGAGTTGTGGCCTTTTCCCACATTTTGACACATGGATTAGCCTCTTACATTGGGGGGTTATCTCCGTGTGTTGGTGGTTCTACTATGGAAATAGGGGGCAGCATAAGGCATGGAAACATTTTTGAATCTGATCTGAGGTTAAAGATGGTCATTCAAAATCCAAAAAAAAAAACTGTGATAACCTACCCTAAAGCTCCAGGGTCATATGCTAGCGAAGCCAATGGACTCTAGAAGTTATACCATCCGTAAATTTTTCAAACGGCTGCAACTATGGGCCATGGCACCACTATAGGTCAATTGTCCCAGGAATCCATCACTCATACACTATAACGGCGTCCGAATACAGTGAAACAAATCGTGCTCTTGATATAGACCAGAACTCCAATCTACCAAACATCATGCCTAGCAGACATTTTCTACCAGAAGACTATCCTCTTAGGAGACCCTATTCAATGTTGAGCTTTCGAGGATATTAGTTCTCTTCGTCAGACATGAAGCTAACATCATGTCTCACTGAGAGAAGTAGTATTCTTGAAAGCTCACCATTCAATATACTCAGTAAGCCTCAAAAAGGTATCGCCAGTGGCGTAACTAGGAGAGAAAGGGCCCCCTAGCAGGCTACTGCATGAGGCCCCCCAGCAAGCTACTGGATGGGGCCCCCCTTCCCACTTAAAAAATATACATATTAGTATACTCACACACATGCGAGTTACAATCACATATACATACAGTGCCATATGCAACATACTCACATACAGTGTATACAGACACCATATACACATCACAGATACTGTATACATACATTACAGTATATGTTATATACATATTATGCTGGACATGTGCTGTACAATATAGATATAATGGTGCACATCCTTCTTTCTTTATTGTGTGAGGTCAGATGACGGGGCCCCCTGACACTGCAGGCCCCATAGCGGCTGCTATGGCTGCTACCGCTGTAGTTACGCCCCTGGGTATCGCCTAAATTTCTTTACTCTTATTCTGCTATCTATGGCTAAAACAGTACACCTCTATACTACTAGATACCATCAATGCAGTTGATGGATGTCTCAACAAGCCTCACCTTATGCCTGCTCACAGTAATGGTAGGTTATTACTATGGTCCTTGGCCCATGGTTATGAATATATGGACATGGGTCCTAAGGTTGTCCCAGATATTACTAAAAGGTTGTTGTTTTTATATGTACCCAACTGCTGGGACTAAGAGGCCCCCTATTATGTCTAGTAATTTCAAATTGCAAAGCTGCCACCATAATACGTCCTTGTGGATAGGATTCCTAGTCCAATACTATTCCATACCCCTACATATGGGTTATCTTCCTCCCTACCAGTCTCGTCAGTATGTTTTATTGTCAGGCCTGTTATTTTTACTGGCCCCATTAAAGGTTGTTGGCTTAGGTTGCAGTAGTAGCAATCCTACCAACAAGTGCTTCTTTCGAGCCTCATTTATGAACATCTTTGGTCAAACTGACCTTGTTTCCCATATTACCTTGATTAAGAAATGAAAACTACGCTCCACTTTACTTTTTTCTGTTCTGAGAGAGCTGAAAAAAAAGAAACCTCGGCACAAACAAAACCAGTACCTAGTAATCCTGGTTACATTTGATATATTCAGTATCAACTTCATTTACCTTGGGCACACCATAGATGATAATGCTGAAGGTCTACCCTCCGTCCACCAGGGATCTGTTCATCTCCATGGAGCTTGTATTATCAATAAAATGTATCATCTATTATGGAATTAGCTCCTTATGTTAAGTGGTTGCTCCAATCACCTCCAAAGAGTGTTGTCTTCTGCTGGACCTTTGACCCATTATTGTATGTATTGTCTAAGCCCACTGATGGATCCTCTGATTCTTGGGTTGTCATGTCTGACCCTGCATATATTCACCCCTATGTGTAAAATCCAATTTTCTATGAACATCTGTTAATAGTAACATCCCAATGCCAAGTTAAAGGACTTCTCAACAAGCGGGTACATCTTAGTAATCCTCCAGGATCTGACATCAGCCATTAACAATGGCTCTTCAATCAGGATAAAGGTACACAGTCTGTACACTCGCCAGGTAATCACGAAAAATTTTCTGCTCCTGCTCTACCGAGAATGGAAAAAATGGCGTCCAAATGAGCCCTGGAGACAAGTCATCGGTCTTGACAGAATATTACTTAATCTTCACAGGTACAAATTTGCTAAGATGTAGCCCTTGTTGTTATCAGTAGTCTCCCATTGGGATGTGATGAAAGGACGGCTGGCTTTAGTCACTTCAAAGTGGTGTAAGCAGTACAAAGACGAACAACAGGCTACGCTAGATTATACTCTAACACTTCTCTTTCTTCCAGATCACAGCTGTGCGGTACAGCTAATTACCAAGATACTGACATTTAATGGAGGAATAACATGGGGATCGGCGGCAAACACACAAGACGTGGACTTGGGGGGACACTTTTAATTATTTTAAGTAATTTTAGGTATAGGTGAAAAACGGGAATAGGAAAGATGTATTTAACTCCGGTGGATAAATGGCGGGTTCTCACATGATTAGAATTCCGACTCTTGTTTGGAACTTTCTTTCGGAAGAAACTGACATTTTAGAGGAAAATAAAGTTATGAATTATTCAAAGTCTTTCCTGCTGTCACAAAAAGCCCGGAGTCTCGAGGCATTAGGGATAGCGAGACGTCTCTAAATCTCTCCGAGACATAAGGTGCGGCACGTTGATGTATGGATGTGTTGTCGCGTCGATAGAGACAATGGAATGGCCAATAAAGGCCACACAAAGATGGAAGCCGTCTCCAAAAAGGTAATTGATGCGTAACCTTTATTTGTTACAAGGCCAGGACTCCGTGGGTTAAGAAGAAGGATTATGGAAAAAAATGAAGTAGACAGTGACTTTAAAGTGCATGGAATGTGAACATGAGGACAGTCTAGAGAATTCAATTATAAAGTGATGGCATGGTAGAAAATTATTATAGAAACTATTACTAGTCTGGTCTTCTAGGATATCATGCACAAAGTAAATAGTGAAACCTCCTGCATAAATAAAAACTTTCTTTGAATTCGATGGGATTCATGGAGATTTTTGACAACGTGTTTCAAATTTGGAAAGTGGGCATTCTGGAGCTGGTAGGAATAAATCTAAGGGGTTAAATACCTCCAATTTGAATACAACATGAGATTGGTATAAATGTTCCTGAACTTCCAGGAGAGGAACCAATTTAACCAGGAAGTAAAATTTCAATTTAGAGGAACTAGTCCTAAAATCATTGCAGTGATAGCCTACAGCATAAGCAACATTTAACAGATTAAGGATCCTTGAACAAACTGGGGCACATTTACTAAGGGTTCGAACGCCGTATTTTCGTCGGGTTTCGCAATTCTTTTCAGTTTTGCCCTGAATTGCCTGTTTTGGCGCACGCAATCGGATTGTGTCGCATCGGCGCCGGCTTGCATGCGACAGAAATTGGGGGGCGTGGCCGTCAGACAACCCGACTGATTCGGACAAACCGCAGAATTTAAAAAGCAAATTGTGTCACAAGATCAGCACTCACATACACCGGGAAGAAGAAGGTGAACTCCCGCGGACCTCAGCGGGGGAAGCGACACATGCAGGAAATTGGACGTACGATCTTAGTGAATCGCGGCAGACCCGAATCCTCGTCGGACAGCACACGGCGGGGATCGTGACGGTAAGTAAATGTGTCCCACTATCTAACCGCGGACCAAGCCAGGTGGCTGCACTGCAAAATCTAGGACATGTCCTTTTTTTGCCGTTTTTACTGCCCAGCTACTCGGCCTCCTCCCTCCTACACCCGCCTATATTCTAGCCTGGGCGAGCATACATTTTGTGTGCAAGAGGCCTGACGCGAATTAATCTCATGCGACCCATCTGTGATATCCTGAGCCATGAGGATCTTAAGCTACCTTCAACAGCCACCCAGACTTGGGATGATGTACTTGGAAAATGGGACATCAATTAAGCCAGTAGGGCCCATCCAAGCATGACTCCAGATGTTCAAAGATCTATTTCTGTGTACAACTCATATCTTATATCTTCCAGAATATAGAAAGACATCATTGTGATCATACCACTGTCTTGGATGACTAGTTGGTGGACGTTTGGAGCCTTAAACCTTTATACTTTGCCTGCACAGTAACTTGTGGTCCCCTGGAAGCTGTGAGCTACTGCATGGTTGCAGAGCTCCCCTAAAGCCAACGGCATGACGTGAACCACTAAGCATGCACGGGATCACACCTGCTTGGGGAATCTGCCACATGATCTACTCTGGTAAGTAGATTCCAAGTGGTAGTTTTCCTTTAAATTGAAGATAACTGGACTTACCATTTTCCAAGGTTTTATGTAGGGGATGTAGGTAGATAAGGTAAGAATTCTGCCCTAACTACAGAGTATTTCAAGCCAAGACCCATGTCCACATAAAATTAATTCACTGACCCAATGATCTTCCAGTTGACCAAGCCGTATGCGAAAGCAGGCGCCTACCAGCACATGGAAAACTACTGGAACTTTCCGAAATATCATTCATGAGCTTCCTATACGATAAGATAAATCATTTGGCAAAAACGATTCTTCGTTGTCGAATTTCACAGAACTTTAGATTGTTTTGAAACGGTTAACGGTTAGACTAATGTCTATATTCACGTCAAGTGGTTCCAACCCTTCAATGGTGTAACTTTCCTTCACTCGTATCTCACTACTATTTCCTCGCCCTACTAGCTTCTAATGTCATACATCTCACAATTATTCAAATTTATGGGAAACCATTGTGTATAGAAGAAAGAGACTCACTACGAGTCCACAGTAGGATTTCCCCAGAACTATAAAAGAATATTAGCAGAGCCGAAAATTATACCACAGTCTATTAACTACAGGAGAGCTGTAAAATCTAGAACGAGCTACAAGAACATAATTAATAAAAAAAAAAAATCTGACCCAACCAAGCCGGGTGGCTGCACTGCAAAATCTAGGACATGTCCTTTTTTTTGCCGTTTTTACTGCCCAGCTATTCGGCCTCCTCCCTCCTGCACCCTCCTATATTCTAGCCTGGGCGAGCATACATTTTGTGTGCAAGAGGCCTGACGCGAATTAATCTCATGCGACCCATCTGTGATATCCTGAGCCATGAGGATCTTAAGCTATCATCAACAGCCACCCAGACTTGGGATGATGTACTTGGAAAATGGGACATCAATTAAGCCAGTAGGGCCCATCCAAGCATGACTCCACATGTTCAAAGATCTATTTCTGTGTACAACTCATATCTTATATCTTCCAGAATATAGAAAGACATCATTGTGATCATACCACTGTCTTGGATGACTAGTTGGTGGACGTTTGGAGCCTTAAACCTTTATACTTTGCCTGCACAGTAACTTGTGGTCCCCTGGAAGCTGTGAGCTACTGCATGGTTGCAGAGCTCCCCTAAAGCCAACGGCATGACGTGAACCACTAAGCATGCACGGGATCACACCTGCTTGGGGAATCTGCCACATGATCTACTCTGGTAAGTAGATTCCAAGTGGTAGTTTTCCTTTAAATTGAAGATAACTGGACTTACCATTTTCCAAGGTTTTATGTAGGGGATGTAGGTAGATAAGGTAAGAATTCTGCCCTAACTACAGAGTATTTCAAGTCAAGACACATGTCCAGATAAAATTAATTCACTGACCCAATGATCTTCCAGTTGACCAAGCCGTATGCGAAAGCAGGCGCCTACCAGCACATGGAAAACTACTGGAACTTTCCGAAATATCATTCATGAGCTTTCCATATGATAAGATCATCCTTTGGTAAAAAATATTCTGCATTGTTGAATTTCACGGAACTTCAGATCGTTTTGAAACGGTTAACGGTTAGACTAATGTCTATATTCACGTCAAGTGGTTCCAACCCTTCAATGGTGTAACTTTCCTTCACTCGTATCTCACTACTATTTCCTACTAGCTTCTAATGTCATACATCTCACAATTATTCAAATTTATGGGAAACCATTGTGTATAGAAGAAAGAGACTCACTACGAGTCCACAGTAGGATTTCCCCAGGACTATAAAAGAATATTAGCAGAGCCAAAAATTATACAACAGTCTATTAACTGCAGGAGAGCTGTAAAATCTAGAACGAGCTACAAGAACATAATTAATAAAAAAAAAAAATCTGACCCAACCTACACATGATCACAGAGCCCCCTCGGATTTTAATTTCAAAGTACTGTATACACTCGAGTATAAGCCGACCCAAATATAAGCCGAGGCCCCTAATTTTACCAAAAAAACCTGGTAAAAACTATATTTTTTTTACTCGAGTATAAGCCGAGTTTGGGTTTTCAGCACATTTTTTTGTGCTGAAAAACTAGGCTTATACTTGAGTATATATGGTACATGTGCAAAAATAAAATTATTAAAAAATTATGAAAAAAAACAAAAACAAAAGAAAATAAGAAAACTCATCTTGTGTGATGATAAATTGCCCAACGTTTTTGATTTGGGTAAAATGTCCCTGAGAGACTAAGCTCTGACGACCAAATAGATTGATTTTGTGTGGACCGGGGCTAATTTGAATTCATGTCTCCTGAGAACTAGGACAACTGTGCAATTTATGCTTCTCCGTGCCGAGGCTCCATAGCGCGGCTCGTCAGAATATCATTATGTGTGTAATCAATCCCCTTTCCTGAGATATATTCCTCTGTTGTCACTTTTTTTTTTTTGTTCAAAGTTGGAGAATGCTTTAGAAAAACTGTCGGAGCTGAACAAAAATATCCGTGACCTGTTAAAAGTATGATACTATTCCGTCCTAATTAACATCTACCACACAGATGCCACGGTGGAGCTGTGATCTGATGCTTGAGAGCAGAAAATAGAGGCAAAGTTTAATCACTCACAGCGGGAAAGTTTTTTTTTTTTAAAGGGAAGCTCCACTCTTTTTTAGTACAAAGAAACTGGTGTAAACATAATGCTATAATTGGAGCGGCTCCAAAAACAGCCAGAAATAATCTAAAGAAATTTAAAGAAGATCTTGCTTTTCAAAAAGATTATACAGAAATCAGTAGTCCAGTGTGTGTATGTGAAAAATAACATCGGTTTTGGTCATTAGATGACTTGTTATCGTCATTATCCCCTTCCGCATTTCTACCTGTCTGCAAGCTAAATGAAGACCTAGCTGCTGTGACTCACTGCTCCCCCTCCCCTCTCTGTAGAACTTCTATGCAGGAGTGTTATTACAAGGATAACAGGCAAAGCAGCTGCTAAGGGTCCCAAAGTGTCTGGGGTCCAGTCACCTGACCTGCTAATGAATGGAGGATGTGTGCATGTATGAGTGTATAAATGTATGGATATATATATATATATATATGTGTGATATGTATATCCACTATCTGTGTGTATATAGTGTATGTGTGTATGGTTTGTATATACTGTATATGTGTGTGTTGTGTATATACTTTATGGCTGTGTATATACTGTATGTATGTATGGTGTGTATATCCTGTAAGTGTGTATATAGTGTGTTTATGCTGTATGTGTGTGTATGGCATATATAAACTGTATGTGTGTGTGTATATACTGTAGGTCTGTGTATATACTGTATGCGTGTGTATATGCTGTATGTGTCTATACATAATGTATGTCTGCATATGGTACTGTATGTATGTATATGTTGTATATGTCCATGTATGTACTGTATGTGTGTATATATGCTGTATGTGTGTATGCTGTTTATATGATGTATGTGTGTATGATATGTATATACTGTAAGTATGTGTATATAAAATGTAGGTCTGTATGTACTGTATGTTTGTATATGCTGTATGTGTAGGTAAATGAATGGAGGATGTGTACGTGTATGAGTGTATAAATGTATGGATGTATATATGTGATGTGTATATGCTCTGTGTGTGTATATACTGTATGTGTGTGTATATCCTGTATGTCTGTATATGGTACAGTATGTATGTATATGCTGTATATGTCCATGTATGTATTGTATCTGTGTATATATGCTGTATATGTGTATGGTGTGCATATGCTGTATGGGTGTGTATGTTATGTATATACTGTATGTGTGTGTATATAAACTGTAGGCCTGTATATTCTGGATGTTTGTATATGCTGTATGTGTGGGTAAATGCTGTATGTGTGTATATATACTGTATGTCTGTATATGGTACTGTATGCAGGTATATGCTGTGTATGGTGTGTAAATAATGTGTCCCCAAATATGTGTGTGCAAACATATTATAATTAGAGATCAATTATCAATCATTCAATATTCAATTCAATAAAGCTTTGTTGAATTTAAAAAAAAATTCAGTATGTATTGAATCAGTCTGAACCAAAGCTGCTCCCAATAGAGCTGCAATTTTTTTTTCAGTTCATTTTAGTTCATTTTCTACAAATGTTTTACAGATTTTTTAAAATTAAGGTACCGTAAGCCTTCATGACTCACTTGACATTTTTTCAGATTACTTATGTGTCCTGACAATGAAGGACAAGGATGTATCCTACTGTCTGCTCATCCTCTTCTACCCTATCCCCCCTGAAAGCGGAGGAGCAGTGAACATCGGCTGCAACCAGTGATTTGCCACTTCTCATGTTCAGAGTGTTTCATTACTATGTCGCTGTCCTTATATAGACAGTGACATCAGTGGGGATCTTTCTTCTGCAGAGTGACATATCCGCTCGGTGGAGCCCGGGGAGGGATGCAATACTTTGCATCCATCCCCCATTGCCTCCAATGGCCTCCGCTGAGCATATATCTCTCTCTGCAGGAGGGAGCAAGACAGAAAAATACAACTTGCTGCATCTTTTCACCCTGTGTTTTTCACACTATGCAACATTTACCGTGCTACCTCCTCTGCCAGTATATGCCTATAGATATGCCCAGGGAGCATATACCCTGAGCCTATGTAAAAGATGTGATGTGTACCTAGCCTGAGGGTCAGGGTAAACCCTAATGCTTAGCCTAACCCTAACACAAACAGTAACCCAAATAGAAAAATTTGTAGAACGTGATAAGATAGAACTTAACAAAAAATTTTGTTTTAGAGGACTAGAGGGGGTTATATACCAATTTCGAGGACATTTGGAGCAGCATCGGTTCATCCACCACGAATCCGAATTAAAAAAAAACAAAAATCTATGAATTGACGAATGGATTCTGTCATCTATAATTATTATCGCCTTCTTGTTTTATGTAAAGTAATTATATTGGCTAATGAAAGGGTCAATATTTCACACTTTAAACAACTCCTTATATATATATATATATATATATATACAGGAAGTCCCTGGGTTACGTACAAGATAGGTTCTGGATGTTTGTTTTTAAGTTGAATTTGTATGTAAGTCGGAACTGTATATTTTATAATTGTTACCCCAGACAAAAAATTTTTGGTCTCTGTGACAATTGGATTTTAAAAATGTTGGGTTGTCATAAGAACCAGGAGTAACAATAAAGCTTCATTACAGACACCTGTGATAACTGTTATAGCTGATCATTGTAGCCTAAGTACAGGAAATTACCAACATCCAGAGGTCCGTTTGTAACTAGGGGTCGTCTGTATGTCGGGTGTTCTTAAGTAGGGTACCGCCTGTATATATATATATTTAAAAATAAATGTCAGAGAGCAGAAGCTGTAGAAGCTGTTTCTGTCGAGCCGTAGCCTGTCCTGCAATTGGTGGGAAGTAACTTCTCCTGGGGACTAATTGTGCTGAGAAGAGTCTTTGTTCCTCTCCCTGAAGAACATCAAATTATACTCTTTAACAAAAGGCATTCAGTGCAGACGCTGCTCTATCACTCATTTTAAGTGACTAATAACTTACAATCTTTAGGTAAAAGAAGAAGCTGGTAATTTTTTCTTAAAAATAAAAAAAATAGCTTATAAAAAAACCTTACATATGAACAACAAAAAAACAGCAGAAGAAAACAACAAGCTCAAAAATGTCTTCGTAGCGTCTCTTAGGCTTTAAATAATATTACATTCTATCTTTAAGGAGGGGGGTCCACATAGAAACTTAATTTTATTAGAAGGGTTACCCAAAAAATTAGTTGAACTGCATGGTGTAGCACTTTTAGGATCTCAAGCACACAAGTAAAAGGGGTTTGATCCGTCTCTTTCCAAATACATTTTAAATTAATCAGCCTCATCCCCAAAACTCAACAAAATGCTGCCCCTAAAAAGCAAAGCCCTCGCCACCTCGTCCTTTGGAGCAAGCAGAAAGCATCTACTAAATTTCTACTTAGAGCTTTTATAACCTCAACCACCTAATCTTGTCTCCAAGTCTCTTCTCTTATTGCAGCCAGAAGTTCGGGTTTAGCTTTCGGGCTCACCCGCATCACCATCTGGCGCCAATATTGGTGTTAACCCTTTAATTGCTGCTGGTAATGCAAGTTATTAAAAGTTTGGGCAAACTTGGCAAATCCAAACCCGAAGCGAGAGTTTGAAAAATGGTCAAGGATCGGATCTTTTGAAAAGAACCAAATTGTCGGTCAGACAACTTTGACAAGAAACCGGTGATTTGACGAGACTGGTTGAGACGACTCGAAATTTAAAGTGTTAGTCACTCACAAAAAAGGACGAAAAAAAAACCCAGGTCCCGGTTAACCAAAGGCTTGTGATACAGCCCCAAGGACGACCTTTTATTTGATTCTAAATCTATAAAAGAAGCAGAAGTTGATGGAAAAATTCGGACAAGCTGTTATCCATTCCTTGATAGGTGAAACGCTGTTTAGACACATGAGGATGACCTGCAAATATTACGGGTTGGTGGTTACATTAGAAAACTAAAAACTTTATTAATAAAACATTAAGAAATCAAAATAGATTTTTCATACAACTTTGATATTTACCTTATTCTAAAACCAAAATAAAGAAGGAAAAAAACCCGTTACTTGGGGTTCTGATGTTGCCAAAGTGGGGAGTAATAACTTCTCTTAGTCAGGAGGACTGATGTTACGATTAAAGGGGTATCGGTTAAAAAAATTTTTATGTCCGGGGATGGGAGGGTAGTAAAATATAAAACATGTACTTAACTCGTCGGCGGCGCTGATGTCTCCGGCCCGCCGTTGTTCCCTTCGATCCGTGCCCCTTGTGTTTACAGGGGCACGGAAGCCGCGCACACGGGAGCTCCGGTCCGCGATGTGCGACGGCTCCTCCATCGTCCATCTCTCAGCGTTGGAAGCCTAGGAGATGGGCGCATGGGAGCTTCCGGCGCGGGCGGAAATCGGCAGCACGGAGGAGGTAAGTACATGTTTTATTGGGTTTAAATAGCCATCCCCAGCCCGGGCACATAAGAAATTTTTAAAACCGCGAGTAAACCCCTTTAATCCCTTGTGGTGGACGATGGTAAATCAAAATCTTTGCTAAGTATCCAAACACATTACAGCTGTTGGAGGGTCAGATAACTTTGGAGCATTGGGGGAGGGGGGTATTTATACGCCACTGTCTGGTTTTTTGTCACACTACTAAAACCAAATTCTTGTCTTAACCAAGACAAATACGTTTCATAAAAGACAAAGTCAAGAAAGAAACCAGACAACCAGCACCGGGTGATATTCCCTCCAATCTTTTGGCCAACAAGCGGGATTATCTACGCGTATCTGAGATACATCACAAAAAAGTTTGCCAGATATTACAGTAAATGCACAATGTTTCTACTTTCCGTCCTACTTAACAATAGCACATTAAAAGAGGACCGGAAGATCTAAGAAGGTCCTTTTGAAGGATCACCGATCAATGGCCTTACAATCAAAGTTCTCTACGAGTAGTAAATGGAATGGTTCTTCTTATCGACTACTCGATATGGCAGTTAGGTTTTACGAAAAGTTTAAGGATCTTTTGATTTGTCACAAGGAATTATCACCAGTTTCCTTTAGAGAAACCTTTCAAGAATTACCAAGCATCTCCCTGGATATAGGTGGCGTGTTGTAAACGATGACGCTCACCATCGCCTAATGGCGTCATAAACATACAGGCACTTGAAAAAAGAAAGCATGATAGTTGGAAAAGCAATTAAAGTTTTAGAGCTGTCTCCCTTGCATAAAAAGAATGAACAGCGAGGGGGCGTCAGCGAAGAAAGTTGCTCTGCGATACAGCGCTATGCATGGTGGAATCAATCAAGACAGGGCCATTGATAGGAAATCAGTAATAACAATGATTAGGAGGTGGGCCGCACGGCTTACCATTAGCAGTAAAAAGGCATCATAAAATTAACATCCTTATTCTTCCGCGCCTCATACAGTTTGAAAACTCCAACTCGGCCTTGGATCAGCGTATGGGAACCGGTCAAATAGGAGGATGATTGTAATGTAGGACGCCCCCACAGTAATTACTTATTTACTTGTGGATTTGCAGCTCTTCAATGAAGAAGTGCGCGTCGAGCAACGGAATAGTGCGCTATATGGGAGTAGATTGGCAAACACATCTGCTTAGACTTCCCCATGGAAGGAGTATTTGCCGGCGGAAACGTAGAGATTAAAAGTTTTCATTTTGTCAGAGTTCCTCAACGACTTGTTCTTGCGGAAAAAACGGATGTGGAAGGAGAGGTAAACAAAGGTGACGGTTACGGTTAGCTGTGTATCGGGCAAATCTGACCAACGCAGAGGGATGGCCGAATCATGTGATGTGTATGCGGTGCTCAGTCATCTTCTCGTGCTCAGTCGTGAGACTTTACATAAGGGTGTGAATACGCAGAACCTGCCAACAAGAGCATGTGTATACGTGAGGGATGGGGTTGTTGGAGGATAGTAGTGTTCTATTGTGAATGTAACGTGGCTGTGGAAAAACGACCCTATGCTTATACCGTTTTATAAGCAGGCCGGTTCCTCCAAGTGGACTTCGTTGTTAAAAGTGAACTGGGCACATCAAATTATGTAATAAACCAACATGTTTAGACAACTAATCAAACAAATCGTAGGGTTTTGATGTTAAGTACTAAACCACGGCCTCATGTAGGTGCATGTGATGACAATGCTGGGAAGCCGAACAAATTGTAGAATGGGGAGCTCCAACCTCCCTCTCTCATAGGCAATGAGCGGCCATAACCCTTTTGGTCACAAGGTGCCATGAGACATGGATGCTCACAGTATAGATCCTCCATGGTGGCTTGATTTCGCCACCATTTATGTTCCAGATCACAGCTCCAATATGTTCGTGTGGATGCGGCCAAAGAAAATAATACTATATTATCCAGTAGTACTAGATAATCTGTCCCAACAGTTTTAGATACTTTTAGCAAATCTAGTACCTTGACACGGATGTCAATTTATTTCAGGGAATTCTATTTTTCCGTTGTCTCATGGTATGGGGAGGGACTTATTGGCAGGCGAAAGTTCCAATCACCCACCGCAACTTAACCTGAGAAAAACAGGTTGAAAACCATAAGCAGCATGGAGGCAGGAGTAATGTATGTAGTGATTTTGTCCCATTCCTGCCCATGAGGCTTGTTCCATATTATTCATATAGGGATGAATCAAACACAAACAAACACAGCTTGACGATGTCGGGAACCAAAAAACGAACCTATGCTCCAGAACATAGGATCCCTATGGAAGTATCCGTACGGCAGCAGGGCCTTGGACACTTGGGCACAGGCAAAAAGTTACAAATAAAAGGAACTTACATTTGTAATATATGTAGATACTCTTCAAGGAACCCATATGAACACGTCTTGGCCAAGAAACCTCAGTGGTCTTCAACTGATAGCTTAGCCGCCATGGAAGACGGTTTTTGAAGAATTTCGGAGTTCGTGGGGGCCCCAAGAAGTTTCTCGAAGGGTCTCATATTTATTGTTGTCAACAAATAGCCCGGAAGACTGTGCTGGGCATGCAGTCAAAAAAATACTGGAAGACGTATAAGCAGAGCCTCACAAATGGTTAACAGGGGAAAAAAAAAAGCGTAGGTGTCCAAACAGAAAGCAGACACCATTTAATCACATCGGTTGTGAGTATAAATAAAGCTCGATAGGATAAGAAAAGGGGACTTTATTTGCCTCCCGACTTCTAGTTGTAAATGCCGGATATTACAAAGAGATTGATGCGAGCGAGAGAACAGAAGGAAATGATAACTTTTTAGTTTTTTTCCCCAAAATCAATATTGTTACAACAACGCATTTAAACTTCACGAGGAGAAAAAAATGATCGGAATATGTTTCGCCCTCGGATCGAGAAGCTTCAAAGGAGGATTCTTGCAAAGGCATGGATGGCGTATAACATAGAGTAGTCTTCTTATCTGTCTCTGAGTGCCCAGCTTCTCGGAGTCTGTTAGCGCCAGCTTTCTGTGTAGAGGTATTGTACCAATTAGATGGAGCAGCATGAATCTTTGTTCAGGCTCAGTTATAGGAAAATTGACCAGCCTGTAAAATGCGCGGAAACAGAAAAAGATCACAGGCGATTATTGTAGGACGCGCCCTGTTAAATAACCTAGAAATGGGATCAATCATATGACTTGCCTGAATGAAGCCTACCTGAGGCAAGGTACCTAGGATTAGTAGGGGCATTGTCCCGGGGGCAAACTGCGGGATAACTTAAAGCTACTGACCCCCCAACACAAAAGTGTACCAGGCCCCCGAACCTATAAATGTATCTTCAATACTGGATCTTCACTGGGGAAGAGTTGGGCCTTTCCCACATTTGGACAATGGATTAGCCTCTTACATTGGGGGTATATCCTGTGGTGTTGTGGTGGTCCTTAATATGGAAATAGGGGGGCAGCATAAGGCATGGGAAACATTTTGAATCGTGATCTGAGGTTAAAGATGGTCATTCCAAAATTCCAAACAAAAAAAACTGTGAGAACCTACCATAAAGCTCCAGGGTTTCATAGGTAGCGAAGCCAAATGGCTCTAGCAAGTATACCATCCGTAAATTTTTTGTCCACGGCGCAAACTATGGCAATGGCACCCAATATAGGTCAATTGTCCAGGAATCCTCACTCATTACCACTATAACGGCGTCCGATTACAGTGAAACCAAATCGTGTCGTTGATATAGACCAAGAAACTCCATCTAGACAACACATCATGCCTAGCAGACATTTCCCAGAGGACATCTCAGGAGGACCCTATTCCGGTTGAAGCTTTCGGGATATTAGTTCTCTCGTTAGAATGGAGCTAACATCATGTCTCATGAGAGAAGTAGTATTCTTGCAAGCTCACCATCAATTCCTCAGTAGTAAGCCTCAAAGGTATCGCCAGTGGCGCTAACTAGAGAGATACGGGGCCCGTAGCCAGGCTAATGCATGAGGCCCCCCAGCAAGACTTACTGGAGGGGCCCCCCCCCTTCCACTTAAAAAATATACCCTATTAGTATACTCACACAAAGCGAGGTTACAACACATTATACATACAGTGCCATATGACAACATACTCACAATACAGTGTCTCAGACACCATATACAATCACAGTAATGTATACAACATTACAGTATATGTTATAAAACCATTATTATGCTGGACATGTGCTGTACAATATAGCATATAATGGTGCACATCCTTATTTCTATTGTGGGAGGTCAGAGACGGGGCCCCCTGGACATGGCAGGCCCCATAGCGGCTGCTAGGGGCTACCGTTGTAGTTACGCCCCGGGTATGCCTAAATTGGCTTTATCTGTTCTGCTACTATGGCTAAACAGTACACTTATACTACTGATACATCAATGCAGTTGATGGATGTCTCAACAAGCCTCACTTCAGGCTGGATCACAGTAATGGTAGGTTATGACGAGGTCGATTGCCTATGGTATGAATTATGGACAGGGGTCCTAGGTGTCCAGATAGTATAAAAGGTTTTGTTTTTACTGTTACCCAATGCTGGGACTAAGAGGGCCCCTATTTATGTGGTAATTTCAAATTGCACAAGCTGCCACCCTAATACGTCCTTGTGGTAGGATGCTAGTCCAATACTTTCCATACCCCTACATATGGGGTATCTTCTCCTTACGTCTCGTCAGTATGTTTATTGTAAGAACTGTTATTTTTACTGGCCCATTAAAGGTTGTTGGCTTAGGTGCAGTAGTAGGCAATCCTACCAACAAGTGGCTTCCTTCGAGCTCATTTAGAACATCTTTGGTCACCGGACCTTGTTTCCCCATATTACCTGATTAAGAAATGAAAACTACGCTCACTTACTTTTTTCTGTTCTGAGAGAGTGAAAAAAAAAGAAACCTCGCACAAACAAAACGTACCCTAGTATCCTGGTTACATTGATATATTAGTTCAAGTTCATTTACCTTGGGCACACCATAGATGAGAATATGAAGGTTTACTACGTCCACCGGGATCTTCATCTCCATGGAGCTTGTATTATCAATAAAATGTATCATTATATGAGAATTAGCTCCTTTATGTAAGTGGTGCTCCCAATCACTCCAAAGACGTGTTGTCTTCGGCATGGACCTTTGCCCATTATTGTATGTATTGAGTCTAAGCCATGATGGATCCTCTGATTCTTGGGTTGTAATGTCTGACACTGCATATATTCCACCCCATGTGTAAAATCCCACAATTTCATTGAAATAGTTATAGTAAAAAATCCAATGCCAAGTTAAGGACTTCTCAAAACGCGGGTTACATCTTAGTAATTCCTCCAGGATCTGGACTTATCAGCCATTAAACAAAGGCTCTTCAATCAGGTAAAGGTACACAGGTCTGTTACATCGCAGGTAATCAGACAAAATTTTCTGCTCCGCTCTAGCCGAGATGGAAAAAAAATGGTAGTCAATGGAGCCCTGGAGACAAGTATCGGTCTTGACGAAGTATACTTAATCTTCACAGGTACAAATTGCGAAAAATGTAGCCCTTGTTGTTCAGTAGTCTCCATTGGGATTGTGATGAAAGGACGGATGGACTTAGTCACTTCACGTGGTGAAGCATACAAAGGACGAAAAAAACAGGCTACGGTAGATATACTTAAAACTTCTTTTTCTTCAGATCAACAGCGGCGGCATACAGGCTAAGTACCACAAGATACTGACATTTCATGGAGGCATAACATGGGGATCGGCGGGCAACAACAAGACGTGGATTGGGGGGACATTTTAATATTGTAAGTAATTTTAGGGATAGGTGAAAAACGGGAATAGGAAAGAGGTATTTAATCCGGTGGATAAATGGCGGGTTTCAATGATTAGGAATTCGAGCTCTTGTTTGGACTTTCTTCGGAAGACAACTGGACATTTTAGAGGAAACTAAGTTATGACCTATTCAAGAGTCTTTCCTGCTGTCACAAAAAAGCAAGGCGTCTCGAGGCGTTAGGGATAGCGAGACGTCTTAAATTCGCGAGAATAGGTGCGGCACGTTGATGTATGATGATGTTGTCGCGTCGATAGAGGACAAGGGAATGACCAATAAAGGCCACACAAAGATGGAAGCCGTCTCCAAAGGTAATTGATGCGTAACCTTGATTGTGTTACACGGCCAGGATCCGTAGTTAAGGAAGAAAGGATATGGAAAACAAATGAAGTCGACAGTGACTTTAAAGGCAGTGGCATGTGAACATGAGGGGGACAGTCTAGAGAATTTATTGATAACGTGATGGCATGGTAGAAAATTATATAGAATTATTACCAAATTACTGTATGGTCTTCTCGGTAACATGCCACAAAGTAAATTAGTGATGAAACTCGCATCGAATGACAATTTCTTTGGGGGGGGGGTTATTTGACTCGCTGGGATTCATGTGAGATTTTTGACAATTGTTTCAATTGGAAAGTGCATTTCTGGGAGCTGGTAGAATAACTCTAAGGGTTAAATACCTCCCCAATTTTGAATACAAACCTGAATTGGATTAAATGTTCATGACCTTCAGGAGAGGAACCAATTAACAGGACGTAAGATTCCATTAGGGAATAGTCCTTAAAATCATTGCAGTGATAGCCTACAGCCCCACAATAAAACCAACAACATGACAGATTAAGGATCCATTGAAAAAAATGGGGCAAATTACTAAGGGTCTTAGAAAGCCGTATTTTCGTTGGGGTTTGCAATCTTTTCAGTTTTTGACCTGACATGCTGTTTTGGCGCAGCAATCGGATGTGTCGCATCGGCGCCGGCTGCATGCGACAGAAATTGGGGGGCGTGGCCGTCAGAAACCACTGATTCGAGAAAACCAGACAGATTTAAAAAGCAAATTGTGTCGCAAGTCAGCACTTACATGCACCGGGAAGAAGAAGTGCACTCCGTGGGAACCTCGGCGGGGCAAGCGGCACATGCGGAAATGGCGTTACCGATATTAGTGGAATTGCGGCAGACCAAATCCCGTCGCAGAAGCACACGGCGGGGATCGTTGACGGAAGTAAGGTGTCACACTATCTAACAGCGGACAAGCAGGGGCTGCCACTGCAAAATCTAGGACATGTACTTTTTTGCCGTTTTTATGCCAGCTACTACGGCCTCCTCCCTCCTATCCCGCCTATTTTCTAGGCCTGGGCTGAGCATACTTGTTGTGGCAAGGGGCACTAACCTCAGATTACTCTAGGCGGACCCATTGTTATCATGAGCCATGAGGACTTAAGCTATCATCAACAGCCACCCAGACTTGGGACGTGTACTTGAAAATGGGACATAATTAAGCCAGTAGCGGCCCAATTCAAGCATGACTCCACATGTTCAAGATCTATTTGTGTACCTAATCATATCTTATATCTCTCAAATATAGAAGACATCATTGTGATCATACCACTGTCTTGGATGGACTAGTTGGTGGACGTTTGGAGCCTTAACTTTTACTTTATGCACAGTAACCTTGTGGTGCCCCTGGAAGCTGGAGCACTGCACGGTTGCAGAGCTCCCCTAAAGCCAAACATGACGTGATGAACCACTAAGCATGCACGGGATCAACCTGCTGGGAGATATCGCACCATGAGTCTACTCTAGAGTAAGTAGATTCCAAGTGGAGTCTTTCCTGTAAATTGAAGTAAACTGGACGTTACCAATTTTGTCCAAGTTTACTGTAGGGGTGTAGGTAGATAAGTGTTCTAAGAGATTCTGCCCAACATACGAGTTATTCAAGCAAGGAACCATATGTCCAACATAATAGTAATTCACTGACCAATATCTTCCAGGACCAAGCACGTACGCGGAAAGGCAGGCGGGCATACCAGCACATGGAAAACTACTGGAACTTCCAAAATATCATTATGAGCTTTCCATACGATTAAGATAAATATTTGGCAAAAACATTCTTGAGTTTGTGACTATTCGAGAACCTTTAGATCTGTTTTGAAACGGTAACGGTTAGACCTAATGTTGAATTCACGTCAAGTGGTCCAACCCTTCAATGGTGTGTAACGTCCTTCACTCGTATCTCACTTACTATTTCCTCGCCTTACTAGCTTCTAATGTCATACTCTCACAATATTCAAATTTATGGGAAACCATTTGGTATTAGAAGAAAGAGACTCACTCGAGTCCACAGTAGGAGTTCCCCAGACTATAAAAGAAGATTAGCAGAGCCGAAAATTATACCACAGTCTATAACTACAGGAGACTGTAAATCTAGAACGAGTACAAGAACATAATAATAAAAAAAAAAATCTGACCACCACACATGATCACAGACGCCCCCTCGGTTTTAATTCAACGTACTGTATTACATCGAGTAAAGCCGACCAAGTATTAAGCGAGGCCCCTAATTTTACCAAAAACCTGGTAAAACTATATTTTTTTACTCGGAGAAAGCCGAGTTGGGTTTCAGCAATTATTTTTGTGTCTGAAAAAACTAGGCTTATCTTGAGTATATATGGACATGTGTGCAAAAAAATTAAATATTATTAAAAAATTAGAACAAAAAAAAACAAAAACAAAAGAAAATAAGAAAACTCATCTTGTGTGATGATATAATGCCCAACGTTTTTTGATTGGGTAAAATGTCCCTGAGAGAACAAGCTCTGACGACCAAATAGATTGATTTTGTGTGGACCGGGGCTAATGTGAATTTCATGTCTCCTGAGAACTAGGCAACTGTGCAATTTATGCTTCTCCGTTGCCGAGGCTCATAGCGCGGTCGTCAGAATATCAGATTATGTGTGTAATCAATCCCTTTCCTGAGATAATTCCCTTTTGTCACTTTTTTTTTTTTTTTTTTTGTTCAAAGTGGAGAATGCTTTAGAAAAACTGTCGGAGCTGACAAAAATACCGTGACCTGTTAAAAGTATGATACTATGCCGTCCTTAAATTAACATCTACCACACAAGATGCCACGGTGGAGCCTGTGATCTGATGCTTGAGAGCGGAAAATAGAGGCAAAGTTTAATCACTCAAGCGGGAAGTTTTTTTTTTAAAGGGAAGCTCCACTCTTTTTAGTACAAGAAAAATGGTGTAACATAATGCATAATTGGAGCGGCTCCAAAACAGCCAGAAAATAATCTAAAGAAATTTAAAGAAGAATTGCTTTTCAAAAAGATTATACAGGAATCAGTAGTCCAGGTGTGTGTATGTGAAAAATAACATCGGTTTTGGTCATTAGATGACTGTTATCGTCATTATCCCCTTCCGCATTTCTACCCTGTCTGCAGCTAAATGAAGACCTAGCTGCTGTGACACTGCTCCCCTCCCCTTCTGTAGAACTTCTATGCAGGAGTGTTATACAAGGATAACAGGCAAAGCAGCTGCTAAGGGTCCCAAGTGTGTGCGGGTCCAGTCACCGACCTGCTAATGAATGGAGGATGTGTGCATGTATGAGTGTATAAATGTTGGATTTATATATATATATGTGTGATAATGTATATCACTATCTGTGTGTATATAGTGTATGTGTGTATGGTTGTATATACTGTATATTGTGTGTTGTGTATATACTTTTATGGCTGTGTATATACTGTAGTATGTATGGTGTGTATATCCTGTAAGTGTTGTATATAGTGTGTTTATGCTGTAGTGTGTGTTATGGCATTTATAAACGTTATGTGTGTGTTGTATATACTGTAGGTCTGTGTTATACTGTATGCGTGTGTATGATGACTGTGTTCTATACATATGTATGTCTGCATATGGTACTGTATGTATGTATATGTGTGTATTGTCCAGTATGTACTGTATGTGTGTATAATGCTGTATGTGTGTATGCTGTTTATGATGTATGGTGTGATGATATGTATATACTGTAAGTATGTGTATATAAAATGTAGGTCTGTAGTACTGTATGTTTGTATATGCTGTATGTGTTAGGTAAAGAATGGAGGATGTGTACGTTGTTGAGTGTATAAAATGTATGGATGTATATATGTGATGTGTATTGCTCTGTGTGTGTATATACTGTATTGTGTGTATATCCTGTTATGTCTGTATATGTACAGTATGTATGTATATGTGTATATGTCCATTGGTATTGTATTGTTCTGTGTATTATGCTGTTATGTGTATGGTGTGATATGCTGTAGGGTGTGTATGTTATATACTGTATGTGTGTGTATATAAACGTACTGTATATTCTGAGTGTTTGTATATGCTGTATGTGTGGGGTAAATGCTGTAGGTTGTGGTATATATACCGTATGTCTGTATATGGTACTGTATGCAAGATTATGCTGTGATGGTGTGTATAATGGTCCCCAATAATGTGTGTGCAAACATATTATAATTAGAGATCATTATCAATTTAAATTCAATTCATAAAGCTGTTGATTTAAAAGTCAGTATGTATTGAATCAGTCTGAACCAAAGCTGCTCCCAATAGAGCTGCAATTTTTTTTCATCTTTGTTCATTTTCTACAAATGTTTTACAGATTTTTTAAATATTAAGGTACTGTAAGCTTCAGACTACTTGACATTTTTTTCAGATTACATGTTCCTGACAATGAAGGGACACAGGATGTATCCTACTGTTGCTCATCCTGTTCTACCTATCTGCCCTGAAGCGAGAAGCATTGAAATCGCTGACCAGGATTTGCCATCTCAGCAGAGTGTCATTACATGTCCAGGCCTCTATAGACAGTGAATCAGTGGGGATCTTTTCTTTGCGAGTGACATATTGCTTGGTGGAGGCCGGGGAGGGATGAAGACTTGCATCCATCCCCCATTGCCTCCAATGGCCTCCGCTGAGCATATCATCTCTCTCGTGGAGGAGCAAGACAAGAAAATACCAACTTGCTGCATCTTCTCACTCTGTGTTTTTCACACTATGCAACATTACCGTGCTGCTACCTCCTCTGCAGTATATGCCTATAGATATGCCCAGGGGGATATAACCCTGAGCCTAGTGTAAAAGATGTGATGTGTACTAGCCTGGGGTCAGGGTAAACCTAATGCTTAGCCTAACCTAACACAAACAGTAACCCTAATAAAAATTTAGGTAGAACGTGATAAGTAGAACTTAAAAAAAATTTGTGTAGAGGGACTAGAGGGGGTTATATACCAATTTCGAGGACATTTGGAGTAGCTCGGTTCATCCACCACGAATCCGAATTAAAAAAAAAAAAATCTATGAATTGACGAATGGATTCTGTCATCTATAATTATTATCGTCTTCTTGCTTTATGTAAAGTAATTAATTGGTAATGAGAAGGGTCATATTTCAACAACTTTAAAAAAAACTCATTATATATATAATATTTATATACAGGAAGTCCCTGGGTTACGTACAAGATAGGTTCTGGATGTTGGTTTTTAAGTTGAATTTGTAGTAAGTCGGAACTGTATATTTTTATAATTGTTACCCCAGACAAAAAATTTTTTGGTCTCTGTGACAATTGGATTTAAAAAGTTTGGTTGTATAAGAACCAGGAGTACACATAAACTTCATTACAGACACCTGTGATAACTGTTCTAGCTGATCATTGTAGCCTAAGTACAGAGAAATTACAACATCCAGAGGTCCGTTTGTAACTAGGGGTCGTCCTGTATGTCGGGTGTTCTTAAGTAGGGTACGCCTGTATATATATATATTAAAATAAATGTCAGAGAGGCAGAGATGTAGAAGTGTTTCTGTCGAGCCGTTAGCCTTGCCTGCAATTGGTGGGAAGTAACTTCTCTGGGGACTAATGTGTGCGAAGAGAGTCTTGTTTCCTCTCCTGAAGAACATATAAATTTACTCCTTTAACAAAAGGCCTTCAGTGCAGACGCTGCTCTATCACTCATTTTAAGTGACTAATAACTTACAATTTAGGTAAAAGAAGAAGCTGGTAATTTTTTCTTAAAATAAAAAAATAGCTTATAAAAAAAAATTAATACTGAACCACAAAAACAGCAGAAGAAAACCAAAAGCTCCAAAAGTCTTCGTAGGTCTCTTAGGCTTTAATAATATACATTTCTATCTTTGTAAGGGGGGGTCCACATAGAAATTAATTTTATTAGAAGGGTTACCCAAAAAAAAATAGTAACTGCATGGTGTAGCACTTTAGGATCTCAAGCCACACATAAAAGGGTGGTTGAATCGTCTCTTTCCAAATACAGTTTTAAAAATGAATCACCCTCATCCCCAAAACTCAACCAAAAGCTGCCCCTAAAGCAAAGCCATCAACACCGTGTCCTTTGGACAAGCAGTACACATCAACTAACTATTTTACTTGAAGAGCTTTTTATCCCAACCACCTAATCTTGTCTCCAAGTATCTCTGTCAACGCCTTCTGTCCTGGGGGGTCTCTTGACACAGTGCAGATGGTAGACTGAGAGGAGGAACTGTGTAAGTTGAAGTCTATTCTGGAGAATAGCTCCCATCCCTTGCATGAGACTGTGGTGGCATTGGGGAGCACATTCAGTGACCGACTGCTTCACCCCAAGTGTGAGAGGGAGCGTTATCGTAAGTCATTCCTCCCCGCTGCCATCAGGCTGTTCAACAAACAAGGCCCAAACAGAAGTAACCTGCGCCCCCCACCTAACCAGTCCCTGTAGGTCCCATCCACAGACTAAACATCAAACTGTCTCTTTTTTGTCTTTTTATCCCCCTTTTCTTTTTGTTCATTTATCCCTAATATTATTGTTGTCATATTTTGTACTTTGTACTTCACTCTCTGTACCCTCTCTGCTGCTGTAACGCTGTGAATTTCCCCACTGTGGGACTAATAAAGGATTATCTTATCTTATCTTATCTTCTCTTGCTGCAGGGCTTGGGGCTGAGCGGACCTGATTGCAGCCAGAAGTTCGGGTTCAGCCTTCGGGCTCACCCGCATCACCATCTGGCACCAATATTGGTGTTAACCCTCTAATTGTTTCCAGTAATGCAAGTTATTAAAAGTTTGGGCAAACTTGGCAAATCCAAATATGAAGCGGTCAGCTCATCACTCCTAGAGATAAGCCAATCACCTAATATTTGCTTTGTAGAAGCTTAACACTCTTAACATTTTGTATGGGTCAAAATCTATTGGGTCTCAACCAATTGCCCTGAAAATTGGTATTTGACCCCTTTGAAGCAATGCAGAAAAGAGTCTGATGTGATTTGGTGCTTAAAAAACGGTAGATTCTTACCAAACCGATGAACCGAACGAACAAGACTAGGATGAGGAATACCCAACCAATACCAAAAGTTTAGACATCTATGCACAGCAAATTTTTGTGTGTGTGTGCAAAGAGTTTAAAAATCTTTTGACTTTAATCCAGTCCCTAAGTATTTCTGCAGATCTTATGCTCCCCTAAAAACTGCCCTGTTATGACTATGACCAACCTGTAAGTCCTGGAGATTTCTAGTATCGTCCCTTTTCATCACCGGTTGTTCTGAATTTTATCAGTATTTTAGAACATAAATACTCGATGCATAAACCAAGAACAAAGTGGGTGTGTCATAGGGCAAGGTACAGAAAAATAGAAAAAATCTTTATTGGGTTACACATAAGACATACAAGGGTCAGTCAGTGGACAACTAGTAGTTGGTGGAGGGGTGGAGGGCTCCCCACGCGTCCGTCTCCTATAGGATGACATTCTTCGGGGACTGGAACATCTGGTTTCCGTGTGTAGCGTAATGTATCTAGGCTTTATGTAGGATTTATTTACTTTTTCTTCATATCATGTACCTTGATTGTATTCATTTACTTGTCTATACCTCGGATTAGCCAGCACACACAGTCAGGAGTTTACAGGCTATTTTGGAAGAACTACATACATTGTGTGAGGGGGTGTTGTTGGTATATACTCACCTGTGTAACCAACATTGTATTTCTTGCATGTACTTGGTACTCTTATTTAAATTGATTTTAAACCTTAGTTTTCTGTAATTCTTAGTGTGTAACCCAATACAGATTTTTTTATTTTTCTGTACCTTGTCCCTATGAAAACCCACTTTGTTACTTGGTGTTATGCAGTCATTGTTTATGGTGGTCGGCAATTACGTATCACTCGTACTAGGCTGTGCTAGGTCATAACTTGTGTTAGAAACTAAATAACTCATCTAATAAAGTCACATAAACTCCTCCAATGTGTTATCATTTTCTCAGAATTGATGCACCCAGACCGACCGTATCGGGAGGTTAATCCATTACGGCGGAGCATCCCATTCCATGGCACATTACAATCCTCTTTATATGCTTCTTCTTCTGCTTCTATTTTTGGTAAACCCCATCTATGTTTCATTTTATCATGTTAAATACGAACAGAAGGCGCAAGAATAAAATGAATAAAACCCCCAGCCCAGTCCCGGTTAGTCTCACATAATGCGATGATTTGCCGGCTTATATCATCGTTGTGTACAATCTGATCCTGCTTTCACCAGCGCATAGATGACAACCGCAATCCCATTATAGACATAACGCCACAAGCAGGAGTCACACAGGGGCACTCCTAGAAATTGGACAATCTTCTGCATAACAGTCTCTCCTTCAGTTTAATCAGATTCTGCCTGAGGAAACAATATACCATCTTTATACACAAAAAAGAAAAAATTACAAAAAGATCGAAGACACTTGTGGTCGTGATCGAGGAAACGCAGCTAGACTGGTAACGGCACAACTAGCATTCAGAGCTGAAGAGCTGTAAGTCGGGCCAACATATAGGAGGTCATGATCAGGCCCAATGGGACCTCCTTAAATAAGGTTTCCAATCTACCAAGTGCCAATTGTAAATGATTTCGACTAAAAGTATTGTGATCATCGTTAGGAACGCTCATCAATGCAAAGATGTTGATGTTGAACCTTGCACCCATCTTATCTTCAATTTTCTATGTGGTGGCCAAGCCAATAATTGCAGCTTCAATTCAGCTGATCTGTAGTAACCTGATCTGACCACTACTGTAGTCAGAAAAAAAAAACCCTTTAAGGCCTTTTTTACATGATATACAGGTTGGCCAAAACGTATATCTTTATGATATAGCGGTCTGTGGGTCCCCTTCAGCACCTACAACAGGTACAAGTGCTACCCTTACACATCCCTTAAAGCGGAGTTCCAAGGTATTAGAATGTCATGAATGTTAGATTGGTGGGGGACACCAACAAACACATTAGGGGGGAATTCTTTAGAACATAAGCCATTCCTAAAATTCCCCCCGTCGGCGCTCTGGCACCCGTATCTACTAAGAGGTTTCAACCTCTAAGTAAAAACACAGGGCACTGCTGGACCTAAGCATGGTCCGATCGGGCGGAGAGGTGTCTTGTATAGTCTCCGCCGGTAAATGAGGTGGGCCGGGGGGTTTGAGCCTCAACCCGTCCCCTTGTCCAATCAGCTCCCTGCAACGACAGAAAACTGGTGGAGGAGGCATAATGAATATCCCCCATTGATTGGTTGGCTGGCCCTGCCCAAATTGGAAAATCGATCAAACTTGATCAACTTACTACTTTAACTAGGGATGAGCAGTCAGTTTGGGGGTTTGGCTGTAACTTGAAAAAGGTTGGTTATGGGTAACTGACCCCTAACACCCAGCACCGGTTGTGGATGTTAACCCTTTAACAAGGCAGGTTAAAGCCTGCCATTAATGCCAGCACCGATCGCGGGTGTGAGATCTAACAGCAAAACCTGAACTTCTGGCTGGAGTCCATATTCGGGTTTCGGAATGGTTTGGGTCCCCTCATCCATAATTGTAACCAATATTAACCAAAGAAAAGCAGCCAAAGTTAGGGAAAAAAATAAATTACAACACCCCCTTGTAATCACACAATGTTCACACTACAGTATCATGGCAGTAATATACTATATAACACTGTATATCTACACCTATATCTAATGGTGTTGAAAAAGAGAAAGTTAAAAAAACAATCAAAGCCTAATGCCAATTATGCCATTATAGAGAAAAATTCCTTCACAACCCCAAATTTCTTTTCCTTGTCATGGATCTCATTCCAGAAATGGTTTATATAGGTATTCCAGTTTGACATAATTCTAGTACTTCTTTGTCTTGCTCAGGCAAACCCGAGCGGTAGGCAGTCAGCTTGTAAGTAAAACTGAACCTATGATTTGCATGGGCAATGGGGTCTTTCTATAGCCTCTCAGAGCGATAGGTTCACCAGGCAGACTACGCGCAGCTGCAGCAGAGGTGTGGGGAGCTGCAGCACAGGACGCAGTCGGACTGATCAAAAAGCATGGAAACTGACATCCAATGATCGGCATACTTGGATGGGGCAATGGAGGGGTGTTCTATCAGCTCTCCTCATAGGCCGCAGAGTAGGGGTTTACACAGGGTACGTACGGCTTAGTTAAGCTCTTGCTCAGGCAGCACACCTGCAGCAAAGGTGGGGGGGCGGTCTCAAGCGACGCATAGCACTGAGTCAAAGCAGGAACTGACATGCCAATGTCGGCATTACTCGCCATGGGGGGAGGGTGCTTTTATAGTCCCTCAGGCAGCAGAAGTAGGGGTTAGACCAGGCACTAGGCCGAGTTGAGCTCATGCATCAGGAAACACCACAGCAGCAAGGTGTGGCAGCACACGGGGCGGTCAACGTTCAAAGCAGACGAACCCAGGACCACTAAAAAACATAAACTTGTTATAGCACGTACGATAGTGGCGCATGGGAGGGGGTTCATAGCTCGCCACAGGCAGCAGAGTTTAGGTTCACCCTGGACGGCTCACAAAATACCAATTCGGAAAGAAAGAAATGCGGGTCCTCAAGGGACTCTTTAAAAAAAAAAAAAGGGCCTACAAACACATCAGAAAAAAACACCCCAAGCAACGATTATCTGCGTTAGTTATCTGGTGACAGAGACCTGTCCTAATCTCTATGAAGCAATTCCTAATAGGTGAAATTAGTGTGGGAGTAGTCAGATTTGCTGCGAGTAGAAAAATGTTATTAAGCGAGTAGGAGGGACGCAGTTCATCTGAGCCGAGCGCGGAGGGAGCTAAAAATTATTGTGCGAAAAAGACATCTAAATACAGAATGAACAAATATAATAATGGGAAATAATGATTACTTCCCACCTACAATAAGATCTGTCGGTTTGACTTCTTGTCTGTTGGTTTACATACTGAGGCTCATAGAACTAAATGAAGGTGAATAATAAAATTGCCGTGATAGTTAGAAGTTACAGAGAACTTTAAGATGATAGAGGACTCTCGACTATAGAGTGTATGGAAAGAGGAGAGGCCCTGACATTAGATTGGTAAGTTACCCTAAATATTATTTTGTCTCTTTTCTCCTCTAACATGAATGGAAGGTATTTAGTTGGGGTGATCATTAGTGTATTTGAAAAACTGGATAGGTTCGGACATAAGTCCCAGGGGAGGAAATTTGATTGTAACGATGGCGGCCAATGGCGACTAGAATTGCCCCACTGGAAGCCTTAGGACCAAAATTACTAGAAAATTACTAAACCCGTAAAGAGGAGGCGATAAGCGGATTGTACCTAGTGTCCTATTGCAGGCAGCATATGTTATAGAGAAGGAGGCGCTATATAGCGGATTGTACATAGTGTCCTAGCTTGCAGGCAGCATGTTATAGAGCAGGAGGAGCTGAGCAAGATTGTTACATAAGGTGCCTTATCTTGTTGGGGCCCCTCCCAGGCCAGCATGTTACTAGAAGCAGGAGGAGCTGAGCAGATTGATATGATGATCCCTATATGTGTAGCATGTTATAGAGCAGGGGAGCTGAGAGATATTACTAGTTTCTATCAAAGAGATGTTAAGAGAGAGAAGCCTGAGCACATTGTACATAGGTGTCTATCTGCAGGCAGCATGTTAAGAGCAGGAGGAGATGAACAGATTGATATGTGTCCTATCTGCCAGGTTCGAATGTTGTAGGCAGGGTTTTTTTAGCTTAGCAGATTGACATAGGAGCCTATCTGGAAGCATGTTATAGAGCAGGAGGAGCTGAGCAGATTGTACATGATATCCTATATGCTGGTAGCATGTTATAGAGCAGGAGGAGCTGAGAAGATAGTATATAGTTTTCTATCAACAGACAGCATGTTACAGAGAAGAAGAAGCTGAGCACATTGACCTAGGTCTATTGCACGCAGCTGTACTACGAGCGGAGAGTGAACAGAGTGCATACATGTTGTCCGATCTGCAGTAGAATGTTGTGGCAGGGTAGCTCTAGGAGATTGTACATAGTGTCGCTATCTCGCAGCAGCAATTATAGAGCAGGAGAAGTCTGACGGAGTTTGAACATAGTGTTGCCTATTGCATTACAGCATGTTATCGAACGGAGGAGTGAGCACTTGTAGCAATAGTGTCTATCTGCAGGCAGCATGGTATAGAGCAGGGGCGCCGGGGGGACTGTAGATTGTACATCGTGTCTCCCCATCGCAGGCAAGAAGGTTATAAAGAAGTAGGGGCAGGAGCCGGTTGAACATAGTGCCCTACTCAGGCAGGAGGTTACCAGAGCAACAATTAGCTCTGAAGTAGAATATAGTCCGATCTGAAGGCAGCAGGTTATAGAGAGGAGGTAGCTGAGCAGATTGTACATAATGCCCTTTCACAGGCCGTTAGAGTAGAAGGAGCAGAGACCATTTACCTAGTATCCCCTGTCTGCAGCAGCAGTTAGAGAGCAGGAGGAGGCTACGACCTGTGATAGTGTCCCTAGCAGCAGTGTAGAATTTTATAGAGCAAAAGTAGATGAGTAGATGTATACATGGTCTGCCTGGCAGGAGGCACACAGTTATAGACCAGTATAATGTTATCAAAAAAAGAATTAGTGTAAAATGCGACTCAATGTATCTGTGTGAATGGAATGGAGAAAAACTGTAGATCACTAATAGCACCGCCCATTGGGATATTGCCCAGAGCAGCAGTTTTAGGGGGATGTACACATGGCGTTTTGTTCGTTTTTAAGCAAGCATATGCATCGTTTTTGACCGTTTGCATGCGTTTGGCTATTAAGATAATTGGGAAAAAACGGACAAAATGGTCAACAAAAAAACGGAGTGTTCTTTAAATGAGCTGAAAATGGAACGTGAAAAATGACAAACACCATGTGTTGGCATCAGCTAAGGAAAATTCCAGGGTTCTACTGATCTATTCCCAAAAAACTATATACTCAATCTGCTCAGCCACTCCCCTCCATACATGTCCACAGAAAGCCAATGTTGGACAGGTTTCACTGTAAACCATAGCAAGGCAAGCGAAAATCCCGGGAAACGTTCCGAATAATTGCTCTATAAAGCATACAACCTGATGTGTTTCCGCTGTATGTCCCAATTAATAACCCTTATGATAAACAATAATTGCAAACACAAATTCCGTGGTGTGTCCGCACGTATTTTAATGTGAAGGTGACACAAATAGGTTACAGGCGACTACTATTTTATTGATCGTAATTTACTCTTCGAAGTGTATTATAACGTCTGTCGTGCTCGATGTTCCACGCCGCTCCATGAGAGGGAAGCACAAAAACACATAAAGACACTGTATATAATTGCTAACGCTCTTTGCGATGTTAAACATTCTCGTTGTGATCAGAATTCCGGAATTCTGATTTCGGCCAAAAAATCGGCATGTCGGCAAATCAACGCGATAGATTCAGCTAGGATTGGGGAAGAAGATATGTCATAGAAGTGAACATTCAAAATTATTGTACCCGATAGAACCCATGAGCCAATGATCAGGAACACCTTTAATTGTAAGTCAGTAACAAAGGTGAACTTTGGAATGTACTTAAAGGGCTGTGTTAAGGTATAATGTATCCCTTATCCAAAAAAACATGGATGATAATTTGGGGTTGTTGATAGCCAAGACCACCACAGATCTGAAGGGGCCTGTGTACTACAAGACTGATGTGCTCAAACCTGTGGTATCAAGGCTAAGACAAAACGAAAAATGCTCAATTAAAATGGATCTAAATTCCAAAAGATGCCATGCCACAGGCTGGATGAATATGATAACCCTTATGTATCTGGATCACTCCCAGTACTAGAATATCAGATTATTGGGGAATGGAGGATGTGTACCTTTGTCTTCCTTTCAATCTGTGGTTTCGGCGACCTTTGGATGGGACCTCAAGGTCCTGAATGCATCTTGTGACATGTGTATAGAGAGGCAGGAAAGAGATAGAGCATTTTAAGGTGAAGGTTCTCTGAGTATAAAATTTTGTGGGTTGGTTGGGGTGGCCATAGGCCCTCTCAGAAAGCTGGACCCCGGGCGACCGCCCAAACCGCATCGATTAAATCCAGTACTGCAAGAATAGATACTGCTAACATTTGAATGAGGACAATACTATAAATTTGTCGTTACCTTGCGGTTGGTTTTTCTGACTAGCTGTTGGTAATTGAGGTACATCTTACGCATAAGCCAAGGCGAAATGACTCGTCCCTTCACTCTTTTTGGTCTCTGTGGTTCTGAGCTCTCCCGTTAACCTGCATTTTACGATGTGGAGGCTTTCCGCTGGTGAGTGCACGTTTTTTATCTACATTTTAACTTATTAGACGCATGCTTAGGCTACTTACAGCACACCTTCAATATACCCCTGTGTACTCTCTACTAAGTTGTATGCTCAATCGCGCACTCTAAAAAAATGTCTCGCAAGGCTGTTCATAGTGCCCTTAATTTTTCTCAACTTTTTTTGCAACTATTTAATGATGTAGCACTTTTTTTTCCCCTGGGACCATCTCTGTCCTGAGGCCTCAAATGTGTGCATCAGTCTGAGAATTGACTGAGGCAAGCCCCTGAGCATCAACAGCATGGCCCGCTGTAACAATAAGCCAAAGGACGGAGCCCAAATTTGTTCCACCAGATTTTCCCACGCCAAACCTACAGAGTGGTGATGTGTGACTCGGCAGACTAGCTGAGTGTATAGAGCTCTATTCTAGACTCGACCAATTTCATTTTGTCTACCATTCCAGCGCAAAAAATGAAAAAGACAACATATAATGCGCTCCAGTTTCCACACACCGTCCTGCCTCTTTTCGGAGCAGAGGCGTAGGAGCGGGGAAAACACATATTTTCTGGCACCAGCCACTACTAGTGGGTCGGAAAGGTCAGACAGAACAGAGACAGTGGGATCGCACCACAAAAAAAAGGTGTTAAACCCACGTTAAGTCCCCCAATGTCTATGCAAGTGTTGGAAATTTCCGAGACGTTCTCACAGTATTATAAAGAGAGTGGCAGGGAAACTGATGGTTGGCCTGTATCCACACTTAGTGGCACAAGGAACCCCTGTTTTTCTGTGCTCCGTGGGGTCCTCTGCTGTGCGGAAGGGAATAACAAGAAAACAGTTCTCGTCAATGGGGCATTGGGACCATTCTATTTCTGATCAGTGGGCGTTTCCAGCCGCCTAGGCCGAACCATGTGAGGGACGGAGAAGAAAGAAACCAAAAAACATTTTGTTACAAGCAATGTATAAGGAAATCTACCCACCAGGATGAAAGATGGTAACCAAGACACATTGATATAATGGTGTTGCCCATTGGCAGGATCGGTGTTCTTCTAGCTTCTTGGCCTGTTTTGTTTTTTTTTTTAAGCTCTAATAATAAGAAAATGAGTCCAGGCGGCTGTTTAATATATACGTATATATATATATATATATATATATAGATAATTATATATATACATCTGCAGCTTGCAACAGTTCTTTTCTAAGGACGTACTACAAATTCGACCAAGGATTACTCACAAATTTTGCTCCAAAGTTGGCCAATTCGAAAAATTTTGAAAAATTTGGTTCATGCCATTATTTCAAACTAATCGGAAGGTTGTAGCGAAATGTTACCAAAAAATGCCATAACCCAAAGTCAGAAAACGCTAAAAAACAGCTGATGTCTGGGGATCGCGACAACCCGCAGGCGGAACTTGAGTAGTTTTTGGGTCATACTGCCCCTTTATGACTCCATAGTTATTAACGGGGGTAGATACACAAGGGTAAAGTAATACAACAACCCTTAACCTAGAAGGGAACAGTATAGGAAAACGTCACAAGTGGAGGAGAACGAGAAAAAGAACGTTCCGCCATTTATAGTGACAATGCCGATATTTCGCTCCATACGATGAGGTGCAACATAGGGACCGGGGCCTTGTTATGAAGCTGGTAACTACGAGTGATCGCACACGAGAGGATGAAATCATGACCTGTCTGTCTGTTCCATTAAAAGCAAAAATTACATGAGAGGCAAAGTGATAAAAAACTTGATGAAGAGCCCCCCAATAGGCTATGGCACTGACTGCTGACGCTATAAGGATACGTTTTACTAAGGTCCTGTAAGAAATTGCATAGCTTTAAGCATGCCCAGCAGCTGGAAGATCCCTGGAGACTCATGTCCCCTCTACTAAAGCAGGGTATTGCACCTTCCTGGAGTTTTGCAGTAATCCCTTGGTTTGTTGTTAGTAAGCACAGGACTGTGAAAAACTACACAGGATTGTAGCTCTCATGTCCTGGATTAGTCCCACACTGCTGTGCTGTTGGCACTGTACTTAGGCGGACTTCAAATGTTCTATTTCTCCCTATGTGTCCAGTACGGTACGGGCACACGTACAACGGCATCGGCGCCTATAGCCATCTATGGGACGAATATCCGTCCCAAACCAATATGTGCGGTTGCGAAGGGACTGTTTCAAGTCCCTTCCCCCTGCCTGAGTAACTGTGAAACATTAACTAAAAGGTCAGGCTACAGCTGTACCAGAGCATGGAGAAGGACTTTGAATGTAGGAGTCATAAACTGAGAATACTGAGAAGCACCAGCAGGTGAGGACCGATGCGGTTTTGCACAGTCATCTTGGTTACCAGATCTCCTATACAAACGTTGTCTTGTATTACATGTTTATTATGATAAAATCATTTATTATAAAGCGCCATCAAAATCATTAGCGCTTTTACTAATCTTATGAATATAGTGTGAACAGTGTCAAACTCCGAAGGATGTCTCAGATACTCTGACACTGTATATACGTCTCCATAGACGGAAAGGGGTGCATGGTATCTAAACTTGCATATGAACAGTGCTTCGATTCAGGTGATGTATACAACAGTGATGCATCAGGCTGTATAACACAAAACGGTAAAATACTTGAATATTCGGCTATTTGCAAAATGCTTCATTTCTTCAGAAGAGCGATAAAGTATAGGTTTATAAGTCCCATCCGTCACTATTCCGGTGCAGGCGGCGGCCATCGCGTCTTTGTCTCTCATCATTTTTGCACTTGAAGAGAGTATATGTCGAGAGCGCGGCGCGAGGGCGGTCGCGAGGCGTGAAACCGCCAACTGCATTTAACACAAATAAATAGTTACATTGAGACTCTCAATTGAGTGGACCTTTCGGGCTAATGAAAACATATGCATGGTCGTAATTACGCACGCCCTCGCCCTCGCACGCTACGCTCAATACACAACTGCTGAGAATTTCAATCGCGTAGACTAAGAGACGGTTCTCACCGTTAACAGGCCGGGGACGGAAGAAGATTTCTCAAGCATAAAATCTAAGCCTTCTGTGGATTTTTGGTTATGTATAAGGAACAAAGGGTTAAAGGGGTTGGTCACGTTACCTCATGTTTTTTGTAAGGTGGATCAGGGGAGCAGGATATGAGGTAGTTACCAATATACCATTAGTAATAGTACTGCTCCGCTTTATTGAGTGTAAAGTGAAGACCATGTCTTTACATCATCAGCAGAGATTCCTGTCCATAAAATGGCCGCCCCCCGCCCCCACAGATGGAGGGTATGTGATCTTGACTACTGAGCAATTACCCGGCAGGCTTTGTATATTCACGAATATTCTCATAGGTCCTGTGTGATGTTCATGGACAGAGATAGAGATGACAGACCTCATTTGCCGCATTTTATGGAAAGGAATCGCGGACTGTGAGGTAAAAGACAGGCGGCTCACTTTACATATCAAAAAAGCGGAGACAGTACGAACTGATGTATATGGTAAATTCCTCATATCCCTACACACGACACTTACACACAAATTACCAAATCATGAGGTACAGTGGCCAACCCCTTTAAATGTGAATGAGTCAAATCAAATAGATACTCATACTGAAATATAGAGAGAATATGAGAGAATCAGATAGGGTGTTTGGTAGTATACATTAGCCTTTAATACCAGCGTAATACCGACATATAACCTGTGCGACAGGTACGGCGCCATTTCTGAACGGCTATTGTATTTTTTATTAAATCCTGGAAACTCCTTGAACGGAAATCTGCCACCAGTTTGTTCCATGCAATGCAATGACAGTGTTTAGCCCCCAAGAGATGTGTTAATCACACCTGTAAGCGGTATGCGAGGGGGCGATTAGCGGCCAGGAGTGTCGTTCAACAAGGCATGGGAGGTGACTCACACTGCATGTGCCTAAGCTATGTTGAGTGAGTGCCCATAGTCACTCTTCTGTGATTTGAGGTAAGAACTAAGCAGGGTTTCACTTGAGTCGACGCTGTAACTTAGAGAAAGGGAGAGAGGGAAATGTGGCACAGAACACAGCAAGTTGTGAGTACGATTCCCCCTCAAGGCAAATGCATTCCCACAGTCCTGCTGTACTAACCCACACACCTACAAGGCTTAGTTACTCAGGTCCAGTGCAATACCTAATACTGTTTGCAGCTTTGTCTGGCCAATCTGCTGACAGTTCCCTTTTAAAGGATCGAAGATTTGCAGATGGGATTTGACATGGGCGATTGTCATACAGAAGTGGAAAGTGATATACATAATCTCTATTAATATTTATAACTTATATTAGCTTTTCGATTCCCAAGTCTACATTTTGACCATAGAAATGTGGAAAAACGCAAAAGTTCCTCCACCAACAGTATCCTAAAAACTGTGCAAGGAAAGAGTGGCACTTTATAGTGCCCGTAGATAGGGTAACACCTACATGTGTCCAATTAGGCGCCCCCTACAATTAAGAAAGGATAAGTGCAGGCTGTGCAAACCAAGGCTGTACCTGCCTCAACTGGCATTAAATTCTCATACTTTTCCCATCAAGTAGATGTAGCTTTAATATAGCAATCCACTACCCAATCAATCAAATCTGACAAGGACTTGGATCTGTAATGAACGAAGGACCCGATGGCCTCACCATCCTACCAATACGGGAATGGTTCTGCATCAAGATTAGAACCAGGGTCAAATACTAGAAAGCCCATAAATAGTAATATAAAACTCTTGTTCAAAAATATGGAAAGAAAAATCTATGGAAGGAAACTCAATTCCTTGACACACAGTGAAACTTAGTCCTGGCCTTGCTCTCTTCATAAGCCATAGAAAAACTTTCTGGATACAAGTGTGAAAACAGCACAGAGAGGAATGCGGTGGCGAGGAGGTGACAGAAATAGGGACGGGGATGGATTTTCTGCTACTGACAGGGTTGCTTCTTACGTTGGTTAAGCTTGGTCATAACAACACCTCCACCGAGAAGTTCTGGTAGACAGAAGGTCCATCACATCCTAGATGAGTTCCTTACACGTAAACCTCTATGGAGTTTCCAGATCTTCGATAAGTCTCACCGAGTCTTTCTACTGAGGGTGTTAGAGGAGATGATACATTGATTTTCCATAGGATTGTACGGTGGTGAGGAATGAGGACACAAAATTTAAAACATGTAGAACTCTATATCAATTACACACGAGCAACGGACCGAGAAGGGCCAACATCTTACGGGAAGTCTACTCACTCCAAGATCACCCAACCATGCAACAGCAGCATTCTGTAGGAGCACTTATCGATTTACAGAAAGATTTTCTGTTTCACATTGATTAAGTGTAGTGAGACTGAGATGTGTATAAAGAGAAGAGAAAAATCCATCTCGTCGAATTTTATGCAAAGAACTTTATCATGTGGCAAAATGGGGGAGTAAGCTGTGTGATGGATGGTGATGGCAAGTGTCCCTGTGGTCCTCTTTCAATCTTAAGTTTCGTCAAGTGGTCCCAGCATGTGCAAGGAAGGGGTGAGTAAGGAAACAAGTGCTCCAAGTAAAAAGGATCAGGAAAGGTATGTAGAGGAAAGCTTAGAACTGATGACTCTATATATGAATAATTACTTGTAGTAAAGCGATTTGCAGGGATGGGTAGAATCCCTTTAAGAGGCCTTTCACAACCACAAAATGTGGGAATAAAACTACTCATACTGTAGGGTTGCTACAAAGAGACAGGGGCACTTTGCTGAGATATCAGTTCCAGTATCTGACCATTATAATTCCTCTCACTGATCAGAGAGGAGAAACTGGCGTAGAGGTGGTATGGATAATTTACGTGTAAGAGAAGATTAGCATTGCAACATGTTCCCTTCCAGCACCTCATCCTATGACATTTGAGAGGATATAATCTGGTCAGATACTGGGGCTGTATGTTTAGTAACCATCAGCGGGCTAGAAAGAAAATTCACAGTTCCCCGAATCGTGTAGAAGCCCCAACAGACTGTACGTTCTCGCCACATGCGTGAGGTGGTTAAAGTCTCCATGTTAAAGGGTCTTTCTGGGAATTTTCGAAACCTAATTCAGGTTGGTGGAAGTCCACATCCAACACCCAAACCAGAGGGTTCTTTACTGCTAATGTACTCCCATTCACTCATTCGCGCTTACACATTTCTATCCCAGTTCCAGCCAAAAAACGAAAATCAATACGCGGGTTTTGGTGCCTTTACTCTATTGATCTGTTGATAACCTATCGTGAAGGGATGAAAAGGAAGGGCCGAGCCATGGTGTTGCTACAGAACACAAGGACAAGAGAAACTGCATTCTCTGAGTATCTACATGAGGCCAACAAGCTGAGGATTAGGCCATCAAAGTTAAGCTTGGTCACCCCTATAAGGTGCCATGACACACTGCAGAGCTCAAATGGAATTCAGAAATTGATGTCTCTCGTGTTTGCAGGGGTTTTCTCCAGGTCCTGGTTTGGTTTCCTCCCTCACTCCGAACATATGGTAGTGTTGATTAGATTGGAGCTCTACTGGAAGGGATAGGGGTCAATTTGGAAAGCTCTGGGTTGTGCTGTTGTAACTGTGTCGCTATTATAATTAAAGAATATTATTTATTATTAGTATTATTATCTTTGGCCTGAAAGTAAATGCAAGTGGGTGTCAATAATTAGATAATGTCCCGCATAGTGATATTGAACTGCGTACCAGCACTTTCAGACTTACCAGGGGCAATTGGTAACATCCACTCTGCATTGTCATAGAGTCACTTGGAGATGGCCAAAAAATATCATTAGAGTTCTTGGAGGATTGGCCCCCAACTAGTCATAGAGTTCGTGGAGGGAATGTCAACTAGTCATAGAGTTTCTTGGAGAGTGGGCCAACTAGTCTAAGATTCTTGGGAGATCGGCCAAATAGTCATAGAGTCTGGAGATCGGCCAACTAGTCATAGATTTCTTGGAGATGGGCAACTAGTCATAGAGTTCTGGAGATCGGCCAACTATTCATAGATCTTGGAGAAAAATCATATGAACATGGATCATTGAGAAAAAGATGACTCAAACAATTGTCAGGGATTCTAGAGTTACTTTTCTCTAAGACAGGGGTTTAAGAAGGGCATGAGTCCTATTAATACTTTCTACATAAACCAGCTATAAAATATATCTTGAATCAACTGTATATTTTTAAATGTGCTTAAGCTTTCCGAGGACAACGCCGCTATGGACGAAGCTTCAGGAATCACCCACATCTTATATTGTTGAGGACGTTTAGTGCCAAGAAAACTGGGACACTCAATCACTTACTGTATTAGTGACAGACTCGTGACACTGACACTGAACATTGAGAAACCATAAATCCAAGAAATAACCGTAACACCTGCAATAAAGGGTGTCTGGGGCATTGGACTGGTCTTGCGAGGATCTTAGCAGAGAAGGCCTCCTGGTAATTCTATAATCTAAAAAATATTTCAGAAGAAATTTATAAGTTGGAAAAAAGAGCAGTTCTCTCTCCATAGGGGTGGACATAATGCCAAAGAGAAGGTCAGTGTACAGAAGTTCACCGGCTTCAACCATGACCAGGTGGAGCCTAGGATAGCAACAAGGTCCAGTGTTAAATCAAGCAATCTCTAGGTATTCACCTTGTGTGAACCACCGACCACCGGGATGGTTGCTTAACTAGAGGAAAAGTTACTGAGGTCACCTTCATCTACACATATGTCCTTCCTGACCTTCTCTCTTGGGTAGAATACACACATGTTGCGTGATTATGAATTTTGTTATTTCAATGTTTTGTTTTATTAAACAGTTGGCCAAAGGAAAAAAGGGGAAGTTAGGCACAATAATCCTTAAACATCCCGCGCAGGGGGACCGCAATAATAAAGAGTACAAAGTGCCGGGTCTCCAGAAGTTAGAACAGGATGTGACCACAAAGGTATGAATTATCAACTTTTGAGGGATTAACAGTATGGGGACAGTACTCATGTTCCGGTAAGTGACACGGACATACTATCCGCTTTGGGTCAGTAAAACAAGGAGATTACCAGTTATAGGTGTCGGACACCTATGGCCCTATCATGTTCTGTTTTGTAACACAAGCCAGGATCTAGGTGAGGGGGTCAGTAGTAAATGGAATACCCAGGTCAGATGTCAGGACCAAGGTCCATTCGTGTGTTTGTAGGTCGATCCACAGGGGGATTACTGCCGGTGATCGGTTAAGTAAGACTAGTTGTCCCCGTTGTTAGTAACAAGGGGCAGTACACTGTTCCTGTTGGGAGAGGAGTACCCAAGGAAGTAATAGCATATGTCGAGGCTGTCCGTAGACACCGGGCACTGTGTTGGATTCATGTTGCCAATATTTTATCCTTTTGATAGGCTAGGGCATTATCAAGGTCTGGAGTATTGGGTATTGTGTTGTAACTTGGAGTGTCAAAACCGTCTTTCCTTTTCGGACAATAAATTGCTTTCCTGATTCTGACGCCCTGTGGTGCAGGTGTCGATTAACAAAGAGAGTACACATGCTGAGTTTAGCGATCACTAAGGAGGATACTCATGTTTCGCTGCCGGACCCAAGGAGACTTTGTTTAGTCTTCGGTATCAAGGCGAAACTCCGATGTATAGTCTGCGTAACATGGGGGGCGGTAACCTTTTGTCCCGTAACCGGGCGTCATGTTCTTTCCGATGCCTTATGTAGTTAGTGGTCTGGTCCTCAGCGAGGGCACATTGTCTCGTTGACCGAACGGGGACACCCCTTTACTGTCCGCCCATGGGCTAAGTGGCGTGTAGACGGGGACATACCCATGATTAGTCTCCAGTACAGTGGGCAAGGCGTCCCGTGTCCGAGTCAAGGGGCAATCCCATTTGTGTGCTCAAGGGGCAATATGTGTTATGTCCGAATGGGAATATCGTTCAGTGTCAGACCATGGGCAATATGTGTTGGTCAGAACAGGTGAAGCGTAACCCATTGCAGGTAGGAAAGCTTGCTTTGCATGGTTCTCTTGCCTCAGGCAGCACCGCCTGCAGCGAGGTGGGAGGCAGCATCAGGATGCAGTCAACTGATAAAAAGCAGGAACTGACACGCAATATTGGCATTACTACGCTATGGGGCAATGGTGGGTGCTGTTCTATAGCTCTCCTCAGGCAGCAGAGTAGGGGTACACCAGGTACAAGGCTAGTTAAGCTTCTTGCCTCAGGCAGCACCACCTGCAGCAAGGTGGGGGGCGGCATCAAGGATGCAATCAACTGAGTCAAAGCAGGAATGCTGAACGCAATCTTGGATTACCGCCATGGGTTGTGGAGGTGCTGTTATAGTAGTCTCTCAGCAGCACAAGTAGGAGTAGACCAGGCACTAGGCTAGTTGAGCCTCTTGCCTCAGGAAACACCATCTGCAGTCAACTGCTATAAAGCAGGACCTGACACCGGCATGGAGAACCCACCTACTAAAAAATAACTTGTTATGGCACTACGACTATGGGCGGTGGAGGGAGGTGTTCTATAGCTCGCCACAGGCAGCAGAGTTCAGGTTCACCCCTGGACCGGCTCACAAAATACCAAATTCGGAAAGATAGAAATGCAGTCCTCAAGAGTCTTTATAAAAAAAAGCCCAACAAAAACATCCAAGAAAAAAACACCCCAAGCAACTTATTTATCTGCTGTATTTATCTGGTGCAGAGACCTGTCCTAATCTCTAATGAAGCAAATTCCTAAAGTGTGAAATTATTGTGGGATTAGGCAGATTTGCTGCGAGTAGAAACATGTTTTATTAAGCCGAGTAGGAGGGACGCAGTCATCTGAGCCGAGCGCGGAGGGAGCTAAAAATTATTGTGCGAAATAAGACATAAAATACAGAAATGAAAAAATCTAATAATGGGAAATAATTATACTTTCCCCATACAATAATGATCTGTTCGGTTGCTTCTTGTCTGTTCTGGTTTACATAATGAGGCTCTATAGAACTAAATGAAGCGTGAAATAAAATTCCGTGACTAGTTAGAAGTTAAAGAGAAACTTTAATTATGATAGAGACTTCTCTACTAATAGAGTGTATGGACAGAGGGAGCCAGGCCCGGCATTAAAAATGTAAGTCACCCTAAATATTATTTTGTCTTTTTCTCTCTGTAACACTGAATGGAAGGTATTTAGTATGGGGTGATAGTTATTGTATTTGAAACCTGGATAGTTGCGGACATAAGTCCAGTGGGCGTAAATTTTGTAAAGATGGCTGCCAATGACTGACTAGAATTGCCCACTGGAAGCCTTAGACAAAAATTACTAGAAAATTACTAAACCCGTAAAGCAGGAGGAGCTAAGCGGATTGTACATAGTGTCCTATCTGCAGGCAGCATGTTATAGAGCAGGAGGGCAAGCTAGCGGATTGTACATAGTGTCCTACTTGCAGGCAGCATGTTATAGACAGCTTCGAGGAGCTGACAGATTGTACATAAGTGCCTATTGTTGGGCCTCCCAGGCCAGCATGTTATAGGAGAGCAGGAGGAGCTGAGCAATTTGTACGTATTCCTATCTGCGTGAGCATGTTATAGGCAGTCGCAGAGTTTGAGCATTTGCTTGTCAATAGCGGTAGATGTATAGCAGAGTACTATAATAAGAATAGTTTCTATCAACAGAGCATGTTAAGATGAGAAGAAGCACTGAGCACATTGTACATAGATCGTCCTATCTGCAGGCATCATGTTAAGAGCAGGAGGAGATTGAACAGATTGATATGTGTCCCTATCTGCCAGGTCAAAATGTTGTAGCAGGGTTTTATAGCTTAGCAGATTGACATAGGAGTCCTATCTGCAGACAGCTGTGTAATAGAGCAGGAGGATTGCAGAAATTGTACATGATATCCTATATGCTGGTAGCATGTTATAGAGCAGGAGGAGCTGAGAAGATAGTATATAGTTTTCTATCAACAGACAGCAGTCTTACAAGAGAAAGAAGTCTTAGCACATTGTACTAGGTCCTATCTGCAAGCAGCCTGTTACTACGAGCGGAGAGACTGAATCAGAGTGCATACATGTTGTCCTATCTGCAGGTAGAATGTTGTAGAGCAGGGGTAGCTTAGCAGATTGTACATAGTGTCCTATCTGCAGGCAGCAATTTATAGAGCAGGAGAAGCTGAAGAGTTTGAACATAGTGTCCTATTTGCATACAGCATGTTATAGAACCGGAGGAGTTGAGCACATTGTACATAGTGTCCTATCTGCAGGCAGCATGTTATAGAGCAGGGGGAGCAGGGGGGACTGTAAGATTGTACATAGTGTCCTATCTGCAGGCAGAAGGTTATAAAGCAGTAGGGGCAGAGCAGGTTGAACATAGTGCCCTATATTCAGGCAGGAGGTTACAGAGCAAAATTAGCTGAGTAGAATATAGTCCTATCTGCAGGCAGCATGTTATAGAGCAGGAGGAGCTGAGCAGATTGTACATAATGTCCTTTCTACAGGCAGTATAGAGTAGAAGGAGCAGAGCCCATTTTACATAGTATCCTGTCTGCAGGCAGCATGTTATAGAGCAGGAGGAGCTAAGACATTGCTGATAGTGTCCTATCAGCAGGTAGAATTTATAGAGCAAAAGTAGATGAGTAGATTGTACATAGTGTCCTGCCTGCAGGCACCAAGTTATAGACCAGTATAATGTTATCAAAAAAAGAATTAGTGTAAATTGCGACTCAATTTATCTTGTGTGAATGTGTATATGGAGAAAACTGTAGATCACTAAGTAGCACCGCCCATTGGACTATTGCCCAGAGCAGCAGTTTTAGGGTGATGTCACACATGGCGTTTTTGGTTCGTTTTTAAGCAAGCATATGCATCCGTTTTTGACCGTTTGCCATGCGTTTGGCTATTAAGATAATTGGGAAAAAACGGACAAAACTGGTCAAAAACGGATGTGTTTTTAAATGGACTGAAAATGGATACTTAAAAACTGACCAAAAACACCATGTGTGGCATCACCCTAAGGAAATTCCAAGTTCTACTGATTCTATTCCCCAAAAAACTATATATCAATCTGCTCAGCCTACTCCACTCCATACATTGTCCACAGAAAGCAATGTGACATGTTTACTGTAAACACATAGCAAGGCAAGAGAAAATCCCGGGAACGTTCCGAACAATTGCTCTATAAATAATACAACCTGATGTGTTTGCCGCTGTACGTCCAATTAATTACACCTTATGATTAAACAATAATTGCAAACACAAATTCCGGGCTTTGTCCGCAGTATTTTAATTGTGAAGGTGACACAAATAGGTTACAGCGCGACTAATATTTTATTGATCCTAATTTACTCTTCGAAGGTTGTATTATAACGTCTGTGTGCTCGATGTCCACGCCGCTCCATTAGAGGAAGCACAAAACACATAAAACACTGTATATAATTGCTACACGCTCTTTGCGAATGTTAACATTCTCGTTGTGATTCCGAATTCCGGAATTCTGATTCCGGAAAAAAAATCGGCACGTCGGCAAATCAAACGCGATAGATTCAGCTAGGATTTGGAGGAAGATATGTCATAGACGTGACATATCAAAATATTGTCCCCGATAGAACCCCCATGGCCAATGATCAGGACACCTTCTAATTGTAGGTCAGTAACAAAGCTGTGAACTTTGGAATTTACTTAAAGGGCTGTGTTAAGGTTATAATGTATCCCTTATCCAATAAACATGGGATGAATTTGGGGGTTGTTGATAGCCAAGACCCCCAAAGATCTGCAGGCCTGTGTACTACAAGGACCTTGATGTGCTCCAAACCTGTGGTTATACAAGTTAACAAAAAGAAAAATGCTCAATAAAAATGTATCTAATTCCAAAAGACTGCCATGGGCCCCAGGCTGGATGAATATTATAACCCTTATGTATCTGGGATTCACTTCCCGGTACTAGAATCAGATTATTGGGGAATGGAGGATGTGTGTCCCTTCTGCCTTCTTTCAATCTGTGGTTTCGAGACCTTTGGAGGACCCTCAAAGGTCCTGAAATGCCTCTTGTGTACATGTGTATAGAGAGCAGGAACAGATATATGAGCATTTTATAGGTGAAGGTTCTTCTCAGTATAAAATTTTGTGGGTGGTTTGGGTGGCCATAGGCCCTCTCAGAAAGCTTGGACCCCGGGCTACCGCCCAAACCGCCTCTATTATAATCCAGTACTGCCAAGAATAGATACTGCTACTACATTGAATGAGGACAATTATATAAATTGTCGTTACCTCTGCGGGTTTGGTTTCTGACTAGCTGTTGGTAATGAGGTACATCTTTAAGCACTAAGACAAGGCGAAATGACTCGTCCCTCTCACTCTTTTTGGTCTCCTGTGGTTCTTATCTCTCCCTGTTAACCTGCATTTTAACGATGTGAAGCTTCCGATGGTGAGTGCCAACTTTTTTCTATCCTACATTTTCACTTATTAGACTGCATCTTAGGCTACTTACAGCACCACCTTCACTATCCCTGCTTTACTCTCTACTAAGTTGTGCTTCAATCGCGCACCTAAAAAATTGTCTCAGCCTAAGGACTGTTAATAGTGCCCCTTAATTTTTCTCAACTTTTTTTGCAACATATTTAATTATGTAGCACTTTTTTTTTCCCCCTGGGACCATCTCCTGTCCTGAGCGCCTCAAATGTGTGCATCAGTCTGAGAATTGACTGAGCAGCCCCTGAGGATCCACAGCAATGGCCGCTGTAACAATAGCCAAAGGATGGAGCCAACTTTGTCCACCAGATTATCCCCACCCAAACCTACACAGAGTGGTGAGCTGTGACTCGGCAGACTTCTGAGTGATGGCTTCTATTCTACTAGACCAATTTTCATTTTGTCTACCACTTTCCAGCGCCAAAAAATGAAAAAGACACATATTAATTGCGTCCGAGTTTCCACAAAACCATGCCTCTTTTCAGAGCAGAGTTGTCGGAGGCGGAAAATCACATATTTTCTGGCACCCGCCACTAATAAATGGGTCGGAAAGGAGAACAGACAGTGGGAGCACCACAAAAAAAGGTGTAAACCCCATCTTTAATGTCCCCCAATGTCTATGCAAGTGTTGGAAATTTCCGAGAGTTCTCACAGTATTGAATGGAGCGGCAGGACACATGTTTGACCTGTATCTAAATTTAGTTAGAAAAAGACCCCTGTTCTCGTGCTCTGTGGTGGTCCTACTGCTGCGGATAGGGAATAACAAGAAAACAGTTCTCGTAAATGGCATTGGACCATTCTCCTGATCAGTGGGAGTTCCAGCCGCCTGGCCCTAACCATTGTGGATACGGAGAAACAATAAAACATTTTGTACAACAATTTTAAGGAAATCTACCACCAGGATGAAAGATTGTAAACCAAGCACATTGATATACTGGTGTGTGCCCCCTCTGGCAGGATCCGCTCTTCTTCTAGCTTCTTCTGCCCTGGTTTTTACAAAAAAAAGCCTCAGGGGCTCTGAGCTCCATTAACATATATATATATATATATATATATATATATATCTGCAGCTGCACAAGTTTCTTTTCTAAGCCTGTACTAAAATTCGACCAAATTACTTCACAATATTTTGCTCCAAAAGTTTGGCCAATTCTAAAAATTTTGTAACATTTTGTTCATGCAATTATTTAATTATTTAAAACCTAATAGGAAGGTTGTAGAGAAATGTTACCAAAAATGCAATAACCAAAATAGGCAGAAAAATCTAAAAACAGCTGATTTGTCTGGGGAATAGCGACCACCGCAGGGGAAATGAGTATTTTTGGTCATACTGCCCCTTTATGACCTCCATATGTTATAATCGGGTATATACACAAGGGTTAAAGTAATACAACAACCCCTTAAAACTAGAAGGGAACAGATATAGAAAACGTCACAAGTGGAGAGAACACAGAACGTTCCGCCATATAGTGACAATGCGATATTTCGCTCCCATACGATGAGGTGCACATAGGCAGTGGCCTTGTATGAAGCTGTTAACTTCTCGAGTGAATCGCACACGGAGAGGAGGACTCATGACCTTGTCTTTATGTTCCATTAAAAGCAAAATTACATGAGAGGCAAAGTGATAAAACTTGATGAAAGAGCCCCAATAGGATATGTGCACTGACTGCTGAACAGCTACTTAAAGGGATACGTATACTAAGGTCCTGTAAGAAATGCATAGCTTCCAGCGTGACCCCAGCAGCTGAAATCCCCTGGAGACCTCACCGACCCTCTTATAAATCACTGTTATGCACCTTCCCTGGACAGTTTTTGCAGTAATACCTTTGTGTTTGTTGTTAGTAGCAACAGGACTGTGAAAACATTCACAGGATTGTAGCTTCTCCATGTTCACTGGAGTCCTCACACTGCTGTGCTGTTAGCTCACTGTATTAGGCGACATTCACATGTTCTATCTTTTCCCTGTGTACAGTACGGTACGGTGCCACACGTACCACTGCTCGGCGCCTATAGCCGTCTATGGGGACGTATATCCGGCCCAAACCCATATGTGCGGTGCGAAAGGGACTGTTTCAAAGTCCCTTCCCGCTGCCTTGAGTAACAGCTGAAATATTCAACTAAAAGTCTGCTACAGCTTTTACTCAGAGCATGGAGAAGGACCTTTGAAGTAGCTAAATACAGAGAACTGAGAGCACAGCAGTGTGAGGACCGATGCAGTTTTGCACAGTCATCTCTGGTTACAGATCTCCTATATAAACGTGTCTTGTATAAATGTTATAATGATAATAATCTTTATTTATAAAGCGCCATCAAAATCCTTAGCGCTTTACTAATCTTATGAATATAGTGTGAACAGTGTCAAACTCCGAAGTATGTCTCATATACTCTGACACTGTATATACGTCCCCCATAGACGGCAATGGGTGCATGGTATCTAACTTGGCATATGAACAGTGCTTCGATTTCAGGTGATGTATACACATTGATTTGCATCAGAGCTGTATACACAAAACGGTAAAATACTTTAATATTCAGGCTATTTGCAAAATTGCTTCATCTTCTTTCAGAAGAGCGATAAAGTATAGTTTTATAAGTCCCCATCCGTCACTATTCCGGTGGCCAGGCGGCGGCCATCGCGTCTTTGTCTCCTCATCATTTTTTGCACTTGAAGAGAGTAATGTCGGAGCGCGGTGCGAGGGCGGTCAGCGAGGCGTGAAACCGCCACCGCCATTTAACACAAATAAAATAAGTTACATTGGATCTCACCTTGAGGCTGACCTTTCGGCTAATGAAAACATATGCATGTCTGTAAATTACGCACGCCCTCGCCCTCGCACGCTACGCTCAATACACACCTGCTGAGAATTTCAATCGCGTAGACTAAGAGACGGTCTCACCGTTACCAGGCGTCGGGAGGAAGAAGATTTCTCTAAAGCATAAAAATCTAAGCCTTCTGTCGACTTTTTGTTTATGTATAATGAACAAAGGGTTAAAGGGGTTGGTCACTTTACCTCATGTTTTTTGTAATGTGTGCGTCAGGGGAGCAGGATATTAGGTAATTTACCAATATACATCTAGTAATAGTTCTGTTCCGCTTTCTTGATATGTAAAGTGAAGCCTCCAGTCTTTTACCTCATCAGCCAGATATACCTGACCATAAAATGGCGGCAGATGGAGGGTCATGTGATCTCTGACTGACCATGAGCAATACCCTGTCAGGACCTTGGTTATATTCATGAATATTATCATAAGGTCCTGTGTGATTTTTCATTGTCTGGCTGATGAGGTAACAGACAGGAGGCTTCACTTTACATATCAAGAAAGCCGAGCAGAACTATTACTAGATGTATATTGGTAAATTACCTCATATCCTACACCCGACACTTACACACACATTACAAAAATCATGAGGAAAAGTGGCCAACCCCTTTAACTGTGAATGAGTCAATCAATAGATACTCATACTGAAATCTAGAGATGAATCTGAGAGAAATCAGATCAGGTGTGTTTGGTATTACACATTAGCCTTAATACCAGCTTCAATACCACATATAACCTGTGGACAGGTACGGCGCCATTTCTGAAGGCTCTTAGTCATTTTTTATTAATCCTGGAAACTCCTTAGAAGGAAATCTGCCACCAGTTTTGTCCATGCAATGCCAATGACAGTGTTAGCCCCCAAGAGATGTGTAATCACACCTGTAAGCGTATGCGATTAGCGGCAGGAGTGTAGCTTCACCAAGTGCATTGGGAGTGTGACCTCACACTGCTGTGCTCTAAGCTCTGTGTAGTGAGCTGCGCCACAGCCACTCTTCTGTGATTTGAGTAAGAACTTAAGCAGGTTTCTACTTGAGTACGACAGATGTAACATGGAGAGGGAATGTGGCACAGAACACAGCAGGGTGAGTACATTCCCCTCAAGGCAAATGCATTTCCCACAGTCCTGCTGCTACTAACCACACACACACAAAGGCTTAATTACTCAGAGCTCCAGTGACAATACCTAATACTGTTTGCAGCTTTGTATGGCCACACCTGCTGACAGGTTCCCTTTAAAGGATCTAAGATTTGCAGATGGGATTTGACATGGGCCGATTGTCATACAGAAGTTGGAAGTGATATAATAATATCTTATTAATATCTTATTATCTTCTGATTTAGCTTTTCTATTACCCCGTCTACATTTTGACCCATATAAATGGTGGACGCAAAGTTTCTCCACCAACAGTAATCCTAAAAACTGTGCCAAGAGTGTCACTTTATAGTGCCCGTAGATAGGGTACACACCATAAATGTTGTCAATAGTGCGCCCCCTACAATTAAGAAAGGATAAGTGCAGGCTTGTGCAAAATCCAAGGCTTTACCTGCCTCCTCCTGACATTAAATTATCATACTTTTCCACATCCAAGTATATTGTATCCCTTTAATATAGCAATCCACTACCCAATCAATCAAATCTGAACAAGGACTTGGATCTGTAATGAACGAAGGACCCGATGGCCTTCACAATCCTCCACTACGGGAATAGTTTCTGCATCAATATTAGAACCAGGGGTCAAAATACTAGAAATCCCATTAAACTCTTAATAAAACTCTTTTATAAAATATATGAAAGAAAAATCTATGGAAACTCAATTCCTGACACACAGTGAAACTTTCTCCTGGCCTTGCTCTCTTCATACTCCCTCTAGAAAACTTTCTGGACTACAACGTTGTGAGAACAGCACAGACGAGGAATGCGGTGGGCGGGTGACAGAAATATGGACGGGGATGTATTTTCTGCTACTGACACGGTTGCTTCTTACTGTTTGGTTAAGCTTGTCATAACAACACCTTCCACCGAGAAGTTCTTGGTAGACAGAAGGTCCATCACATCCTAGATGAAGGTTCTTACAAGTAACCTCTATGACGTCTCTCCAGATCTTCGATACGTCTCAAAGGAGTCTTTCTACTGAGGGATGTTTAGAGGAGATGATTCATTGCATTTTCCATAGGATGTTAAGGGTGAAGGAACAAAATTCTAACAATGTAGAACTCTATATCTAATGTACACACGAGCAACGGGGAAGGGCCAACTATTCTTAACGGGAAGTCTACTCACTCCAAGATCACCCCACATGCAAAAGCAGCATTCTGTAGAGCACTTTATAAGATTTACAGAAATATTTCTCATGTTTCACATTGATTTGTTGTTTTAAGAGAAAATCCATCTCTTACTTTTATGCAAATGAACTTCTCAGTGCACAATGGGAGGAGCTGTGTGTGCTGGTGTGCCCTGTTTCCTTCTTTCCACTACTTATTTCTTCAAGTGGTCCCAAGCATTGTGTGAAGGGGTAGTAAAGGAAACAAGTGCTCCAGTAAAAAGGATCATAGGAAAGGTATGTATAGAAAGCTTAGAACGTGCTCTATATATTGATAAATTTACTTGTAGAGCGATTTGGGAGATGGTAGACTCCCTTTAAAGAGGGCCTTTCACAACCACACACATGTGGAGATAAAACTACCATACTGTAGTGGTTGCTACAAAGATACAGGGGCACTTTGATGAGATATCAGTTCCAGTATCTGACCATTATAATCCTCTCCACTGTCAGAGAGGAGAAACTGGAGTAGAGGTGTGTATTGATAATTCTTTACTTGTAAGAGAAGATTAGCATTGCACATGTTCCCTTCCAGCACCTCCTCCATGACATTAGAGAGGATTATAATGGTCAGATACTGGGGCTGATATGTTAGTAACCATCAGGGGCTAGAAAGAAAATTCACAGTTCCCCTGAATCTGTGTAGAAGCCCCAACAGAATGTACGTTCCTCTCCACATGCGTGAGGTGGTGAAAGGTCCCCTTTAAAGGGTCTTCTGGGAATCTTTAGAAACCTTAATATCAGGTTGGTGGAAGTCCAAAATCCAACACCCAAACCAGAGGTTCTTTACTGCTTCCATTGTACTCCCATTCACTCCTTCCAGCTCTATACACAGTTCTATCACCAGTTACAGCCGAAAACGAATCAATAGGGGTTTTGGTGCCTTTACTCTATTGATCGATGTTGATAACCTATCGTAAAGGGATGAAAAGGAGGCAGAGCCATGGCTGTTGCTACAGAACACAAGGACACAGAGCAAACTGCATTCTCTGTGTCTACATGATGCCAAACAGCTGAGGATAGGCCATCAATAGTTAAGCTTGGTCAACCCCTTAAAGGTGACCATACACACTGAAGAGCTCAAATGGCTTCAGAAATTGTATGTTCTCTCCGTGTTTGCATGGGTTTTCTCCAGGTCCTGTGGTTTCCTCCCTCACTCCAAAACATACTGGTAGGTTGATTAGATTGTGAGCTCTACTGGGGATAGGGTCCAATTTGGACAGCTCTGGGTTGTGCTGTGTAATCTGTGTGCGCTATATAAATAAAGGAATTATTATTTATTATTATTATTATTCTCTTTTGGCTGAAAGTAAACTGGCAAGTGGGTGTCAATAATTAGCTCATGTCCCTGCATAGTGATATTGCACTGCGTACCAGCACTTTCAGACTACCAGGGGCAATTGGTAACATCCACTCTGCTAATTAGTCATAGAGTTCTTGGAGATTGGCCAACTAGTCATAGAGTTCTTGGAGATTGGCCAACTAGTCATAGAGTTCGTGGAGACTGGTCAACTAGTCATAGAGTTCTTGGAGATTGGCCAACTAGTCATAGAGTTCTTGGAGATCGGCCAACTAGTCATAGAGTTCTTGGAGATCGGCCAACTAGTCATAGAGTTCTTGGAGATTGGCCAACTAGTCATAGAGTTCTTGGAGATTGGCCAACTAGACATAAAGTTCTTGGAGAAATAACTACTGAACAGTGGATCACTGAGAAAAGATGCTCCACAATTGTTATTCTAAGTACTTTTCTCTAAGACAGGGGTTTCAGAAGTGGCATGAGGTCCTCTTTAAATACTCTTCTACATAAACCATGCTATAAAATATATTATTGACATCAACTATGTATTTTTAAATGTGCTTTAAGACCTTCCGAGCAACGCCTATGGCCGAAGCTTCAGGATTTCACCTCCCTCTTCTCATTGTTGAGACGTTAGTGCCAAGACAACTGGGAAACTCATCACTTACTGTATTCTGACATGACCCGACACTGAACTGAACATGAGAACCATAAATCCAAGAAATAACCGTAACCCCTGCAATAAAGGAGTGTCTGGGCATTGGACTGGTCTGCCGAGGATCCTTCAGAAGAGAAGGACTCCTTGTACTTTCTATAAATCTAAAAATATTTCAGAAGAAATTTTCTAGATTGGAAAAAAGATGCAGTTCTCTCTCCATATGTGTGGACATAATGCCAAAGAGAAGGTCAGTGTACAGAAGATCTCACCAGGCTTCAAAACCATGACCAGGTGGAGACATAGATAGACAACCAGGTCCAGGTGAATAAAGCAAGTCTCTAGGTCTTCACCTTGTGTGTAACCACCGACCACCTGGGATGGTGCTTCACTAGAGGAAAAGTTCCTGAGGTCCACCTTTCATCTACACATATGTCCTTCCTTACCTTCTCTCTTGGGTAGATAAACACATGTTTGCGTGATTATGAATTTTTTTTATTTCAATGTTTTTTTTATTTAAACAGTTGGCAAAGGAAAAAAAGGGGATGAGGGCACAATAATCCTTAAAATCCCCGCGCAGGGGGACCGGCAATAATAAAGGAGTACAAAGGTGCCGAGGTCTCCAGAAGTTTAGAACAGGCCTGTGACCACAAAGGTGATGAATTATCAACTTTTTGAGATAACAGTAATGGGGACATTACTCATGTTCCGGTAAGTAACACCGGACATTACTCATCCTCTAGTTGTCAGTAAAACAAGAGATTACACATGTTCTAGTTGTCAGTACAACATGGCATTACTCATGTTCTTGTTGTAACACAAGCCATTATCTATTTTATTTTTGTCAGTAGTAAATGGCATAACCCATGTCCTAGATGTCAGGAACAAGGTCAATTAGTCGTGTTGTAGCTGTCAATAACAAGGGGCATTACTTACGGTATCGGTTTAAGTAATACTATTGTCCCCGTTGTTAGTAACAAGGGGCAGTACACATGTTCTTGTTTGAAGTAACAAGGAGTAATAGCAATGTTCTAGCTGTCAGTAACAATGGGCATTATGTGTGTGGCATTTCATGTTGCAAATATTTTATATTATTCCGTATATTTATGGCATTTATCAAGGTCTTGTAGTATTGTTTTATTGTGTTGTAAATTTGGAGTGTAACACCTGTATTTCATTATTAAGGACAATAAATTGATTGATTATTATAAGCCATGTTGCAGTTGTCGATAACAAGAGACGTACACATGCTCTAGTTTTAAGTAACAAGGAGTGATACTAATGTTCTAGATGTCAGGAACAAGGGACATTACTTTAGTTTTAGTCTTCAGTATCAAGGCGAAATACCGATGTACTAGTCGTCAGTAACAATGGGGGTTATACATGTTTCTATTGTCAGTAACAAGGGGCATTAGTCATGTTCCTGTAATAAGAATGTCCTACTGGTAGTTAGCTGGGTTCTGGTTCCCAGTAACAAGGAGCAATACTCTTGTTCTAGTCTCCAGTAACAAGGGGAACTACCCTTGTTCTTGTTGTCAGTAACAGGGGCATTAACCATGTGCTAGTTGTCAGTAACAGGGGCATTACCCATGTACTTGTTGTCAGTAACAGGGGCAATACCTGTGTACTAGTTGTCAGTAACAGGGGCAATACCCATGTGCTAGTTGTCAGTAACAGGGGCAATACCTGTGTTCTAGTTGTCAGTAACAGGGGCAATACCCATGTTCTAGTTGTCAGTAACAGGGGCAATACCTGTGTTCTAGTTGTCAGTAACAGGGACATTACCACATATTGCAGACGTCAGTAACAGGGGCATTACCCATATTGCAGACGTCAGTAACAGGGACATTACCCATATTGCAGACGTCAGTAACAGGGGCATTACCCATGTTCTAGTTGTCAGTAACAGGCAACCGGTTCTACAGTTGTCAGTAACAGGGACATTACCCTATGCAGAATTGTCAGTAACAGGGGCATTACCATTTTCTGTTGCAGTAAACAGGGGCATACCCATGTTCTAGTTGTCATAACGTGACCCCCCATTTTAAACCCCATGTTGTAGACGTCAGTAACAGGGGTATTACTCATATTCCAGACGTCAGTAACAAAGGGCATTACCCTAGTTTAGTCTTTGTTTCCTCCCTTACCGTATGGTTAATTGGATCCCCCAGTCCGTTAGGAAGTCTATAATAATGCTTGTTAGCGACATTCCTTGTCCTTTGTGTCGCCCCCCACTCCTCCGCAGAGGACAAGCTTCCCACCGCTTCTGTATAAACACAGACCAAACAGTTGCCTTTTGTCTGATGCTTTTGCAGGATAAAGCTTTGTGTCAGGTCAAATTCTTTACAGAGCAGAAAAAGAATAAAAACCTCGCACAGCCAAGGCCGCAAAGTGTCTTTCCAGAGCTGGTGTGGCTACGAGGTCTCATCAAGCCACCCCCTCTGTGCCAGTGTAGCTGCCAGCTCTCGTCAGACTGAATACATTTCGACAAGTCTCTCAACTCTCATAGGGTAAGTGCATGTACAGTTCAGTGGATCACAGGAGATGATGGAAACCTACAGGACTATTCATCTACAAGAAATATTGGTTATTCTATAGTAGTGATCTCCAAACTGGAGTATTTTTAGGATGCTGGAAATTGTGTGGCTGCTTATAACTCAGTTCCATAAAGCTATAATCGGTGTAATCGGTGACTACTACTGAACTATAATGCCTTCAGGAAGTCTGAGGTGGTCCAAGACACGCCTCTATCTCATCATTGGTTCAGGCTACTGTTCTTCCCCTCCCCCTTGTAGCTCTACCTCCTCTGATTGGTTGAAATTTATAAACAAAAGCCTATCACAGGCTGAGCACGAAATCCATACTAGGAGAGGCGAATTAGGAGTGAGTTTGAGGCTGGCCTCACACAAAAGAATATCAAGTCTCAGAAAGTAGAAGATTATAACATGGGTGGTTTGGGCAGCCCAAGTTTGATACTACCCTAAAGATAAAATAAAGAGACCCTATAATCCTCTTACATGTGTGTTTGCTTTCAACAGACATAAAAACGAGAAACCTTGAAAGACCTTTGAAGGTTCTCCTAAGGTTCTTCAAAAGCAGAACTGAAAGTAGACAGACGGAACCCCATTTCTCTCTCAATTAGCTTGTGGGAGTCCACAATTTTCATATAATGGAGGGCCCATGGAAGTCATGACCCACCCTAGGTCTCAGAACTGTACTTTGGTCTTATTTCCCATACTGAACACTCAAGGGACCCAAACTCATAGAATCATGGTCATCCATAATGTTGTAAGAACCTGCCTCCTCATGGGACGACGGTCCTATACTTGGGGCGATGGTCCTGTACTGCAATTATATTTTGAGTAAGAAACAGTAGTCCAGTAGTAAGGTAGCTACTCATAACATAACTTATCACTAGTTTAGTCAGACAGTGTCAAGTACAGATACTTTGGGTGGCATATGGTCAACACTTCATTGACTAACTACAGTTGTGTGAGGCCATCCATGGTTGCACTTGTCCACCAGAGTACTGGAGGCTTCCCAGGTGGTCAAGCGTGGGCCCCATGGGTTCAGCTGAAGACAACAAAGTTTTGAGGCTACAAGAGTTTTTTCCAAGATATTTATGGATGGAGGACCCAAGACGCATTGAAGCCAACTCACTTAGGGGAAGTCCAGAGTGACCATTTGGGACAGTTTTGGACAACCCATTCTAAAATATCAAAGTAATACCTTTATACCACATTAGATCCAGGAAGCTACTTTTGATATCCTTTCGACAAGACTTCACGTAACATGTTCAGCTCTCCTACACCTCTATTCCTCACAAGCCTAAACAAACTGCCCAGAGATGTTTACAGATAAGAATAGAAACAAGGAAGGAGTAGACATAAGTCTTGATGTTAAAGTTTTCACTCCATGAGCGACTTGACCTTTCGACAGCCAAGTCTTGGGTAACCAGAGATGGATATTGCCTTTTCCTGACCTGGAAGGCGTCCAACATGGAGAACATCCCTTGTGGGGCTTTGTAAAGTACACATTTACATAAGGCTGGAGATTTCTTTTCATATCCTATAAAGTGAACAATATGAAACCTAGAAGCGTCTGAGCTCTCGTTACAGTGTGTGAGTCGCGGTAGGAGCCTCGCGGAGTCACTACATCAACAACTTCTGCTGATAGAGAGCGGTAGTTAAGTGTTACGTGCTCCACCACAGCGACTCCGGAATCCAATAGCTCAATAATCTGGTCAATGCAATATCTCAAAACCGTTCCTCGAGTGTTTGACTCTAAAAGCACAATTGACTTTTCAACACATGCAGCTGATCGAATGTATCAAATAACACTTATCGCAGTCAAGAATGTCATATGGGGAGGAAATCCATATGGATACTCCATGAGGAAGCTGTCACGCTGTCTGTACAAGCTCTATATACATATTCCATCATTTACAGGCACGGAACAAAGGAAAACAAGACATGCGAAGCAATGATGAATGGTCACAGATATTACTGCTGTTATGGGGATAGCAATTATGGGGGGCAGCACTTGAAAGGTATATTATACTTTTTTACCCCTGTACTGTGACATAACTGTTTATAACCCCTGTGCTGTGACATCACTGTGTGTATTATCCCTGTACTGTAACATCACTGTGTGTATTATCCCTGTACTGTGACATCACTGTGTGTATTATCCCTGTGCTGTGACATCACTGTGTGTATTATCCCTGTACTGTAACATCACTGTGTGTATAGTCCCTTTGCTGTGACATCACTGTGTGTATTATCCTGTGCTGTGACATCACTGTGTGGTATTATCCCTGTACTGTAACATCACTGTTGTGTATTATCTCTGTACTGTGACATCACTGTGTGTATTATCCCTGTACTGTGACATCACTGTGTGTATTTCCTGTACTGTAACATCACTGGGTTGTCGAATCCCCTGTACTGTGACATCGCTGTGTGTATTATCCCTGTACTGTGACATCACTGTGTGTATTGTTCCTGTACTGTGACATAACTGTTTATAACACCTGTACTGTGACATCACTGTGTGTATTATCCCTGTACTGTGACATCACTTTGTGTTTTATCTCTGTACTGTGACATCATTGTGTGTATTATCTCTGTACTGTGACATCCCTTTGTGTATTATCCCTGTGCTGTGACATCACTGTGTGTATTATCCCTGTACTGTGACATCACTGTGTGTATTATCCCTGTACTGTGATATGACTGTGTGTATTATCCCTGTACTGTGACATCACTGTGTGTATTATCCCTGTACTGTGACATCACTGTGTGTATTATCTCTGTACTGTGACATCACTGTGTGTATTATTCCTATACTGTGACATCACTGTGTGTATTATCCATGTACTGTGACATCACTGTGTGTATTATCTCTATACTATGACATCACTGTGTGTATTATCCCTGTACTGTGACATCACTGTGTGTATAATCCTGTACTGTGACATTACTGTAGTTGGGCCTTGGCCTGTTGAGCCTATGAAGAAACTGTAGGGGTTTTCACAGTTTATTATGGTGATGTCCTAATCACACTGTATCATAGATAAATAATTCCTGTATTTGGTCCTTACCTTCTATATCTTTCCAATAAGCGGAATAAGTGTAATCCAGGATGGAGACTTCTCCTATATGTCCTTATTGCTGCGATTCCAATGTATTAATGAAGAGATCCTCTGGTCACTGTAAGGAGATGACAAGGAATGATTAGAAGAATCGGACACACGAATAACTCACGTGTTATTCACAATTCCACTATAATAATTAGGATCAATAATACAAAAAAAACAGTGCCAAATCTGTCTACAGGTCATGCTGGGTATTGCAGAATATTCAGTGCTATGTAGCTGAGCTGCAATACCATTCACAACCTATGGATTCGAGTGGCACTGTTTTGGGAAGCAAGTAGTCCTTTTTCATCTGCATTTCATGTACCACCTCGTTAATAATACACTAATAATCAGAGGTTCATTTCTGATAACATTCTCATATCAAAAAGGTTGTCAGCCCCAATGAGTGCGGCGGCCCGGCGCATGAGTGGCGTCCGTGTTTATTGCACTTTAACAACAGATTAGTGTCAGAGGCACAAAGCGGCGTTTTATTTTTAGTATAACGCTCCTGGACACTTGTTTATAGTCTGTCTGTAACGTAATAATATTATTTAGTATTTAGAGATAAAAGACAAAGAGGCTTCAGTTCTGCCAAAACAAATAATCCCCGGAACGTCCGTCCTTATCGCAGCTGTGTAGGAAGCGCGCTATTCCCTCAGCTTCAATGATTTTCTGCTCGCTTAGTATCTCTCGATTCCCAAATATAAGACAAATAATATCTATAAAATATAGATAATCACCGCCATGTGTTCATATCGCTTATATAGTACAACTCCAGCCCCAGGGCTGCCTTCAAGTTATTGGAAAATTGGGACACTGCCACAACCTTGGTGGTTCGCCATGGAAAGAGTTAATCAGGGATTCCCGTGACGGACAATTGGAGCTGCCGACCAGTGATGGGTCGTTCCCGAATTTTCAGTGAACGGTGGGAGTCAATTTTGAGAGAGCCGTTTCGGTAAACCGTTTCCAACAGGTTACAGACGACAGGCCATGTGACCTATACTGGGGTCTCCTCCTCCTCCTGACCTGTCCCCTCTCTCTATTTTTAATAAAATCATCCTGCACTAGTCAGCTCCGAACAGTGAGCCGCTGATTTGATAAATCCCACCCCTTAATGTCTGACTCCGCCCCTGAACGGAGACTCCCTATATCATATTTAACATGGAGCCATTCAGGAGCCAGAAGAGCCAACTCCTTTTAGTGCGTGGAGCCTAATGATCCAGCTCACTGGAAAGAGACGGAGTTCCCATCACCACCACCGAGTTCCGGATATTTTTAGCATTAGTTCTATATTTTTTTTACCACTCCCATTAAAGGCTGTGAAGTACGCAAATATTTTTTTCCAGGACGGGACAAGGAAAACATTTCCTCTTAGCTAACTTGCTCGGCAGCCCCTTCACATCAAGCATGACTTTCAGGAAGCCTAATGACATAAAGTGTGATAAAATCCAAACCAGCATAACTAACAGATTCGTATCTGTAGACAGCGCTGTTTCGATGTGTTTGCATCTCGTCAGTACAGTGTAAGGAAGAGGTTTAGCTGAGAGGCTTGTGACTAGGTTTGAGAAGGAAGAAGACTCCTTAGGCAGCCTTACAAGGTAGTCAAGAGGCAATGGGGCTCATTTACTAAGGGTCCGAATCGTGCACTTTCGTTGGGTTTCCCGGCGATTTCCGATTTGCGCCGAATTGCCCAGGGATTTTGACGCACGTGATCGGATTTTGGCGCATCGGCGCTGGCATTCAGCGTAGCCGTCGGACAACCCAACGGATTTGTGTCGCAGGATCAGCACTTACATGCACCGGGATGAAGCAGGTGAACTCCGGCGGACCTCGGCGCAGCAGCGACACCTAGGTAGATATCGGCCCACGGAACTTAGTGAATCCTGGCAGACCCGAATCCTCGTCGGAGAACGCGCTGCTGGATCGCGACTGAACCGGGTAAGTAAATGTGCCCCAATGTTCTTTGTCCCATCCTGGAAACGTATTCTTATATTTACCAGAATCCCCTAGTGGACGTCTCCAAATTCCATCCATTAGATTAAGAGACCCCCTAATCCATCCCTCCTTGTAGCTGGTATTTTTGAGTTCTGGCCCTACTGTAATCAGTATTTTTGAGTTGAATACTTACCAATACTTCCAATCCGCATGATAATGGACCACACCTAAATTTAGCCCTCATAAGATTTATTATGCTTGCTCATTTTTCCCCACTTATAACACATCAACATAGAGAACTGTCCAACCACTTTCGAATATTTATAACATTGACAGCTGCCGTCTATGTTACCCACTTCATCTGTCGTGGCTTTTAATAGGGCTGATAACGATTATAGGACGAGCTTAGCTCTTCTATATCTGTAGTAATGATAATAATACATAATTGTACATCTTGGCTTCACGTTACCAATCAGTAAAGCTAGAAATACGGGCCGGGGACGCTCTCTGACAACCTCTTAGCCGGGTCATACACACTAATCATGTTCTACAATATGAGTACGGACATTAAAATCCCAAAAAATACACAAAACGCCACACATTTCACATTCAGAATGGAACATAAAGTCCAGACTGATGTTAAATTCTGAATTTAATGTGTAAATAATAAAAGACCACACACATTTCGCAGCCGGCAGCGCTACATGTTCTTTCCAATAAACCCCTTTTCATCGACACAAATTTCATCATCCGGCAGTCGGGGCAGCACACCCATCCTTCGCTATTGTGCACGACATAGAATGGAGACTCAAACAATGAATTTAAATGGGACAATTTCCCGGGATCAGAAGTATGGGCGAGCGAGGCGGCGAGGTGACGGAGGTGTAAATGAATACACAAGGAAGCCCCGGTAGACCGTCTTAATAGCACAGAGCAAAACATGAATTACCGCCGCAGAAAAATAGTCTTTTGTACCATATGTCTACGTCTACCAGAAATAGCTATGAGAGTACATGGCACGGGCCAGACCTCTATTTCGATGTAATAAGTTAAAGCTGTATACTCCGTCGGAGCCTTCGAAATGGTAGAACGTGTAGAATGACTTCGCTCGGGCTGGAAGAAAAACATTTTGAAGAATCCACTTGACTGCCAATATCAATTTGGCAAGGCAGTAATTTCACATAAATACAGTTAATGAGATGTATGCGACTGAGTGTACATTAACTACTGAGAGCCTTTAATTATAATTTATGGTGCACCAAAAGCGTATGATTTCCATAGAAATGTTAGGGAAAGAGTGCACTCACCATTCATTACATGGCGGAGAGTCTGAGCTCCCAGTCTAGTCGCGAATGGCAGGAGTGAAGAAGGAAATGTTTCTAAACATGACGCAAAAGGTAATGGACATAAAGCCCTACGAAAAAACTCAGGGATAATAGCCCTGACACGGGTAATGATAAGAGAGCGCTTCATTTTCTTATTGGACAGGTTGAATATTCGAGTGACCTTCTCGAGGATGAAAGTATGAGTATTGATTGAACCAATTAATGAGAGAGCAATAGATGAGGAAAATTGTCGGAGTGAAGCTTGTCTAGATAGGATTCTGTAATAGAATCTCCATGTGGAAGACTTTAGAAGGGTTTTCGATTAGGTCCTGCTCTGATAACTGGTTGCCAAGGTGACTGGACGAGATCCGGTGGCTCCTGAAGAAGCTTGTAGGATGGGTTTGCTATGAATACTCATCACTTCGTGTAATAACTTGATTCCTATAATACCCAAAGGGACAAGCAAGGGGCAGATTTTCAACTTTAACATTGTAAACTATAACGTGGGTTAGGATCAAGGGTTCAGGTGTCCTTTTTGGTTTCCAGTGAAGGTGACAGGATGAGATATGGTGGCTCCCGGAAAAGTTAGTAGGATGTAAATGATATGAATACTCATCAGTACTCATAGAACTAAACTTATTTCTACAATATCCAAAGAGCCAAGCAAGATGGACAGTTTTACCTCTAACCCCGTAAGCTATGACTTGGATTATACTCAATAATTTAGAGTCCATCAAAGGAGACGGTATGACATCCCGTGGCTCCTGGAGAAGCTTGTAGAATGGGAATGATAGGAATACTTATCAGTTGTAGGAAACTTATTTCTACAATATCCAAGGAGCCAAGTAAGATGCACAATTTTACCTTAAGGTATGACTTGAATTATGGTCAATGATTCAGATGTGCTGTTTAGAGTCCATCAGCCTGTCCATCCTCTAGCCGGTAGGTTGGGTGAGCTACGAGTACTCATCAATTCTTTTAATCTGATTTCTACAATTCCCAAATAGACAAGCATGGAGCTCAAATTCACCTTTAACTTCTTGAACTCTGATTTGGGTTATGTTCAAGGATACAGGTGACCTGTTTAGTGTCTTCCCAATGTGACATGAGAAGACAATGTCACATAGGAAGCAGGCAAGATGTCACTAATATGAACACTCGTAAGTTTTTGTAATAGTCTGATTCCTACAATACCCATGGAACCAAGCAGGAGGCCCAATTTTACTTGTAGACCACTAAGCATTGACTGAGGTATAATTAGGAGTTTGGGTGTGCTGTTTAATGTTTGCCCAAAGTGTTGGGAGGAGATCCAGAGGTTCCTTAGGAAGCATGTAAGATAATAATGTGAATATTTAGCAATTCTTTTAATCATCTGATTACTAAAATATCAAAACGGAGGACACAGTTTCACCTATTTCCCCCTTTGTCATGACCTTCATTAGAGTTAAGCATTTTTATCGTCCACCTAAGGTTTCATCGTCCATCTAAGGCAGTGGTGGCGAACCTTTGGCACGGGTGCCAGAGGTGGCACTCAGAGCCATTTCTGTGGGCACTCAGGTTATCACCCCAGAGTTCACCAGAAAGGAACAAATCCATCAAATCTTTCTGCAGTCCCAGGCAAATTTAGAGATGCAGCTCTCAGCACTATTTTTAAGCAACACTTCATTGGCTGTTTGGAACTGCGGGAACAGTGAGAAGGTGTGGACAAGGCTGCAGTATTTTTTTGAGGTCCCCCTGCTGGACCCTTCATTATTCCTCTACAGAGAGAAGCAACAATGAGAGTCTGAATTTGCTCTCTTTTGCTCTCGATACAATTGAAAGAAGAAGAACAGGTAGCAATACGTTACTGCTTAAAATTTCATTTTGGCACTTCACTACAATTTTAGCTACAAATAGTTTCCCTTACATCCCCATGAATCAACTTTATGTTATATTACCTGGCATCAAAGAAAACTTGTCTTGCTTGGCTGGCCCCTCCCATCTACTCCTTCCCATGCCGCATGTCTCTTCTCAGCATCTCATGTAACCAGGGTTGACATCATCACAGGTCCATTAGCCTCCTCACATTAGAAACTATAAACCATGTATATATCTGATCACATGCCTACATGGACTTCTACTCCTCCCCACCCTCCATGGAGGCATGTTGTGATTTCATGTGATCAGATACATGCATGAGGTACATGTTGCAGATGTTAAAGGAACTTAGATGATGTCATCCTGGTCACATGACTTTAAGTGACCAATGATGTAACAGAGCTCTCTCTCAATGTTCCATACAACAGAATATCATAACACTCAGATCTGTCAATCAGGAACAAGGAGGGGGGGGGGGGGCGATGCAAGTGAATTTTAATATGCAGGATTCACATCCTCATCAGGTGAGTTGCATATAAGTTTGCAAACTGATTTTTGTATCATTTCAGCCATGCAAAGGGACCATTTAGGGATAAGGGCAATGCTTTTTAAGGTTCTCTTTGGCAAGACAGACTTCCCTTTTAAGAAGACCTTTGACCAATTCCACCATCTCCATGTTGTGCTTTATTGATGTCACTCCACTGAGTCTTGCGCGGTTGTAATTTTTTTTCTCTAGTCTCTACAATTACCTATCCATCAGTCCTATTACTACACTCATTAGACTTTCTACTGTCAGGTGGTTGGTCCTAACCTGGTACCACCCACCCGACAGTAGAGAACCTAATAAGCATATTGGTTGTTAAATTTACATCATCGATCTCTTGAGAACGGTGGGGGTACAGAAGAAATTCCAATTGCGCCAGAATCAGTGGAGCAGTATCTTTTAGGGGATACAGAATTGGCAGGAAAGGTCCGGTTAACATCTCACATTTATGAAAAAATGTTTTTTTCGGCCAGTGTCTGTGTAAACCCAGACAAAAAAAATTAATTAAAACTCCAATCTTCCCTGTTACGTCTGAATACGGTTGTGTAACAGGTACATCCCGCTATAAATAAACCACCATTCAGGGAAATTTTTTTCTTGCAGGCTCTTAAAAATCTTAGTCAGTCACAAAAACACATTCAAGCAAAAGTGAAGAGAGAAAAATGAAAGAACTAATGAATACTTGAGCTTCTTGTATTCAGGTGTACAGTACAGAGAGCAGACCGCCGTGCGCTCGCGCCACAATGTACTCTCCGCAGAGTGGGCCGCAGCCATCGTTTGTCTTTGTTGCACTAATGAAAAAACATTGATTTTAAAATAATGAAGTACAGCAACGGGTAACACTGTCTTCATCGTCTATGTTCTTCTCGTCTCTTACCTCATATTGTACAACTCCACCCTAGCACAGACCAAGAGCACACAATATCATCCACGTTAGATGGTGGCCTCTTCAAATCCAACATCATAGATCGAAGCCTCGAACGGTTTTGGCTATCAATCCCATAAGGATAAGCCGTGATCCCTAGATTGGTTAGAAGGGTAAAACTTCTGTGCTCATATTTAAATTCTTTCCTATATTACCTCAGCCATCTTGGCACCACCTTCTTCCGTTCTGAGACAGGAAGTAGCTGTCTTATAGCCGATATGTCAGCCATATTGTCCTTTAGACTGCCAGTTAGATCAAAAACGAATGTATACAGATAAATAGGTAGAATTAGAAAGTCCACTGTATCACTGTTTTTGGACATCCCACTAAGGAGGGGTGCTGCTCTCCAAGGTTCAGGCAAAAACCTTCTTACAATAAGCCAGGAATAAGACGCAGTACATCAATGGCAGAATTCAGTGAAGTTTAAGTGTTACCACCTTTTTCAAGCCTGCCTTTAATCGCAAGTTGGATATCGGAAGGCTCTCTCTTTTCTACATATATTTATAAGAGGTCTTGCTGGGACCTGTGGGTACCACACCCTTCCTTTTTAGGAATGGTGCTGTCGACTTCTTCTTTTGAGAGGATAGATAGATAGATAGATAGATAGATAGATAGATAGATAGATAGATATGAGATAGATATGAGATAGATAGGTAGATAGAAAGATAGATAGAAGATAGATGATGGATAGATGATAGATAGATATGAGATAGATAGGTAGATAGATATAAAGATAGATAGATATGAGATAGATAGATAGATAGATAGATAGATAGATAGATAGATAGATATGAGATAGATCGATAGATATGAGATAGATAGGTAGATAGAAAGATAGATAGATATCAGATAGATAGATAGATAGATAGATAGTTTGTTCTGTTTGTGTAGTGTATGTTCACCAAAAACAAGTTCAGGATGAGCTTAAGGTTTGGTTCCGCTCATTTCTAAATACAAGCCAATATATAAATAGATAGTTGATAGATAGATATGAGATATGGGTGGATATATAGATGATAGATAGATGATGGATAGATAGATAGATAGATAGATAGATAGATAGATAGATATGAGATAGATAGATAGATAGATAGGAGATAGATAGATAGATATGAGATAGATCGATAGGAGATAGATAGAGATAGATAGATAGATGTAGATAGATAGATAGATAGATACTGATAGATAGATATGAGATAGATAGATAGATAGATAGGAGATAGATAGATAGATAGATAGATAGATACTGATAGATTCAACTGCAGAAAAATCTGTGCCATTGAAAGAAATAAATATGATATAGATATAGAGAGAGAGGAAATGATAGATATGCAATAATTATAACTAAAGATATGAGACAAAGATAGATAGAAGATATGACAGATGGATATTAGATATGAGACAGATAAACGGATACTCTTTCAATTGCAGAAGAATCACTACACTGAACATTTGCTTTGCCCCTTGGGAAATATTTGCTTAGCACAGCGACGATGATGACCGATTCTTAAGAATAATTTGGAAACGCCCCATGTTGTGTCAGAGGACGAGTGATTGAGGAGCTTTCCATAGGTGCTGGATAATCTTTCCCCTATAGATGCTGTGACTGTAGACACACGTGTGATTACCGCTCCTCTCTGAGCAGATCCAGTCTCCGTGACGGATAATCGAGCGACTCTCTCCGGGTTCATTAGAAGATTCATCATCTTCCATAGTCACCTGTAGGATAATGGCGCAGGTATCCGGATACTTCCGCTACCTGATGTTTGGAGCTTGCTGTGCTGTTGACTTGGGGTTAAGATGTGTTTTAAGGCTTCTATCCAGAGTAATAATTGGGATATCTTGGGATTAGACATGTTTTTGGCAGACTTGAGACATTCGGACAGCATGTTGGCAGGGTTCAGCTGCGGGGTTTAGAATAACAGAGCTGCCTGCATTCTCAAGTAGATAAATTAGATTAGTCATTTTGAGCTGAATGCTCTTATACACTCCATGTAGACACGCCGCATGTTCTTATTCTTTCATTCTGAGATGAGATGATGGGTTTTTTATTCTATTTTTATTTTATTTTTTTGTTTTTTTTTTTATTGCTGTAGCTTTTGTTCTTTTGATCGTGAATGTGTATTGTTCTACTTAAAAAAGAATAAACAACAAAAGAAAAAAAAAATATATGCTATACATAAAAAATGCTCAGAACATAAAATAAATCAGAACTGCTAGTCACTTAAAGGGAGTGTACCGCCACCCGAGGTATAACACAAGCCAAATCGGCATTGCTTAAAGAACCTCATAAGCTTTCTAGAAATATCTTTCCTTTTTGTGTGTTATCTGTCATTTTAGAGTAAATTCAGGTTTTGTGTTTATGTAAATGAGCTTCTTAGTGCACTGGGGGCGGAGTTATGACTACTATTGCAACTGTTTTCTACATTTTCTTTTCAGCTTCTCTCTGTGTGGGATGTCAATCATTGTGTAAAGGGGTGCAGAACAGTTAGAAGATTTGGCTCCGCCCCCAATGCACCAAGAAGATCATTTGCATAAATATATCTGCAATTTTGTCTATTTTGTAAACCTAATATCTTGGTCTGTGGGACCCAGTATCTCAATACATTACACAGAATGAGTACTGAATGCGAACCATCTAATGCTCCATTAGTCCACAGGTGGCACTACAGAAAAATTGACATTAGTACCTGGACACATTGCCGAATCGGTGGCCGAACAGCGAATTCGGCAAACTGACGCAACAATGATTGGCCAACGGGACACCTGAAGCCAGGTCTCCTCAGCTCTAGTTATAGAGCACTCATCACATATTGTTGATGTAGGAGCTGGTAGACTCCATTTTAAAGGGGTTTTCCAAAAGGGGTCTGTAAATGGTTTAAAAAAAATCCCAACTAATCACCTGATGCCTTTGAAGAGTATATGTGTCCCCACTGCACTCCACTTCCTGTACTTGTCCCTCCATAACAGGAAGTACCTGGAAATGCTCATTCGGCCAATTAAAGTCCGCAATGCTGGCCCACCTCAGTGAATGGAAGCCATTTCCTTCTACTGCAAGAACCAATAAACCATCACAATGGCATACATTTGGAATTTTTGAAGATTTAAAATGTTTAAAGCCACTACCATTTATCACTGGAAACCGCACTTTAAGAAGTCCCCCTTCTTTGGTCCTGTCCTGATCTACTTGATTAAATATGTATTATTCCCCACCCTTGTCTTGAAGCTGCTTCTAATATTGTAGCTTTAATGGAGATGGCAAAATAAAAGAAGGCACACTCATCCTGATCTGGCTCTTGGTTCCTGAGTCTAGTACTTTCAGGTTTTCACCATCTTGGCCCAGCCCAAAGTCCAGAGGGCTCATTGGACCCACTTGGGCCAATGAATGGCCTCCTCAGACGAAATGGACATCACTTCCTCTGACCACAGTATGTCACTTCCTGTGATGCACACAGGTCTGAGGAGGAAACCCATTGGCTGAAGAGGGTCATGTGAGCCCCAGAACTTCTGAACCTGTGAGCCAGGCCACCCCACCGGAATTCCCAGAAAACCCTTATAACTTGGCTGAGCTGCAATATCAGATGCAGCCCTTGAATAATGTCTCTTTTCTGAAAATGTAGCTCTTTTGTTTATTCTAACACAACTTTATCGATGACTTTCTGTAGACAGGGACAACAATACTGTCTAAGAATACTCGCACCTCTAATATAAAATGTGTTTTTATTTTATCCGAGGAGCGACTAGTCCTCCGCATTCCTTAGCTTCTATTTCGGGCTTTTCCCAGCATACCATTCAGAGTAGAGTTACGCTGGTTGGACATTTTCGGCTCGCTGGGCTTTCAACACAATTTCTGGTTAATCCAGCGGAATCCGTCAGTCTCGGTGTTGTCATGTTATCGTGAAGATGGTTGTAATGTAATCGAGTGAGTTAGCGGAATATCTGATCCCGCTGTAGACAGCCAGATCTTATCATGATCTATCCTCTAACTACTGCTATGACATGATAGCCTGACACATTTACAGAACTGATCTACAGTTTATGGAGTGAAAAGTAAAGGGGAACTCTGGCCAAATTGATACCCAGTGCAAGGCTTGAAAATAATTAGGGCCCATTAAAGGGTGAAATCTGATTGTGGATGACCTCAAGCTGTAATCTGTGCTCTAACAGCATGTAATCAGTTTATCTGCAGCACCCCCGCTGGGGGAATGGAGTAGTACAATTGAAATTCCCATTGAAATTAATATAATGGGGGTCATTTACTAAGGGCCCGATTCGCGTTTTCCCAACGTGTTACCCGAATATTTCCGATTTGCGCCGATTGTACCTGAATTGACCCGGGTTTTTGGCGCACGCGATCGGAATTTGGCGCATCGGCGCAGGTATGCACGCGACGGAAATCGGGGGGCGTGGCCGAACGAAAACCCGACGTATTCAGAAAAACCGCCGCATTTAAAAAAAAAATTGTGTCGCGAAAATTTCACTCACCTTCATCCTGGATAGGCCGGTGTATTTCGAGGCATTCCAGCGGACTTCAGCGCAGCAGCGCCACCTGGTGGACGGCGGAGGAACTGCTTTGATGAATCCCGGCCGGACCCGAATCCAGCGCAGAGAACGCGTCGCTGGATCGCGAACGGACCGGGTAAGTAAATCTGCCCCAATGTCTGTGTAATGCATCTGTGTGCTGGGTCCTCCAGGAATACAGATACTCTTAGTAAGGACTCTGAACCTTATCCAAGGAGATCTGTAACTATGTGTTTCTCATATTACCAACCCCTTTAAATTATTGTATATAGAGAGTAAGCAAGATTCAATAAAGATTCAATTTGCTGAAGCTTCATCGAATTTTTCCAAAATATTTGGTTTGGGTCTGAATCGAATTGGTCCAAACCAGTGTTGCTCCAATTGTCCTGAAATTTTTTTTTTTATAACCCCCTATAGTCCTCTTTGGCACAGAATTTTTTTTATTCAATAAAAATCTTGTTTTGTTAAAAAAAAAAAAATCAGATTTGATTTGGTGTAGAAAAATTGTCAGATTTTTAAAGAATCTTAGAACCAACTCATCAATGATATATATAATTAAATTCAATTTGGTGTCAAAATCCTCATGTCAGGTTTTCCCACAAGGATTTTCATGTGTGTCTTTTCGGAAAGTGGAAAAATTTGCTTGTGGAAAACGAAGCCAGAGGCCCAATGGGAGGGGAATTTTACGTTCGATAATCCCCCGTGCTATTAGCTTCTTCACCGTGAACAGGAATAAACAAGAATGTTCCATCCACTAACAGCAAACAGACATCTTGAATATGGGAAAGAACTGAAACACAAGGGGGAACATTTATCACAGCTTGTATGCCTAAAAACAGCTGCGTCCGGAATTGCGACTACTCCCCGTATCTACTGCAGTTGGGAGTGGAGGGGCCGGTGCTGCGCGGTGCAGTGGGCCTGTGTGCGCTGCCAATACCCTGCACTTGTACAGGCTTAGGCTATGGCGTTATTCTACACCAGGTCCGACCGGGCAGGGAAGAGCTCCGGCAGCGCATTGTTGCATTCCTCTTCAGGATGCTGGGAATTATCAGGGGGTCGGAGAATCCTATTAGATCCAGCACATGCTGGGTGCAGCATTAAGTCATAGGGGCACATGTATCATAGTTTTTCAGCTGCCACTTTTTCAAGTTTCCTGAAGTTGGCCTTCTCAATCCTTGCAATGTATCTTACGTTTTTGCCCTTTGTGATGAGTTACCTGTTTAGTCTCACGTTTGGGAATTTCTGTGTTGTGCGACTTTTTAGTCCCAAGTAGTAGTTTACCAAAAGTAAGTCTGGGTCTGGCATGCTCTGTTTTGGGACTTATTAGGCGCAAAAATGGGATAATTCCAAGCCCAAAAGTCGCAAAAGTTGTACAAACATCTGGGCTACAGAGATAAATACGGCAACTGCATTAAATCCTTAGGGCAGCTAACTTTGTTTTGCTCCTTAATGTCTAAAAAGTCACAAACTGCAAAAAGTCTCACAAAAAGTCTCACAAAAAAAAAGAAAGCAATAGGAGTGATACATGTCTCCCATAGAGATGTAAGTCATAGACGGAACGTCCCTTTAATTTGCACATCCCTAAGATAACATAATCGAGTTTATCTTGACCTTTATGTGAACATTCTGGATTCAAAAAGTCACAAAATAGGTAATTTACAATTTTTTTTACTGATTTAAAAAAAAAACCAATTATACCACTCCTGGCACTTTAGAAAAAGTGGGTGGGGCATGGCTAGGAGGAGGTGGGGAGAAGTTTTATAACCACATAGAATACAAAGTTGGGATAAATTCTAGCTATAAAGCAATGTCATATGGTTTGCACAGAGATTCTGCCCCCAAAAAGATAAAAAATAAAAATGAAATATGAAAATCTAAATCAAATATTTGTATATAAATATGTGTGTATATTTATTATAGTAGTACACACACACACATATATATCACATACCACCCATTGTATGACAGGGAATGAAGTCTTATGGAATCACTACAATTTATCTACATGACATAAAACATGGAGCAATTTTCAGGGTGATTTATCAAGCAGAAGCTCTCGGCATCTCCACCGCTTTGCTTCCAGCTCCGCGTTGGCTTTTAGCTTTGATGCAATTTGGTTTACGAGAATGTGCAGGGATTATATGGCATAGCGATGGGTTTATTATATGACAGCGGTGTATCTTCCAGGCATATACAATAACAGTTATCATACCGCTATATGAAGCCTTAATCCATCAGCACTGCCTTTTATTTAATGTCCGATTCCATGAAATTGTAATCATTGTGATGGGATGCATTATCTATGAACAGTGGGGAATGGGACATGGTCAGCAGCCTGCGGATACGGAAACCTCCCACGGCAGTGGAGATCATAGAACGCAAAATCTAGTCCCTTCAAGAACGCTAGGAGAAGAAATGAAGTATAATTTTTAAAATAAAAATAAATATTTGAAAAAAAAAGGAAATTAAAATGAAAAAAAAAAACAAAAAACATATGTGGTATTACAGCATCCATAATGACCCAAATAATAAAATACTCACAATCCTTATACTTTATAATGAAGTACAATAAATAAAGCTAGAGAAAATCATCAAATTACAGTAATTCAGGAATCATAAAAGTATGACACCAATGGAAACTATAAGGAATTCTCTAAAAAATAAGTCCTCGCAAAGCTATATACATTGGTCTTTGAAAGCAGTGACACAAAATACGAGCAGAGGAGAATATCAGGATCAGGGGGCCCAAGCCTTCAGACATTGGTTGCTTTTCACCTCACGTAGTAGAGTACTAAGGGTCCATATAAAAGGCCACTTTACCTCATGTTTTTGTATTGTGTGTGTAAGTGTGTGTGTGGGGGGCAGGATATCAGGTAATTTACCAATATACGGTACATCTAGTAATAGTGCTGCTCCGCTTTCTTGATATGTAAAGTGAATCCTCCTGTATTTTACCTCATCTGCCAGAGATTCCTGTCCATAAAATGGCCGCAGATGGAGGGTCATGTGATCGCTACTTGTCCATGAACAATCACCAGTTAGAGATCACATGACCCTCCATCTGCGGCCATTATATGGACAGGAATCCGTGGCGTAACTTCATGTTGGTGGGCCCCAGTGCAAAGTCTGTGCCAGGGCCCCGACTATAATGTATGGTGTATAGTACTAATCTTCTTGTATGAGAAAGTGACACCTTATGGTCCCCCAAAGCCTCTTGGGCCCGGTTGCGATCGCACCCTCTGCACCCCCTCAAGTTACGCCCCTGACAGGAATGTTTGGCTGATGAGGTAAAAAAAAAAAAAAGGCTTCACTTTACATATCAAAAAAGTGGTGCAGAACTATTAATAGATGTATATTGGTAAATTACTTAATATCCTGCTCCCCCACACTTACACATACATTACAAAACAAAGTGGCCAAACCCTTAAATGTGAAGGTATTATAAAGGATTATCGTAAATGTTTTAAGGGTATCTAAAAAAAAAGTGCATATACATCATGTGGTATCTAAATAAATTAGATATCCATTATCAGGAATTCCCGGTACAACCATCTCACAGTGCCCCTCTTCTCAAATGGCTGTATCTGGTACTGCAACTCCAGTCAAATGAATGCAAATGACCTTCTATTCCAAAGATAAAATATGGCGCTGTTTCTCGTGTTATACACAAAAAAAAATTATATATATATATATATATACACTACTTCTCACCCAGTTCACTCTAACCAAGCGACTAAAGTACAAGCGCCGTCATCATAAAAAGCTACAGGCGTTCAGCAGCTTCATTCCTGAAGTCCTTCGGGACGGGAGTCTTACAAGACGACAAATGAGACAGTCAGCCAGATCTGAAATTGTCCTCATGAAAGCACGGAAAGTCATCAAGCAGGGGCTATAATTCACATCAATAGGCCTATGAGTGACAAGGCCTGAACTACTAACGCTGGCTATGTAGTGGGGGGGCGGGGGATGGGTTTATCAGTAATTTACCAGAAGAAGAAAATTTCACCTATTTTCCATTTCGCCAATAACTAGACGGAGAGTAAAGACAAGGAGAGCTGATAATTCCTCCCAATCCCTTATCTGCTGAGGTAAGATATTGTTACAGTACCTCCTAATGTACGGCTGCCAATTACCGCGGGCGGGCGGGTGGACTAATGTATTTTAACTGCTGACACAAATATATACTTAAATAACAGTGATTGATGAAAGGGGAATATATTACCATTGTGATGACATTATTATATAGAACTAATCATGCAATAAACGCTATCCGTACAGGCGTACAGCGGTTACTATCTGTGATGAGGAAAATCCTGAGAGCTCACACATTGCCGCTACAGGCCATAAATAATGCATGGCCACTTCATCTCACGCTACGTTCTCCATACTCCGCACCCCCTACCAGATAACTAAAGCTACAGGATATTCTAATGAGGTCAACACTAAACAGCCTAGAGCTTACCCCACTCTTAAATCCATCCTAAAGAGAACAGACGGCTAAGCCCCAGGGGGGTAAAAGTAGCCGCGCCTCCAAAAATTTCCACCGAGTAAATTTTTGAGTAGTGTGATTACCGTCATAAAAGAAGGAATAAACAGTACGCCGCAATTATTAGAAATTAGAAGTAAAAAACAAATGAGAAAAATCAAAAAGTTTGGGGATGGGGTAAAAAGTAAAAGCATGAGAATTGTAAGAGAAGGTCGCGTTGAGATGGGAAGAATCTGAGTAGTGGTGGAGCCGTACGGAAGATGAAGACTACTAAGGTTTTGGTAGGTCTTGGTCTTTTTCTTTTCTTGTCTTCACTGATTCTTGGGCTCTGGTATTTTTTCTCAACATTTTTCACGCAAGTCCACAGAATTTTGAGCGAATCAAATAAAAAGGCATAGAGTAATATTTTACATGGCTGTTGGCTTCTTTAATCTCAAAAAGTTGCAAAAATTTGTGCAATTTGCTCCATTCTGGACATAAAGTGAAATTACAAAGCCGGTGAAACTTCCATGAAACTGAAATTTTTGGAAGGTCAGTCCTAAATTAGATGTACACCAAAGAAACCGGAAAAAACTGTGTGAAAACAAGCATATATTTTTTTTTTAATTCACTAGATCATTGATTTCTTTTGAGGAAGGCTAAGAACAGAGGTCACTATGGGAACATAGGCAGATCCTTCAAATGTCAAATATCGTTACTCAATATCGCCTCGTCAACAGCTATTCCTCCTGATAACCAGAATCGGGCCAGGTGTTTTTAAGAATTTGCTGCCAACAGAACAGAAAAAAAGTTAAGATGTTGAAACTCAACATACCCGATCCTACGTTCACGTGGATATAATCGTGGAGATGCCAATACAAATAAGATAACCAGATAAGAAGGATATGAACCTTCACTTTATCATCCCAGTGATCTGACCAGACTCTGGTGGAGAAGAATACAACCCCAATAAAGGAACTTAAAGGACCACTAGGAGATTTCCTAATTTGGAGGCCTCTAAGGTCCAACAACTTAAAGGAGTGTGGGTCCTATAAAAAGTTGATCTGGTTGGCCCAGGGAATCCCAATCCAACTTTGTCCTGCAGGGATATATGGTCCATATTTCACACACTGATCCTGGTTGTCTAAAAATGGAGCTAAATAGTATTATTTAGGAATTGTATTTTTCAGGAACTAAAAAATAATAACAGGATTGGCATTTGACGATGGGAAAAAGATTTCAGGTAAAATATGTAATATTTTTTTCCTAGAAACCAGGTCAAGGGTACTTCAGGAACTTTTATGTTTTCACATTATTTTGGGAGTTTTTGTTAATTTTGAATCATTATTTAACATTGTGTATTTTATCCGCAATGTTCTGTATCAGCAAAAAAAATGTAAAAAAAAATTGCCCATTTTCTAGCACTCGGATATCCTTTATTGTGAACTACTGGAGGCCTTGATATTATCATTCTGTTTTTGCCGAAGAGGAAAAAACGAGATGGTCGTCGCCTTCTTCTATATGAGTTCATCAGCATTTTCTCCATTAAAGTACATTAACAGGAAGTGAAGATAGCAGTCAGATTTCATCAGCCTCTTCTATAGCATAAGGCCATTACTCACTGCCTCACGTTCTTCACTAACCTTTTCAAGATGGATGAAGATAAAGTAGATAAAATATCCTAGAAGAAGAGAGCAAGTAAGCAAACTGGATGATCTCCATGGAAACCCTAAGCCTTAAAGCGAACCCGTCAACACATTTTTCACGAATACAGCTAGTGCCAGGTTCCCATAGAGCCCTAGTAACTAACTGACACCTTCTTTTACCTAAAAATTGTTCCCCTGAGATTAATATTCAACTTTAGGATTTTCACTGGTATCCAAGGATATCTATAGTGAGTCTATATGCTTTCTCTTTATGCAGCGGTATTTTCATGTGACCAGGGTGACATCATCACAGGTACTTTAGTCTTCTTACATTACCAAACTGTACACCAAGCATATATCTCATGAAATCACAGCGTATCATATTACTAAAGGTTTCTTTAGTAACACAACCATAACATGTGTCCAGGGGGCTACTGGCCCACCAGATGGCAAGATGATCCTCCAGTAAGCCGAGGTTCTGTCATGATAGTCCGCCCTAGGCACATCCAGTCCACACTGTCTATAATTAAATTACACATAATGCTCCAGATCAATAAATCTATATTTCTCTTCTTGTAGGGTTGAATTTGATGGGTCAATAGGGCCATTGTGGAGCATTGATAGTTGCAGCTAAACAGGTGCCTATGTATGAGATACATTAAAGCAAGATCTAAATTTTTCTTTGAATGATAGAACCCTCTTCAGAAATGTAGCAATTTTTTTAACCAAGAAGTTTATGGCCAGGTTAAATTTTTTTTATATTAGTATTTTTGTGCTAAAACAATATTTTTTTGAGATTTTTTCTACCAAAGGCCTCATGAATTACTCCTTGCTCATCTTTGAAGGTCCATTACAGACATGTAATACAGCTCCAAAAACTTATTGCACCGGTTAAACTAGAATGGCAGTGGAAGGTACCGCTACCGCGGCTGAACACATCCATTTCCCCTTCAACTGCGTCCGCTGTATATTGTTAAAACTGACAGCAGGAACTTGAAATTTACTACAGCCGGCCTTGCCTTGGACTCAATAAATATCTGGCTGTAAACCAAATAAATAACTTTGAACCAGGTGAGGAGAACTATTTCTCATAGGAAAAAGTGTTCCATAAAGTCAAGTGAACGTCCAATGGAGAAGTTTTGTCTTCTCATGATTATAGTACATGGAAATGTATTGTATTCCAAATTGTGCTACATTATTATTAAAGGGGTTGCCTTTTTTTCTAAAATCATCATCAATTTTTTGGGTTTGTCGATCAAGTTGATATTTGTGGGGGTCAGACTCTTAGCACTGACACAGACACAATAGCCTGACCATTGCAAGGGCTATGGCCTATTGAGCATTGCTTTGACACCGCGGGATGGTGGTGACTCTTCAATAGGAATGTTCAGTCCTTTCGAAGTGAAGGGACTGAGCTGCAATACCAAGACCAGCCACTGAACAATGTAAAGCAGTTCACTTGGTAGGAAGTGAGGAGAACACAATAGTCTAAAGGCTCCACAAGTCTAAGCCCCCTTGCACACAAAAGTATGATGTCTGCAGTCCTGTATTTCTGTGCTGTATATATGTGATGTTTTTAACCATATGCGCACCTATGTCGCTGTATCTGTACCGTATCCGTATAAAATACGTTGGTCGGGCAAATAATGGATGGCTGACTATTGGCTGGCTGACAGAACGCACCTTCCCCTGGTTCTGGTCTCCCTTGATACTGCTCATATATACAAGAGCATACAGTGCACAACCGTATGCCCCACATATGCAATATGTATTTTATACATTCCCACAGGCTTCTATGGGACATACGGAACCGAAGTACTGGAGAAAATAGGACATGATCTATATTTTTTTATGTCTTGCTCATTGTACGGTAGACATTTACTTACCCGGTCCAGTCGCGATCCAGCGGTGGGTTCTCCGACGCTGATTCAGGTTCTGCTGGGATTCACTAAGGTCCGTGCGCCGATATTCACCAGGTGTCGCTGCTGCGCTGAGGTCCGCCGAAGTTCACCTGCTTTTTTCTGGTGTATGTGAGTGCTTGATCTTGCGACACAAATGGCTTTTTAAATTCTGCGTTTTTTCCGAATCCTTCGGGTTGTCCTGTGGCCACGCCCCCCGATTTCTGTCGCGCGAAAGTCGGCGCGATTGCGCCAAAAATCGATCGTGTGCGCCACAATCCAGCGCAAAGCGCAAATATTCGGGAAAAACCCGACGGATTCGCGGCTGCGGATCCTTAGTAAATGTGCCCCAATATGGCCATGTAAATGGATGGTCAAATTGCCCTTTCAAATGAATGGCGGCAGATGGAGGGTCATGTGATTTCTTCCTGTCCACAAAACATCGCCAGTTATGGACAGGAATCTCTGGCTGATGAGGTTAAAAAAACAGGAGGCTTCACTTTACATATCAAGAAAGCGGAGCAGAACTATTACTAGATGTATATTGGTCTACTTCCTTGGGTCAGATTGCCGGGGCTTCTAGTGATTGGAATAACGAGGCCTTCTTGAGGTGTATATTGGTAAATTACCTGATATCTAGCCCCCTACACTGAAACACATTACAAAATGCATGAGGTAAAGTGGCCAACCCCTTTAAGTGGTCCTGGTGATCCCACATAAGAGAATTGAGCGCAGTTTATGAATGTGCACCTCAAGAAGGCCTCGTTATTCCAATCACTAGAAGCCCCGGCAATCTGACCCAAGGAAGTAGACACTTATGCCCTTGTATAAATTCTGAGATTTCTGAAGATCAGAGGTTAATCCTTTTCCTTTAATACAGGGCAACAAGCACTGACTGTATATGGGTTTATTGCCTTCCTCTGGATCAACAATGTAGGGCTACAGTCCGGATTTATGGATTCATTAGATAATTAGATATGAATTATGTTTAAAAATATGCAAAACCATCCGGCCCTGTGTCAGACGATCCTATAACACCGTCCGTAGGGTGAAAACTTTTCTCCTCACAGTTGCTTTTTATAATTAGCAGCTGAAATCTGCAATTCAGCTCCAGCTGAAATAATCCGGCAGGTGTAATTTCACACAGTCCAGCAATATTACGCCGTTCAGACAGCCGCGCGGCCATACATGAGGTAATCCAACAGGTGCAGTATCAGACCGTTCAGCGATATTATGGGGCTTAGCCAAACACGAGAAGATGAGAGCCCAAGGCCCGGATCATGACGCCAGGCCTGGATGGAGACGATGAGCACGCTCCTCACAAGACTCCTTACTACAACAACGACACAGTCCTCGGCCTTAAAGACTCCGTACAATAAGATACTGAGAGATCCCAGGATGATGCTTCCCCTAGACCCACCATGTGCTCATACCAATGTCATGATTTCATACATGACCTCACTTCTACTTCATGAATGACCCAGGATTCAGCACCATGGACAAGGAGAGCTCAAGGGGGATGAACATAAACAATAGTCCAGATATTCCAGCAGCGCAGAGAACAATGCAGGCAGATCCCTCACAGAGGATATCACGTCTCCATAGTCTTACGCAGTATAGCCATCATAGTATTTTAGGGTAGTACTAAACCATCTTCTAAGTGCTACTGGATTCCCCACCGCAGTTCAGGCCATGGGCGGTACTGAGATGCTTCCAATGCTAGAGAATTGTTGATAAAGGCACAGATCTTTATGAGAAACTAATCCACAACTGAAATTCATAAGAAATTTACAGTCTGTTCAGATCCTCCTTCTCTATATCATGCTGACTGGACATAAAAAAAACTATGTACAATCTGCTCAGCTCCTCCTGCTCTATAACATGCTGCCTGAAGATAGGAGAGTATGTACAATCTGCTCAGCTACTCTTGTTCTATAACATGCTGCATGCAGATAGGATACTATATACAATCTGCTCAGCCCCTCCTACTCTATAACATGCTGCCTGCAGATAGGACACTATGTACAATCTGCTCAGCTCCTCCTGCTCTATAACATGCTGCCTGTATATAGGACACTATGTACAATCTTCTCAGCTCCTCCTGTTCTATAAAATGCTGCTTGCTAATGGGACACTATGTACGATCTGCTCACCTCCTCCTGCTCTATAACATGCTGCCTGCAGATAGGACACAATGTACAATCAGCTCAGCTCCTACTGAACTAATGCATGCTACCTGTAGATAGGACACTGTGTACAATCTGCTCAGCTCCCCCTGCTCTATAACATGCTGCCTGCAGATAGGATACAATCTTCAATCTGCTCAGCTCCTCCTGCTCTATAACATGCTGCCTGTAGATAGGACACTATGAACAATCTGTTTTGTCCCTCCATCTCTATAACATTTTGCCTGCAGACAGGACACTATGTACAATCTTCTCTGCTCCTCCTGTTCTATAACATGCTGCCTGCAGATAGAACACTATGTACAATCTGCTCAGCTCCTCCTGCTCTATAACATGCTGTCTGCAGATAGGACACTATGTACAATCTTCTCTGCCCCTCCTGTTCTATAACATGCTGCCTGCAGATAGGACACTATGTACAATCTGTTTAGCCCCTCCTGCTCTATAACAAGCTGCCTGCAGATAGGACACTATGTACAATCTGTTTAGCCCCTCCTGCTCTATAACAAGCTGCCTGCAGATAGGACACAATGTACAATCTTCTTATGCCCCCGCCTGCTCTAACAAGCTGCGCAGATAGGACACAATGTACAATCTGTTTAGCCCCTCCTGCTCTATAACAAGCTGCCTGCAGATAGGACACTATGTATAATCTGCTCAGCTCCTCCTGCTCTATAACCTGCTGCCTGTAGTTAGGACACTATGTACAATCTGTTTAGCCCCTCCTGCTCTATAACATGCTGCCTGCAGACTTCACCGCATAAATAATTTCCTCAGTCCTCTGACTAGCGATGAAATGAGCAAAACTAAACGCTAACCAAATTGCAAAACTTGCAAAACTACGTAAAAGCCGTTGACTTTTGTGTTTGCCTTTCCCAGTAACTTTTTTTAGTTTTCAATTTCCTCGTGCAGTCAGCGGCGCAAAAGGTTATCCAGTTTAATGGCTTTGAAACAAGTGCTCTCCAAGATCTCGAGGGGCATCAAAACACATTCTGTGCATTACAACACGTAAACAGCTCCAATCATTGCCGGGCACGGGGAACGCAGATGTAGACGGGAATCACGAGATCTATGAATAAGGAAAATCATCAACAATCAACTTTATCATCAATGACCAAGGCAGGAAGGAAAAAACACCCAACCCATGGGGATATTTTTAGATCCCGGCCTTCAGGAAGGGGGGGGGGAGGGGTCCTCGAGGGAATATTTTACTATATGCATGAGCTATAGGTTATTACTTTGAGTGGTTTATAATGTCTCATGTTTATGCATCCTGTACCTTACTGGATTAATGCATTAGCGGAACGGCAGGTTTCGAGCACTTATTGGGCTGTTAAGGTACTTCATAAAATGGAAGAGCTGTGTGTTTGAAAAAAATTTTTTCTAGCAATCATTCAGAAAACATGCAAAAAAAAAAGTCATCATTGGGGGTTCTAGCTGGGTTCAGTCCTTTAAAGCAGGAAATTATTGTAATTATTAGAAAAAGAGGCAGAACTTCCCAATGAAAAGATAAACACACAAAAAAACTGGGTGTGAGGTGTGGGAATTTAATTAAAAAATTTTAATAAAAACTTTCATTCATTGATATCTTTCAGAAAGACAACATTTTTGAATCAACATTTTAGTTCACTGGTTGCTGTGCCCTTCCAATGGCCTCTAGGGTCTTTTTGAACATATCAGTGTCACAGTGGGTAGAGTTGATGTTGTAGGTAAAGTTTTTGGGTATAGTGTCGTCTTTGTTCTTCCATAATTCGGTGTGGGAACCTTGTAATCATTGGTGCTTACACAGCACAGACTACAAACTTCATGTAACTATTTCACTGCTGGTGTCTACTACTTATTATATTTTCCTCCATGCGATGAAAGTTTTATTGGATTAACTTGCTGAAATCTTATTGGATTTGGAACGGAGCTCCTTCTTGGAGGAACCAAAGACCTTGTGGGAAATTAGGGCAATATGGAGTAGTCTCAATTCTAGGGGAAATATAGGCTTGTTGTGTTAGTTTAATCCTCTAAGCTACACAAAGTCTGTGGCTCGGTCCATCAATGTCAAGCTAGCATAAATAACCTCTTCCTATCTATTCCCTAGAATTGAGACTATGCCACATTGCCCTAACGTCCCATGATGCCTTATGTTCCCTCAATGAGGGCTACTCAGTGCATCCAATAAGACTGCACTAAGTTAATCCACTAAGCTTCACAAAGTCTGTGGAGGTCCAACTATGTTAACTTATTGAAATCCTATTGGATCTGCTATGGAGCTCCTCCTTGAGGGAACATAAGGCATCATGGAAAGTTAGGGTAGTGTGCGTTGGTCTCAATTCTAGTGTAAGGATAGGAGATTATGATAATTTAATATAGATGGACCTACCATACTCTCTCTACAGCTCCATTATAAAGGACTACATAGACTACATGAAGCCTTATGAAATCCTATAGTTTATTAGGATTTTATGAAAACATGGATCTCCACACGTAACTCGCTTTCTATTCTTGTGTGGTAATTCTGCTCCCTATGCCAATATAGCATAACCATAATAAGCCTATGACACCATAGCGCATACAGTTACAATAATAAGTCTCTTATGGAAACCACTAATGGGATATTCAATCATTAAAATAAAAAGCTGGTTATACACTAAATAAATCACACAGGGAAATATTGACACTCGCTACATAACTGAATTTAACCTTTTCCGTATAGCGGGACGTTCAATAAGTGCCAGCAGTCCACGAATATAATTATTCTCCCGCTGTTTCCCCCGCTGTAATTAGGAAATCCGTCCATAATTATGTTTGTCTATACGGAAATGTTTCATTTATCGGTTATGCAACGGGCATTTCTATTTATACTGAAACTGCCTGAGTGTTTTTTTTGGGGTTTGTTATATGTGGAAAATTCTAAAAATAACATTTAATTAATGTTTTTTTTTTAAAGAGAGTGGAAAACATTACTTATATATTTTTTTAAATTCATTATTTATTTATTAATTCTTGCTATAAATGGATATGTAGCAGAGCTTATTATTATACAGCTATCTTTGTGGTAGTGTCAGTGTTGGTAGAGGATGTTAATAAAATATTGGAGGTTTTATGCAAACTAATATCTGTCCTTGAAGGGATTCTCGGATTTAAAAAATTCCTGTTTGTATCCCAGCAATAGGCACATGACAAGTCTCTTCTATTTTAAAACCAACATATTTAAAAAGTTTAGTATTAGGTGTTTAATTTCCCTACAGCACTCCAACAGGAGGAACGAAGTATTACACATTATCACATTTTTATATACAGGTAGTCCTCGGGTTACGTAAAAGATAGGTTACATAGGTTTGTCTTAAGTTGAATTTGTATATAAGTTGAATCTATATATTTTATAATGGTAGTTCCAGACCACATTTTTTTTTTGCCACAGTGACGATTGGAGTTTCAAAATTTTTTGCTGTAATGGGACCAAGTATTATCAATACTTTATACAGCTGATCATTGCAGTCTGGGACTATAGTAAAGCATTCAGAGAGCTTCACCAGAGGTCACAGGAGGCCAGAGGTGGACAAAGAGGCCTGTCTGTAACTAGGGGTCGTCTCTAAGTCTCGTGTCCTTAAGTAGGGGACTTCCTGTTAAGTCCTTAAGTAGGGGACTGATCAGGTTCTCCAGTATAACAGATTCTCTTTATAACGGCCATTCACTCCAACAGAGGAGGATCCTGAACATACATTTATTATAAAACACTGCTGTGCTCTGTGCTCTAAACAGTTTCAATCTCCTGCTATGAGTGTCTGCTTTAGTGTTTAATTAGAATAAATAATAGGGCAATGGAGCTACCGTATTTTGGACTTAAAGGCGCACCGGATTATAAGGCGCACCATCAATAAATGCCTGCTAAAACGTCTAGGTTCATATATAAGGCGCACTGGATTATAAGGCGCACCTGATTATAAGGATGAATGACCAGCAGGTGGCAGACCTGTGCACAGTTCAAGGCGTGTTGTCTGTAAGTGCGATTCATATATAAGGCGCACTGGACTATAAGGCGCACCTTTGATTTCTGAGAAAATCAAAGGATTTTGTGTGCGCGTTACAGTCTGAAAAATTCTGTACTCAATGAACAGAGAGCTAAGAGCAGAGCAGTGTGAGGACACACCCCCAGTGCAGGGTTAGAGCCCTCGAATCTATGAGAAACTTAGAATCACATTCCATCTGCAACTCTCCTAACACTGAGGTTCTGTCTGCCCAAGCCTGGTGGTACAAACCCTTGATTTTTGTTTTAATTCTCAGTTATAAATGCAAAATTGGGTGCAAAAATATACATTCCGTTAAAATTTTTGCCAGTCTGAATTCTATGAGTACTTTCAGCGCTCCTACATCTGTATTGATGGAAAGGATACATTAGTGCTCCAATGATATCACAAGACACCTACAGATTAATGGAAATCATTGGGAACATGAAGTCATCCAGGAAAGGAAGTTAATAGTTACAAATGCACCTTCATTATCCCCCTGTTAATCATTACCCTTAAGAACCACAAAATGAGGTCGAAAAAGCTCGATGATCTATGGACGCCGATACGGCGAGCCGTTGCGGGTCACAATATTACAAGACAAGACTTTGGAGAAGACGGAAGGGGTTAACTCATCGGTCTGCACCAAGACTATAACGAGAACTGATGGATTCCAGCCCACAAGCCGGGAACGAGACACATGATCACAAATATATATAAAAAGGGTAAAAAAAAAAAAAAGCTTAGAAAGCCGAAGGAATAAAATCAGCAGACAAGAAGTGCTGTCAGGAAGCGTTAAAGAAGATATTAATCAGTTCTTAGGGGACCGGGGCTCAACTTCCATCTCCTGACAGCAGCGGGAAACAGATATTTTACACAGGTGCAAATGTAATTTTCGAGAACCTGGCCACCGTATCAGCACCTATACACCGTATATATAGAGAGACGCCAATACAACACAACACAATCAAGCATTGCCTGGGAAGGTGTTTATCACTTGATCATACGCCTTCCAAAGACCCTCCGCCAGAAATGTTTCTCATATATCCCCAATGTTATTCCCAAGCTTCTAGAAGCTTCACCTTATCTTTAACACTTGAAGGGTAAAATATCTGGATAAGATAGACTGGGGAAAGTAAAACAGATGATGTCATCGCAACGTGACCTAAAATGAGAATGTCATGACAGGATATATGACCTTTCGCTAAAGAGCGTTCAACTGGCATTGATCTAGATGAAAGGAGTTCTGGGGATCCATCTTCTTACAAAGGAAATGTTTACAGTACAGTATATTGAGAATGATGAAAATATAAAAAAATACGGAAAATTTGAAAGGTACGATGGACACAAAAATAAATCAATTTTAATAACTTAAAGAGGTTCAGTTATTAATAAAATGTATCCACAGAATTGGGGATGATTGTATCATCTAGGGGTGTCTTGGCTGTTAGACACAACCCAATTTCAAGTTCTACTGATCCACTCAGTCCTGTGCTCCGTTGACTTCGGTGGGACTTCTATATTGACTTATGGAAGTCCCCTTACTACGGAGCAGAAGTCATGATCCATTGTGCTGCTGACCCTGGAGGTCCTAACAACCGAGACCCCCCACAATCCCAGTTACTACGATTGCACATATGGGGGAGATTTATCAGAAGTGTCTGAGAGCTGAACTGGTCTAGTTACCCAAGGCAACCAATCAGAGCTCATCTTTCATTTTCCCATAGTCTTTTATAGAAGTAAAACTGAGCTCTGATTGGTTTCCATGGGCAAATAGAGCAGTTTTACTTGGCAGACATGGCTGATAAATCTCCCCCATGATCCTTGTGTCTCAGCAGATATCCCTTCTTTCAATTCCATTGTAACTGTGTGCTTAAGTTGAAGAAACAGGTAGCATAATTCGGACCGGTCCAGGCTCAAACACAATAATGGACAATAAGGAACATTAAAAAATCAACCCAATTCCATTGTAACTGCATCATTAAAGAAGACCTGTCAGGTCGATTTGGGACCCTAAACCACCTACAGGTCTGTATACACCTGTAGTTCAGGGTCCCCAATTGACCCCAATTAGATTTGAGTGGCCTAAACTAAAACAAATATATATTTATACTTACCTTGATGTGAGGCACATCTGACTCACATCACCAAATCCTGCGCCGATGCCACTTCTCGCATTGAGGCCGGGACACTATCACTAGCTTCAAGTGCTCTGGACAAAGGTAAATCTAAATTTTTTTTTTTGTAGACCATTTAGGGGGCTATTTGGAACACTAAACTACCGATGCACCACCTGTGGTTGGTTTTGTGTCTCAAATCACCCTGACGGGTCCCCTTTAAGTTGCAGATACTAGACTCTAGTTGAGCTATGAGATGCCTTCTCCATGATAGAAGAAGCGTTATTGGACTGGTCCACCAAAGAATCCTCTTGTGGGTTCATATTCAAACACAATAATGGACAAGAATAAACCTCAGCAGTCAACCCAAATGAGAGGCTACCGGGGTCTATTTAGTAGACATTGGGGGTCATTTACTAAGGGCCCGATTTGCGTTTTCTCGACGTTTTACCCGAATATTTCGATTTGCGCCAATTTCCCCTGAACTGCCCCGGGATTTTGGCGCACGCGATTGGATTGTGGCGCATCGGCGCTGGCATGCACGCAACAGTAATCGGGGGGCATGGCCGAACGAAAACCCGACGGATTCGGGAAAACCGCCGCATTTTTTTAAAAAACGCTGTCGCGGAGCTTGCACTTACCTTCACTCAGACCAGCCCGGTGAACTTCAGCGCTTTCCGATGCTTTTCAGCGCAGCAGCGCCACCTGGTGGACGGCGGAGGAACTACCTTAATGAATCCCGGCCGGACCCGAATCCAGCGCAGAGAACGCGCCGCTGGATCGTGAATGGACCGGGTAAGTAAATCTGCCCCATTGAATCTGGTAGGCCTAGGAAATTACAGATTGACACTGTCATTACTCATATTTTACATCTCCTGCTTGACTTTCTGATTGGTCAGGGGATGCCAAAAGAGAATTTTGCCTGGGACACCATAAAACTTATGTTCTTAAGACCAATGCAAAATTTGTAAACTGTCTACCAAGGACAATACTAAGTGCTGCCTGTATTTGCATATGACCCTGAACTTGAGGGGGTGTAAAATAGTGATGCATGGGTGAATAATGGGGTCAATCGTTTATGATTTGGTAACTAGCTCGGGACTATGGTCGCCCCGTCGTTACACGCACTTGTTCATTATAACATTATATTCAGTTAGTTGACTCTAAGACTCGTTGCTGCGCTCCCGCTTGCTCATCATTAGCTACGCAGCAAAGTCAATGCGCTGTCTCCTAAACTTAAAGCACGCATCAAACTCTTTCTCGAGGGTCAGAGCTCTAAATTCTGAATCATTACCTGTAAATCTAATTTCTCATTAAGGTGCAAGGAAACAACTTGACTTTTAATTAAAGGCAGGTGATATATGAAAGCCTGAAGGAACGGCATGCGAAATAATCCATACTGAAATAAAAATCAATGGGCTCTTAAATAAATATTGCATTAAAGGCCCCCGTTTGGTGAATTGGTAAACAAGCTGCATCATTCCGATACATTTCTGATGGATATGATAAAGTGGCATGAGGGTGGAGAGGGCGCATGGGATGAAGTGATTATTCTGTAAGCATTTAAAGTCAGTCAGTGAATAGATTTTACCAATGTAGTCATCAAAGATAGCATTTCCAGGGATACATTTTTATCAAGAGGGGAGGGGGGGTTCAAAAACTAATAGGAATGAGCTTTATAATTGAGCTATGAAGAATGTATGAACATCAGAGCAAAAGTGGCCATATTGAATAATACAGGCAGTCCCTTACTTAAGGACACCTGACTTACAGGTGACCCTTAGTTAAAGACGGACCCCTCCGCCCACTGTGACCTATGCTGAAGCTCTCTGGATGCTTTATTATCGTCCCAGACTACAATGATCAGCTGTACGTTTGTCAGTTATGAAGCTTTATTGATAATCCTTGGTCCAATTACAGCCAAAAATTTTGAAAGTCCAATTGTCACCTCGGCAAAACAATTTTTTGTATGAATATACAATTAAAAAATATACAGTTTTGAATTACATACAAATTCAACTTAAGAACAAACCTATGGAACCTATCTTGTACGTAACCTGAGGACTGCCTGTAATTTAAAGGATTTCAGGGAATAATCAGTGGTCTAAGGCCACTGATTGTCCAACCACCAGGATCGGCAGTCAGAGCACCATCAATTTACTTATTTTACATGAGATTTTTCAGGATTACTAGAAACCGCTTTTAAAGTCTATCTTGGTGAGCTCCTTCAGACCACTATGGTAAAATGGCCTTTTAGATACAAAAGCCTCATCTCCTTGCTTATTTCAATGTTGCTAAGATCAATTTATTTGTAGAGAAAGCTATTTGGGTGTCAATTCTGTCTAAAAATAAGAAAACCATTCATAATATTTTATTCCTATACTGAGATATGGTGTATGAAAGTTATAGGCCCAAAGCCTATGTATGGATTCCTCAGAGATTCTGATATGTCTAGGATTTATGAGATTGTATGAAATAAAAATTTATCATTATCCCCTAAAGGAACCAAACACAAAAAATAAAGTCAGGATGTGGTTGGTTCCTAAGCGAAACACACATTTTTTTAATCGCATGCTAAAATGGTAAAGTTGCCAAATCTACCGTGTGGGGCCGGTCAGTTATTAAGGGGGTTTTACCGTAAGAGTGGTTATGGCACATCCACAAGACACATCATAATTACTTGATTGACATTGCTCCTAGCTCTTGGACCCACACCTTGGGGTTCACTGACTCCTCTCCATGAGTTGGGCCGGTGGAGAGATGGCCTCAGATTTGTATATGGAAGAGTCCCAATTAGCCCATCAAATGGCTATTTTCCGTGACCCTATACACATGAATATCGAGGTAGAACCTGCATCTCAACTATTTTTTTTTAATCTTGTACCCATGTCATTCATTTTGCTCGTTGGAAAATCTCTTGAAGACAGAGGATGGTCCCATAATGTGGCCAACTTTAGGTCTTGAAGTTATACAATGTACAATCGGTTGTATGTGAACGTGGCCTTCAAAAAGTCAGTGAAGTGGCTGGGGTTTTAGCACATGAGTATTATTTTTTAAATCAGCCAATCACAGCCCAAGGTAGGTCACGGTTCAAGTACAGAAAAGCAGGAAGCGATAAGGGGGAAGTGGTAAAGTTTTTTCTTTAGATCATTTAATATCCATCACATATCTTATGTCTCAAGTAGTACAACCAATCAACCGCTCAGTTATCAGACCTTTCCAGTAGGAAACTTATGTTCCTACTTCCCAATCCATTGAATACATGGATTATCTCATGAGTATTCCAATTAATCTGAAGACGTTGAGGTCTTCTGGTCACCAGAAAGGTGGATCCACATTCTGAGGAATATTATTGTTCCTGATCTTCTGGTTTGGTAAAGCAGCTGGAGGAACGTAGATGAAGCTCTCAGAGGAGCCGGTTATTTTACCGTAATCACTTCTATTACTCAGGACGGCTCATGCTTCAATTACTCGGCTTACTATGCTCCTATTTCTTATAAATTCTGTCTCGGTGACATTTTGATCCGGCCTCTGTCCTTGTATAATGTTCAGAAGATATAGACTCTCCTATACTCGGCTCTTCTGGTAAATGGAAACAGATGATCTTCCTTTATCATTTATAATTGATATGCTTTTGTAATTTAATAAGCATTTTACATGCATACGCTGGGATTTGAGTCTTCTGGTTCAAGAAGCGGACTGCTTGTTTTATTTAACACTTTGGGGACCAGTGACGACATGGAGGGAGGGGTTGTGTCTGTCTGAGCTGAAGCTTTGTGTGCCGGGTCGAGGCTGATGAGGACTGGGGAGCTTTTATCACTGAGGATACCGCTAATTAAGAGTAGATACGGTAGGAATAAGGATGTGTACAGGATGGAAGTAGGTTGTTGGCAGCTGCGTGCTAGTAATAAATAGGTTATACCATAAATCTTGTGACAGCGGGAGTGAAAAAAGAAGCTACTGTGCAGAAAAATGTGAGGCAATTCATACTAATACAAATCTACAAGGCCATATCAGGACATAAGGCGCAAGGGCGGAATGGAAAGTTGCCGATAAATCTGTACCAGGGCCACCAACTATGGTCTGAAGACATCTTATGGCCCCCAAGGCTCCTAGGAGCAGATGAACCCCATCAAGTTACACCCCTGTTAATATATAGATGGGGTTTGTGACAGCCTTTTATTTTAGAAAGACAAATCTAAATAACCCAGAAAGTAATGGGTGATGGAGTCTTTCTTTTAGACATGGTCGCCATCTTGAAAGCCACCATGTTGTATTAAGGACACTTTAGGGTTCTTCCAACGGGAAAGTGGTCATGCAACAAATTCAAAGAATTTTCTCAGAACTCAATTGCCATTGGATCAAACGTTATCAACATAGAGATTCTCCACAGATTCCCAAGAAAGTTCATAATGATTGGATCTGGCACCTACAGCTCTCAGTTCAGCACCATGGAGATTACATCTGTTAGCTGTGCATCAAAGGAAACGTTCACGGTTGTTGTTGCTACTTTCTATACTGAGACTGATAAACCTCAAGAGATATTTCCAATCTGATTGTTATGATTGGTTACTGAGGTAATTCTGTCTTTGATATGTTATATGACTACCTTCCCATTGGAAAAACTTGTCCTTGGCCAATTGCTCTTCAAGATGGTGGCCATGTCCTGGGCATAGCATAAAAGATGGAGCCCACCACTTGCTGGAGTATCAGATATGTAACTTTAACTTTTGTTTCTGAAATAAAATCCTATCTTACATGTGTGAACCTATCCGCACATGAGCACCTTCTCATTGGAAAATCTTGCCCAAAGCCAATTGCCCTTTCAGTATGGCGGCCATGTTCTGGGCATAGTGTAAAAGATGGAGCCCATTACTTGCTTGGGTATCAAATTTGTAAATGTAACTTTTGTTGTTTCTGAAATACAATCCTGTCTTAGAGGAGTGAACCTATCCAAATAAATGGGCAACTGGGCCCTCCAGCACCCAACGACACTAGACCATTATAGGGTCCCCTATATGGGGCAGTATTTGTTGACACAGCTACATCTCCGATAAATTAAATTACTCCTAGAGAAGAAGCTACGACTGCGGCGGGACCCACGGTGAACACTAGATGCCTCCACAAATGGCTTCCATCCAAGTCTTTTCATTATTCATTTAAGGTTTAGAAAAGATAAAATAAAAAAAATAGCAGAAAATATTGAAGGAAAGCAGAAATATATTACAACAGCTAAAAATCAATAGCGTTTGTTTTGCTTGCACTGTGATAGAAATACATTTTTCCGGTGCATCGTAACCTGATCCATTCTGATCCCTTATTAGCCTGTGGTAAATGTGCGCGTTCCGTTGCAGCTTTGCAAATAATAAGGAAAAATTTGAGCAGCGGGCAGCGAGATTTTCTTTTTATACATCGAAATGGGAGATTGTGAGAGCTTTTCCCTTTACCATTACTTCAAACAGGGATTGGGGCGATGAACTTCAAATTAATCCTCTTCAGTATTTTATATTTATGGGTATTTTGTATTAGGCATGCTAACAGGAGACTAAGCCAAACTGATCCGGTAGAAGTAGACATGTACTGTACCGGGAACCTGTGACCTATAAGAGAGGCAGGGGAGCTGCGGACTCTGTAAAGGACTAATAACAGATTATATTCTATGAGATCCATCCGGAGTTCAGGCTGTACTTCTGCATTTCATTTCAGAGAAGTTTTTGTGGTTCCAGGGCATGAAAAATATCCAACTTTGCTAAAAATATCCTTACGTTTGGGTATACAGCTATGTGTTTCCATGATCAGCATTCTCGTTGTAATTTTAGAGGACCTGTCAAGGCGATTTTCGGCCACTTAACCACCAACCGGTCCCAAATCACCCTTTTCCAAGTCCCTCCATGACCGCAATGCAAAAAAAAAATTTATATTTACCAATAGGACTCATTTCTTGTGCTTCTCAAACCATTACAGTTCTTCAATGAAGCCGGAGTGGTGCACTTCGGCTTCGCTGTGCAAGCTCTGTAACCACAGCGCATGTGCAGTGAAGCTGCGGTGTAGTACGTCGGCTTCAATGAGCGACTTGTGCAGGTGGACTAAGGTAAGTATAAAGTTTTTTTTAATCTACTAGCGGCCATGGAAAAACTATTAAAGGGGCGATTTGGGACACTAAACCGACGGTCCATAAGTATCCTGAATCGCTATGGCAGGTCTTCTTTAATACATCGGAGAACATTTATCAAACGCTGTCGCAGTCCCGTCCCCGGCAGCCGCCGGATCTATCAGTAGTCTCCGGCCTCTTGATAAATCCACCGGTCGTCAGTGCTGCACCAGCAGCTAATGTGCTGTATTCCATTGAGCATAGCCTGGCAGTACCTACCAATCTCCCGAGAGGCACTTACGGAATTTCATCCAAAAATGCAGTAATTCTGCTCTGAACTGATGAGAGGTAAACAACCCACAACTACCTACAGATGGGTATCTCCGAAATGCCTCATACAAGCACACTATTTTTCATGAAGTATTGCCTTACAGTACTTCCCTGAGCTGTGACGAAGGTATTTTACCCAACTATTTCATTATCTTGCTCTGTACTGCTGAAGGGCAAACTCTAAAAACAGGTCTCTACAGAAGAATGTCTCTGGGTTTGCATTCTATTTCCCATGAAGCACTACCAGACAAGACAGTACTATATTACCTTCATGTTTCACTGGACCCGTGTCTAAAGTATTTCATCCAGCCATCCAGTAATCCTGCTCTGTACTGATGAGCGGCAAACTCTCCAAAACAGATCTGTACAGATGGATGTCTTTGGTTTAAATACTATTTCCCGTGAAGCATTACCTGACAGCATTAAATTATCTCCACACTTTTCCTTGGAGCTGTGTATAAAGTATTTTATCCAGCCATCCAGTGATCCTACTCTGCACTGATGAGGGGCAAAATCTGCCAAACAGCTCTCCACAGTTGAATGTTTGTGCACTACTTCCCAGGAAGCATTACATGACAGCATTCCTCTCTTTTCTTATCTATATCTAACATATTGAGACCAGACATAAAGTGATCCTACTCAGCACTAATGAGGGGCAAACAACCAGAAACAGTTCTCTACAAATAGGTATCTCTCATATGGCTGGTCTAGCTAATTTGCATACTGTTTCCTATGTAGCATTTTTTCAGAAATACATCTTCATACAGTCTTTAATGAGGTTTTACAACCCCCTCATGCGCTTTTTCAAAAAGTTCAGACATTTTTGCAAATGGTTTTGTGAAGTACTTAGTCTCAGTATGGAAGAGCCGATGTGTTGATGGTATATAACAACAATTTAATTGAAGACCCGTGAAGAGTCTGGTATATTCTATCATTTAAAGCTCTCTTGGCTGTGAACATATGTTTGTCTCTTGCCTGAGAGCAACGCTCTGCATACATACGGCTGTATAGACTGGGGGTCTAGCCTTAGGCTCGGAACGGATAAGTGTTTCATCTTTCTAAGGCCAATAAAAGGTTATTAAAATCGAGCAATATCTCACAGTTGTTCCGGCCAATTTGCTCTAGAAGAGATACAACATTTACAAAACACAAGAGCCCCTCAGGGCACAAAATCTGAGCCTGAACGCAGGCAAATGAAAGCCGCAACGCATAATAAAAGTCTTTTTAGATATTTTTTTTTCACATGGCAACTGACCAGAGGGAGATCGGCCATTAACCGTAATTAGGGATCCGGAGAGAGGTTCTTTGATCAGCTAAGAGCTGGATATGTGTAATGCACTCATTAAGAGGAAAGATGAATTCATCGTTGGGTGCAGAGGGAAAATATCCAAAAAACTCAATCAGGTAAAGCCCGGAGGAAAATGATGTCAGGAGGCAGCCGGGGGTCAGCTGCCACATAACAATACATCCACAAACATCAGGCAGGAGTGCACCGAACAACAGGAAACTGGAAAGCCACAATCGTTGAGGGTGCACCTGTTTGGATATAGATGTTTGCTAAACAGTTCTGGTGTCAGGAAATAAACAGTGCGGTCCAAATGCAATGGAAAGGGAATGTTTACAGATTTAATGTGCATATACCTCGGCAGACGTGAGCGTTTGGGTAAACTAACCATTACCTGTTTTTAACCTTGACATTACTGATCCTATTCTGCTGCTGGTGCAGTCGCTGTGTACATACATTGCATACATGACATTACTTATCCTGTACTGATCCTGAGTTACATCCTGTATTATACACCAGAGCTGCACTCACTATTCTGCTGCTGGTGCAGTCACTGTGTACATACATGACATTACTTATCCTGTACTGATCCTGAGTTACATCCTGTATAATAGTGTTATGTATAATGTATGTACACAGAGATCTACTGAGAAATTGCCAACTAAATATAAATTGTATGTACCTTACACAGACTACAAAGGGTTTGTTTGTAGTCTGCTGCCATGGAGACATTAACCTACATAGCAAATGCATGGAACAATTAAATAAGATAAAGAAGTCCAACCTTGGGCCAAACAAGACATTTTTGATGTCAGGCTCCCCTGGACTTTTCTCACTAGAGTTGTCCATGGAAGTTTTTTGTTTGCTTCCATCGTTTTTACTCGTCTCATTTCCAGTTATCTGCACATTCCATTCTCATATTTCCACAGAAGCTTCCGTTTCACGTGGGAGTGAAAAGCTTCTGTGTCAACCAAAGTAACGTCTCACTGCCGCTACAAAATGCTGTATTTTTTTTTTTAAATGATTTATTAGTGTTTCCAAATTTATGAATTTTTTCTAAAAAAAAAAAAACAGACCATAAGGCTAAAAGAACCATTTACATTACAAACTGAAATTTCATATGATGCAAAAAAAAATCTCATGTTAGGGGTATTAAAGGATTCCTTCAATTTGGGAATGTTCACATTTGTCAGAAGGGTCCCTTGAACTATTGACCCTTGAAGTTACTTTCTGGTACAGGTGGTCCCCTACTTAAGGACACCTGACTTACAGACGACCAATAGTTACAGACAGACCCCTTTGCTGGTACAGGTGGTCTCCTACTAAAGGACACCTGACTTACAGATGACCCCTAGTTAAAGACGACCCCTCTGCCCACTGTGACCTCTCTGGATGTTACTATAGTCCCAGGCTGCAATGATCAGCTGTAAGGTGTCTGTAATGAAGCTTTATTGATAATCATTGGTCCAATTACAGCAAAAAATTTTGAAAATCCAATTGTCACCGGGGCAAACTATTTTTGTCTGGATCTACCATTATAAAATATACAGTTTCGACTTGCATACAAATTTAACTTAAGAACAAACCTCCGGAACCTATCTTGTACGTAACCCGGGGACTGCCTGTACTTGTTGGCTGTAATCTATAATGTAGAAAACATTACACTATAAGCATTGACATCACTGGGCTCCTCCAGAGCAGGAGATGCACTTTATAACTGATCGCTGCTCTACCATAGAGGACGCCTTCATTATTTTTTAACCCCTTTATCCAACCATATCTTTACCATGTAAAACTGGATGGCCACTGTGAAGTGTTGTTAGACAGATTTCTTTGGCCTCATTAACTGCACTTTACACTGTGGTACATTAATGATTAGCAGCCCCCGTGAAGCTGAATACCAAAAAGCCACCGGAGTGAAGCTGGCCCCCCCACCTTGTTTAAATGAAACAAAATTGGTGTCAAACTCTTTGTGCTTCGTTTGTGCTGATTTGTGCAGCAAAAATTTTAATTTGTGCCGCTATCATTTTTAATATATAAATGAAAGTTTCCAGTGGTCATCAGAGGTCAAGCAGCCTCCCCACATTGCCCGAACTAAACAAAACTGGTGCTGAACAATTCTGCTATGCCTGTGCTGGTTTGTGCTGCTCAAATTTTTGTTTGTGCTGTTTTTGTTTTGAATAAATAAACATAAAATTAAAGGTCAAAAGTTCAACCAGCCCCCCCAAATTAACCGAATCAAACAAAACTCGTGTCAAATGTTAGTGCTACGTTTGTGCTGGTTTGTGCAGCAAAAATTTTCGTTAGTGCCCCTAATTAAGGTATGTTCAGGTGTTTACATAGGTTAAAGGTGTACTTGTACTTTGGAAGTAATGAACTCTGATGACCTCTGGAAAAAAGTATGATTATATTAAAAATGATAGTGGCACAAACGAAATTTTTTGCTACACAAACATAGCACTAACGTTTGACACCAGTTTTGTTCGATTTGGTTAATGTGGGGGGGGGGGCTGCTTGAACTCTTGACCTTTAATTTTTTGTTCATATATTCAAAACAAAAGCAGCACAAGCTGCACTCACTATTCTGCTGCTGGTGCAGTCACTGTGTACATACATGACATTACTTATCCTGTACTGATCCTGAGTTACATCCTGTATAATACTCCAGAGCTGCACTCACTATTCTGCTGCTGGTGCAGTCACTGTGTACATACATGACATTACTTATCCTCTGCTGCTGGTGCAGTCACTGTGTACATACATGACATTACTTATCCTGTACTGATCCTGAGTTACATCCTGTATTATACCCCAGAGCTGCACTCACTATTCTGCTGCTGGTGCAGTCACTGTGTACATACATGACATTACTTATCCTGTACTGATCCCGAGTTACATCCTGAATTTTACTCCAGAGCTGCACTCACTATTACGCTGTATTTACAGAATTTATTCAAAGCAGGTGAATTAAGTTATTGTGAATAAAGTTATTGCCCAGAACTAAGAGCAGAGCAGTGTGAGGACCCATCCATTGTGTACTTATAAACATTACGGTCCTGCAGCTTTATATGGTCCCTAGGATCCCTTTAAGGAGTGTATCACATTGTGACTATAGTCCTCGTAATACATAACTCCTGCCTCTGTGCTCTAGAACTGTTCGTATATCATCTTTATAACGGATGGGCAGAGTTGACCGGCAGCACATTGTACAATTATCCAAGATACTAAAATCGAGTTCTGAGGCGGGGAAAACACAACGTTACATCACTAATTACCGAAAAACACAACATTTTATATGGCCCTCACACCCGCTCCCAACAACTCCAGATGGCAATGTTTATATACACAAGGATCCAGACACGAAATGTTCGCAAAATGTGCCGCTCCACTTTAATGAACATAAATGTTCTTTCATTTCAAAGCAAAAAAACTCCTCAAGTAATTACCGAAAAATGGCAGCGGTATTGTCACCTAGGACTCTCACACCGGAGACGCTCGCAACGTGATCCAGAAAAAGTTATATTAGCAAACTTCAAGTCATCAAACATATGTTACCAGAGCCAGAATATAGAAGTCACGGAAACAGCTCCAGCTTCCCAGAGAGACACGGATGGTTCTATATAGGAAGTCTGGCGGCCATCACTGAAGCACTGGAAGGATGTGGACATACAAGATCCCCAAAAGTTATCTTATATCTATCTATATTTATCTATCTATATGAGATTATTATATGAAATATGAGATAGAGAGATAAATAGGAAAAAGGAGCCTGTATACATTTTATTTTCGCTTGAACCTAATACTGTTATATGGAATTACCCTGTTCAAGGGTCGTGGTGGTCCTGCCGGAAGACTACGTGGATCGTTACCCAATTTATAGTTCGGCATATCTTCTTATATTTATATAATTGTGGGCTATAGCGATTGATTATCCAGTACTTAAGATGGCTACCACACGTAATATTTCCCCTATATGCATGCACCATATAAATGGAGGGGTTACGCCTGGTTCTGGTTTGGAGTATTGTTACTTCTGGTCAATGCAGTAGTGTTTGTAGCACGCTATTAGCAATATATGTGCGTTGATGAGCCTACGACTAATATCTATCTATACATCCACAATCCACTTATTCCATCAATCTATGGGCCACATCTATTAGGGCTTGTACACCTGAAATCTGGGGCACATTTACTGAAACAGGCGTACAAGATGTGATTTTTTTCATAATTCCTGGTGCAGAAGTCAAGAAGTGAAACTTCTACACCCTGTATGTCTGTTGGGCGTGGAGGGGGCGCCATACACTGGTGTCAGGACAGGGCGTTGGTGCTCTGCACCTGCCTGTGCCAGTTCAGGGACAGTCTGTAGTGCTATTCTACACCATGGCAGACCTGGCATAGAAGAGCTATGGCGGTGCAGCCCATCAGTGCCGAGTGCCCAGATTTCGGAGGCTTTGACAAAGGGGAAGCAATGCATTATATGCTAGCGCAATAAGTGCCAGACTATAATCAATGTGCCCCCTATGTATCTAATTTTTTTGTTGTTGAGTTGGTTCGTAATTCAAAATATTTCATCTGATGTATCAACCATTTTACGGCACTTGAGAACATAGTACGAGCAGTAGCAGGAGTGTCGAGAGGTGACATTATTTACTGCTCTCCATGCCAGTCTGTTCTTTAAAGCCAATGGTTTTTGTCAAGGTCTTTGACATTACTGGAAATAAGTCACTGCAGACTGGAAACAAGCAATTTTGCATATGTAAGTCTTCTCTGAAAGGAGATGAATATCATCTAATCAACATCGCTGCATAATGTGAGGAGAGTTATGGCAGCATTTTATTGGTATGATGATTGCAGCAGTGACGGGCATGGCGACCGTGGAAGGGCATGCTCTGATATCATATCAATGAGTAATGTTAAATGGATAAAAATACCAAAATAATAGTAAATATGAGCAGATAAACTTACAGTATAATTACACTAAACCTAACAATTGTCCTTTGTTTTACCAGGTCACTGCCTCCTGCAAAGTCAACCCAATTTTCTCCTGCTGTCCTGCTGTCCTCATTCCATGGAACTCATTACTTACAACATCCTCCTTCACTTCTAACTTTACTAAACTACCTCAGTCATATGACCTTGACCTCCCGTAACTAAAATAATCAAGGGAAGAGGTCACTGCCACTTACAAGATAAACATAGCAAACGTTTGCTGTTATCATTCCCTTAATATAAAAAGGTTTACACAAAATATCATGTCCAAATTGCGTCCCGATTTCATCTTCACATATTGTAATGAATATAATAGCAGTTCACTTTCACATTGGCCTCATGTCGATCTATGTCTATGTACTTCTATGTCGATTAATAAATGGGTCACTGCCTCCAACATAATCAACATACTTCACACAAAAATTACTATATGATGTTTAGCAAACTAATTGTCACACCATAATCAGACCATTACACTGCTCAACTGATACGTAGCATAACCAAGAAGTCACTTTCTCCCTCAAGATAAACATACCCTACACTTATCGTTCACATTTCCATAAAGTAGTTAGGTTGTAACCTAGGATGTAAACTATATATGTCCCTTGAAAACAAAAGTGCTTTTTGAAATTCGAATGTCCTTTCCTTTTCTCCGAGAGGACAGTTTAGGGGACACTTAGACGTTAGATGGTTGGCAGGTCCTTCCAAAATTGTTGGATTTAACAACAATTATCTAATGTGTATGATCACCATGGGGAACATTTATCAAACGGTGACGCTACATGCCCACGCCCACTGGCGTACACCGGATCTATCAGGAGGCTCCGACCTCCTAATAAATCCCAGTGGGCTGCAGCACCGCTCTGCAACTGTGGGGCACTTCTATGGCATGTTTGATCTGGCGTAGAATTGCGCCCTATCCAGCAACCAAATGAGTTCAGGCTATAGTCAGTGCACAAACGTGGGGCAGAAATGTCTGGCGCTGACCCACTGCCTGTCCCGACATCGTCCCCTCCCTGCCCAATTGGCATAGAGTCCCAATTGCCAGCTCAGAGCCATTATCACAAGCCGTGGTAACCCCCCCCCCCCCCCCCCCCCCCGCCCCCCCCCCCCCAACTCGGAAGAGACCCCCAACCCCCACCCACGGCCCCCTTACCAAAGGGGGGGGCCCCCCCCCCCCCCCCCCCATGAGTCTACATCTACTTCTACTTCAACCCTGCAGTTACCAACACAAGCACAAACTGTAGAAGAACAGGTCACTGTCTTCCTTAAGATCAGCCTATTCCTCTTCCGCTGCTGCTATCACAACCAAGTTCTCATCGAACTTCTTTCACCACAAACTTCATGACAAGTGTTAAATATTCCGATTCTTCCTAAATTCATCACAAGTGGACCGGTCACTGCCTCCTGCAAGATCAACATACTCCTTTCCTGCTGCTGTTATCCTTACATAGTGGTAAATTCACATTCTGTATGTTTTTTCCCGTCTCTATTGTACACAAACAAAACCTTATATTTCAGAATATGTGTCTCGACAAGGTCCTGTTTCCCATTACTTCGTCTACTTGGAATATCTCTAAGCTACGGGGGTAGGGTAGCATACAACCATATATTAGCAGCAGCTTCACAAATCCCAGCTGGTTTGTCCAATAATTGAACAGTAAGCCCCGCACAATGTTGCTATACATTTCTTTTTTTTTTTCCCTTGCAGAACAAGATAGTTCTTGAAACAAAAATAGCTGCGGCTCGGAGAATTCATGTCTGGTACAGTACGTTTCGATTTTTGTATACAGGATAATATGGCAGAGATACAGAAATCTGTTTCCTTCCTGCATCAAAAAAAAGAAAAAAAACAAGACAAGAATTCAGAATTAGCAATTCGCCGTAGAGCGGAATGTAAATCTCAAGCCGGTGCGGGCTGTCGTCAGGTAGATTAACCGATATCAAGCGTCGGCGGGGGATGGGAGCGGAATAAAAAGAGGAAGGAGATGGAATTGAACGGAATAGAATAAATGTAGGTAATTCATTAAAACCAACATTGGCTCTAATGAACTCCCCGCTCCACGAAGTAGAGGCCTCGCTACATTCATCCGGATGGTGACGACTAAACCAAACTGGCAGAACAATTTTCGGTTAATATAAACCACAAGAGTCCCTTCGACAGAGCTCATGTTCTCTCCCCGTTTTATTTATTTGTAACTTCTCCCACATGGCAGAAATATAATAGCGCTTTTTTCATTTGATAAATGGGTCTCTCCTCCCAAATCCAGCACGAGGGGGCCCGGAGGTCCCTGTAGCGAGGCTGCATGACAGTATTAAAGTTTTTGCACTATAAATCAAACCAGGTTGGGAGTCTGGAACCCCAGAATATAGAGGAGAAGAATGCAGTGAAATATTAGCTGTTTTAAAGTGCAACAAACCCATTTTTTACCTTTTATCATTGTTATTAGAGGTTTCCTGGCATTGGCCACAGCTGTGTATTGTACTTTAACGTGACTAAATTGGTTGGTATATATACATACAAAGTTTCAAAAAAGTTTCAAAAATAATTTTAAAAAGTTAAAAACCTAAAAGTTCAAATCAACCCCCCCCTTCCCTCGAACTGTAAACTATATAAAACGTAATAAACAGTAAAAATCACAGACACTATAGGTATCGCTGCGTCACAAAATGCCCGATCCACATGAACCACATAACAGAAAATAGCGCCCAAATGTCCGAAATTAGACTTTCACACCATTTTATATGGTGAGCTAATACCGTATATACTTGTGTGTAAGCCAAAAAATGTGCTGAAAAACCTCACCTCGGCTTATACACATGTCAATAAGAAAAAAAACACTTACATATTCACCCTCCGTTGCTCGGCGCGTCTCCCAGCAGCTCCTCTTCTTTCTTCTCTATGCTGTAGCTACAGCATAGAGAAGAAAGAAGAGGAGCCGCCAGGAGCTCGGAGGGTGAGTATGTAAGTTTATTTTTTTTATGTGCTTGCCAAACTGTGGGCTGGCTATATACTAAATGGGTTTGTCTGACTATTTACTACATGGGGATGGCAAGCTATATACTACAGGAGGCTGGCTGGCTATATACTACTGGGGGCTGGCTGGCTAAATACTACTGGTGGCTGGCTGTATACTACTGGGGACTGGCAGGCTGTAAACTACATGTGGATGGCTGGCTGTATACTACATGGGGTTGACTGGCTGTAGAATACTGGGGGCTGGCAAGCTATATACTACAGGAGGCTGGCTGGCTATATACTACTGGGGCTGGCTGGCTATATACTACTGGTGGCTGGCTGTATACTACTGGGGGCTGGCTGGCTCTATACTACCTGGAGCTGGATGGCTGTATACTACATGGGGCTGACTGGCTATATAAAACTGGGGGCTGGCAAGCTATATACTACAGGAGGCTGGCTGGCTATATACTACTGGGGGCTGGCTGGCTATATACTACTGGTGGCTGGCTGTATACTACTGGGGGCTGGCTGGCTCTATACTACATGGAGCTGGCTGGCTGTATACTACATGGGGCTGACTGGCTGTATAATACTGGGGGCTGGCAAGCTATATACTACAGGAGGCTGGCTGGCTGTATACTACTGGGGGCTGGCTGGCTATATACTACTGGTGAGGAGTGGTCTCCTATGTAGAGGACCTTAACACTTTCAAATCCTCCCTGCCACCATAGCCTTGCCATACCATTCACTTAAACAAGTTTCCGGTAAGGATGTGATTTAATTCATGCGAAAAATATTCCATTTTATGTTTTTTTTCTCCCTCTGTATTACTGCGGGCAAGCTTTCTAAACACATTGCTAAACAACACAAGCATCTGCTCATTGATTTTGATGGATGGTCTCGTTAGCATTAGATACTTTTTCATATTTCAAGGCAAACGCACTGGAGAAGGGGGGGGCAACGGCATTAATCTTCATTCTCACATTTTCCTATGCACAAATAAATAAAAATATACTTTGAAAAAAAAAAATCGGTGACAATAAAACTGTATGGAGATGTAGAGAATCTGGCCGAGCCAGAAAAATCTGCATAATTGGCATTCAATGTCAGCACTTGCGTCATGGTCATTTAGCAAAAACTTTCAGATCAAATTATTATAAATGAGTTGAAGCAAGACATGATGTCGGAGTCGTTCTATACAATTGGCTTTAATCTGTGAGACCATAAGTTGAACCAAAGGCATCCAGAAAACATTCATCATAAAAATAGGAGAACTATCTTCCAAGAGTGATCTGAAGAACCTGGTCCTCAAAAGAGAAGATCTGATCTTCATCGTAGAAAGTTTTCAAGACTAAACCCGCCCACGACCGTTACACGATACCGGTTTAGCTCAACAGCTGCTGGTCATGGGCTCTTGAGTAGAGGAAGGCAAAAGCCTCCTTTGGAAACCTCACGGATGTTCGTTGTGTGTAGTGAAGCCAATTTGATATTGCTTCATGACCTTCACTAAAAGAGGTCTCTAAACTTAGTACAACACTGGATCCAAGGTAATCGGAAGATCCTTTTGTGGCCTTATGACTCACATACCCACGGACTCCCAAAATCTTGTATTTAGAGGTGACTGAAGGAATGAATTGACGTAAGTGTCTATTAATAATATGATGATTCACAAATATTAAAGATTATGAGTTCTTTTTGTAGATACATCCTAGATGGAAATGTGAAGATCTATTATGGATGGATGGTTGTCCCTCTCTATTGTCACTTCTGGAAGGCCAAGGTTCTACAGTCTGCCTCTCATTAGCCTTTCAGTCACAATTTAGAATAGTAATAGTTGAGTCTTTCTGAATTTAAAACTCATTACTTCGAGCTACAGAACTTCCCAAGTAAGTGATGTTTTCTACAGAGAACTTTGCGCAAAGACCACAAAGGATCAAGCAATGCCCCATCAGCCTTAGACGTCAAACTATTAAAACTGCAAATCCTGTCCAGTGAGTTGAAGATACTAGTCAATAAGTCAAGTAAGGTTAGTCTTAAAGGGAACCTGTCATCAGAAATTGGCTTAATAAACCACTACAGTATATTGTCAAGCAGTTGAAGAGCTTCTATATCATGTTTCTCTCATGCCTCAGTGTGTTGGCATCATTCAGAAAATCAACTTTGAAGAGAGATGTATAAAGTCAGGGAGGTGGAGAGTTTAACACTGAAGTCAAGCTCTCCCTGCCTCTGAACACCTCCTCATGCAACGTACTTCAGGAGATCAAATCAATGATTTCACCTTGACACAAGACCATCAATTACAGTGAAGTGAGCTTTCTAGGGCAGGGAAAGTTTGACTTCAGTTTTAAACTCTCCACCTCCTTGACTTCATATAACCAATTTACCTCTCTCACTTCAAAATGGATTCTCTGGATGATGCCACCACATTGGGTCATGCAAGAAGATGCTCAGCTGTTTGACAACACACTGCTAGTGGTGCCCATTTCTGATGACAGGTTCCCTTTAAGCTTATTTTTATGTCCTACTTGCAGTCTTCACATGTAGCATCATAGACCTAACTAGAGCTTTTGAGGTACGACATTCATCCTCGTTCCTCTATTTAAGTCCTAGAGGACATAGGGACAACATCTGAAACTTGTCACCCTGCTTTAAGGTGATTGCAAGGCAGAGTCGGAAGGGTATTTTTTGAATTAGCTATAAACCTACTGCGGGGGATTTCTGCTGTATCTGACTTATTGGAGATTCTGCAGTAGAAATCTGTCTCAGCACCGGCCGTAATCACATGAATCCTCTCTCGCCTCTGATATTAAGCCTGCACAGTGCAAGGGGCCAGGTGACATCAATAACCTGAGTCGGAGATCTTGGTCAGAAATGAGTGATTTAACCTTTCCTTATCTCTTCATAGGAAGGTGATTGGTTTCTGAAAGTATTTAAATATATCAAAGCTTTCGACTCAAGAAGGAGCCAAGTAGGCCAACAGGAATATTTTCTGTATATTAATGTGACCATATGCTTTGAGTAACATCGGTCAGACTCATTAGACGCTTTAACATGCTTTGGCCTCAAGACTGAAAATCCATAACACACATGTAAAAAATTCATATATGTGCCACAAGTCAACTTTTAAGCACACATGACATCACAATTCTGCTGCTGTCAAGATCAGTGGTAGTGGATCCTCTAAACCACTGCGGACAATGACATAAGCCGACACCTGGGTCCGGAGACTAAGTGCTACCCGGTTTTCACCAGAGCCCGCTGCAAAGCAAGTTGGACTTGTTGCGGCGTGGTACCACCAGGTCGTTCCACTGGCACAACTTTGTCTGTGGTGGCGGCCAAGGCCACAATTGTCAGGCAAACTCATGGTCGGGACAGGCAGAAGGTCAGGACAGGCAGCACAGGATCGGAGCCGGGGACGTAGCAGAAGGTCAGGACAGGCAGCACGGGATCGGCGTCAATAACGGAATCGGGGTCACAACGGGAATTTGGAAACACAGCTTTCTCAGTGGCACTAGGCACAAAGATCTGGCGGGAATGCTGGCAGAGGCCGACTTTTATCAATTTCCTTGAAATTGCCAGCACCAATAACCGATTCGCTGGCCCTTTAAATCGTCGATGCCGCAGCAGGAACGCGAATAGGTAAAGCAGGAGAGGCATAAGTATGCCTGTGACCTGGGATATGGGTTGCGGGGGCACCAGCACACCGGGGGGCATGGGTGTGCCCATGACCCAGAACGTGAGTGGCGGGGGCACCCGTGACAGCTGCACTTTTCTGCATAGTTTAATGGTCCCACCACATTTCCAAGGGGTTTCACAAATCTTGCACTATTCAAATTTGTTACCTATATTACCCTATTTTACAAATCAAAAGGAGAACAATTCACAATCTGGAAATCGAAAAAATGTTTACATAAAAATCTACACATAAATATAACAAAAATGTAATAAAAAGACCCCATCTACAATATCTTAGACCTTAAAGGTATATTCTAGTCACAGCTGATTCATTGAATTCTACCTTGAGCAGTGACGGAAGGGAGGAGCAGGACTCCAGATTCTAGAAAGGTTCTAAAATGAAAATGAGTTCTGCTCCTCAGGCCCCTGAGCCATGTATTATTCAATGAATTAGCTTTTGAATGGAGTGTTCCTTTAAGAAAATTAAGTTTAACTTTTTGTACAAAAAAAAATCAAAAAGTTCCAGTTTTTGATCCCTTTAAACTTCTTTTATTTCTTCCTTCTTCCACTGAAATACTCAGGTTTATCACCACTACTAGGGAACTGTCCATGTCTTTTCTTTTAAAATTCAGAGCCATCCAGAACACAATATCCTTTGAAATCAAAAACTCATAAATGTATCAGTCAAAAGAATCCCTTTACCTTGGCGATAATGCCATTTCTCTAGCAGCGTGTCACTCAGAGGGTGCAGGGCTGTGGGGAAGCATAATAACAGGCAGTTTGCAGCCGCTTGGTCACTGCCTTGGCTTCGCCATGAATTCTATATCATCTATTCCCGCAAAACGCAGACAAATCCAAGAAATTGTTAAACGTGTTAAGTAAAACTTAAGTAAAATGAAAAAAGCTAAAAAAAAAATGTAAGGAAAAAAAAGTCTAAATAATTAGCCAAGAATCTAATTAGGATTTACACACTAAGACAGGAAGGAGTTATCAATCACTGTGTGTGGGTGGGGTAATCAGGACTCTCACTGTCAATCACTATGTGTGGGTGGAGTAATCAGGACTCTCACTGTCAATCACTGTGTGTGGGTGGGGTAATCAGGACTCTCACTGGCAATCACTGTGTATGGGCGGGGTAATCAGGACTCTCACTGCCAATCACTGTGTGAGGGCGGGGTAATCAGGACTCTCACTGTCAATCACTGTGTGTGGGCGGGGTAATCAGGATGCTCACTGTCAATCACTTTGTGTAGGCGGAGAAATCAGAACTCTCACTGTCAATCACTGTGTGTGGGCGGGGTAATCAGGATGCTTACTGTCAATCACTGTGTGCGGGAGGGGTAATCAGGATGCTCACTGTCAATCACTGTGTGTGGGCGGGGTCATCAGGACTCTCACTGCCAAACACTGTGTTTGGGAGGGATAACCAGGACTCTCACTGCCAATCACTGTGTGTGGGAGGGGTAATCAGGACACTTACTGTCAATCACTGTGGGTGGCCCGGAGTAGTTGGGACTCCTACAGTCTCCCATGAGAGTCCTATTAAGATTTACACAGTTTTTTTTACATAGGCATTGTGCTGCAAATCATATAACCCTGTATATCACAGCTCAGCTTCTCTCCCTCTATTATATCACCTTCTCATAAAACCTCCTGCATCGTTCCCTTTAAGTAGACCCCCCCACCACCACTCTTTGCTTGACATCTCGTGACCACTGCTGCCACTTATACTTACTAACTTACAATCATCCGGTCATATTGTTGGATTGCTATCATTTTTACGGGTTGAGTGGTTACTCTCTGTTAATATGTAACCCCCAGGCGTCTGCTTAAGAAGCCATTTCTGCTCCTTAAAGATCCCTGTGTGACTTAATGCATAGATAACATACCTAGTCCATGAGCTACAGTATATATGACTACTACATAATATATGGCAGAGAAGTGCTTGTCATTTACTGACTCCATTTACGTTACATTTTATAGGTATTTTTTACAAGTGCGTCCTTACCCTGCGCAGCTCCCGGGAGGCCTCTTATATTAACCCATTTACTACATCGATCTATGCAATAATTATTCTGCTGTAAAGGTTTACTATACAATGTATATACACTCACATAATACTGTATCAGCAGGACCGGGTGCATGGATGATCAGATATCCGATATTATTGGACCATATGTAGATGGGTTCTGCCAGATACGTCTCCAATTTCGGGTCTTGTGGGATTCCGCAATGCATTGCAGTTCTATAACAAGTTATCAGATCTGGATTAAAGACCTTTCCCTGTAGATGTAGCCAGAACTAGGAAAACTAAGTGGATTTTTCAGGGTTTTTTTTTAGTATATATTTCAGAGAATCTCTAAATACCTTCAAAGGGGTCATTGGATCTGAGAACAGAACATTTTTCATTGACACAGAGCCATCTCTGACCTGTACGCTGGGTCTGGTAATTCATGTTCAGGGAAATAAGGCAGAGAATATTTTTTGTTCAAATTTTATAGAACCCTTTTTAAAAGCCTCCAGGATCCTGGAAAAGGAATATATGATAATACAAACAAGCTGATTCTGGGCTAAGGAGATCGGGTAGCAACTAAAATATCTCTGTGTATGCACAGCCATGCAACTGCAGATTAAACCCCACACAATCTTCTCAGCTCCTGCTGCTCTATAACATGGTGATTGCATATAACATGACATGTACAACTGCTCAGCTCCTCCTGCTCTGTAACATACTGTATGCAGATAAGACACTATGTAAATCTTCTCTGCTCCTACTGCTCTATAACATACTGCCTGTAGATACGACACTATGTACAATGAGATCAGTTCCTCTTGCTCTATAACATGCTGCCTGCAGATAGGACACTATGTACAATCTGCTCAGCTCCTCCTGCTCTATAACATGCTGTATGCTGATAGGACACTATGTACCATCTGTTCAGCTCCTTCTGCTCTATAAAATACTGCCTGTAGATATGACACAATGGGGCAGATTTACTTACCCGGTCCATTCGCGATCCAGTGGCGGGTTCTCTGACGCTGATTTGTGTCTTCCGGCGATTCACTAAGGTAGTGCGCCCGATGTCCACCAGGTGTCGCTGCTGCGCTGAAGTCCGTCGGAGTTCACCAAGCTAGGCTGGGTGCAGGTAAGTGCGTGTCAAGCGACATATCTATCGCATGCATGCCGGCGCCCATGCGCCACAATCCGATCATGTGCGCCAAAAACCCAGGGCAATTCAGAAAATCGCGATTCGGCCCTTAGTAAATGACCCCCAATGTATAATCTGTTTAGTTCATCTTGTTCTATAACATGCTGCCTGCAGACAGGACACTATGTACAATCTGCTCAGCTCCTCCTGGTCTATAACATGCTTCCTGCATATAGGACACTATGTACAATCCGCTCAGCTCCTCCTGCTCTATAACATGCTGCCTGCAGATAGGACACCATGTACAGCTCTTCTCAGCTCCTCCTGCTCTATAATACACTGCCCACTCTAAAATACGTAAGAATTGTACAGCTGCTGCAGGTTTTTATGTTCTATAATTAGAGATTTACAATGAACAGCGAAAATACTCCCCGGAAACAACAACCCGGCATGGTAAGATAACTGGGGATTTACAGCAGCAAATGAACAGAAAGAAGATGAATTTATTTTGAGCTTTGGGGAGAAGAGGAGGTTAGAAGAATCATGTGATGCTCCTGTTTCCTTTTTTGGACACCCAAGACGCTATTGTAATTCATCATCTGGATGACCTTGTAACATGAGTAAAGGTAACTGAGATCTGCTGAGAAGGTCAACACTGGACCCACATTGTATCCCTGGGGGAAAGTACAGTATTTGCCTGATGCTTGATAAAGAAATACCAGTCACTCCATTCATTTCACCTTTTAGGCAAAGTAATACCTATTTTTCTGTTGATAACTACATGTACTTTGCACAAGATTAAAGTTGCATGATGGCGCCTCTATAGAGAAACCTTTATGCCACTTTTGACACCTTCTGGTATTTTAAAGGGTCTGACTGATGCTTTTATTATCCTATTCTATTCTTATTAAGCCATACTGTACAGTATTGGCTTTGTTGAAGTTCACAAATAAACAAAATTGCATGATGGCGTTATCTTTTTATAACTTTTACTATCCCTTATGTTACAGATTTCTATATTTTATAGATCAGATTTGACCTTATTGTAAAGCAATGACCATGGTAATAAATACAGGATGAGCTATGCATTGCCTAAATAAATAAAGTTACATTATTTAGACATCTTTCTGCAACTTTGTAATTTCTTATCGATTTTCCATTTCCTATGACTTGGACAGGGTGTACCTGATGTCTTCACAGCCTTGATACAATCTCATTGCTGATGTGTTCGGTCACGTGTTGAGCCCTAGATAGGCAGAAAGTTCTTGTAGTAGTTTGATTTCATATTTCGGGCCATAGGGGGCGGTACTGTAGTTGCTGGGCCTATTGATCCAACCCTCGCTTAGCTCGACTATAGTTTACGAGACCAAATTAGGGCGCAAATTCATTACAAGATGCCAGGCCTGTGGACAGGCTACATCTCCACATCACAGCCAGTGGTGGTTGGCTTAAGGGGTAGATACAGACCCATAGGCACATAGAGTAGGCATCACGTGTCTTAAAATCACATTGTTTTAAAGAACCCAACATCTGGCACCAGACATAGATGGACAAGGTCACCTAGAAGTAATAGTATGGAGGACGCATCTGGGGTTTCTGATTGGGATGAAAGACTCATACTCAATTTTTTAGCTCAAGCTGGACAATGGTTGGCTTACTTTTACCAAAATTTTCTACCAAAATTTTGACCCACACTGGTGCCACAACTCCTTCTCCTCTAAACCAAGCCAATTCTCGCTAAGCAATGCCCCCTTATTAAGTAAACAGCAAATAGTCACCAACATCCCTTAACAAATTTGGGGCAATTAATGCTGGTTTTTGGTGAAAATTAAAGTGGATTTCCAGGCTTATCCTAAGAGTGCATCATCCATATTACGTTGGTTAGGGCCTGACAACCGGCATTCCTACAGATCAGCTGTCACCGGCAGGGGATAAATAGAAATTGGGACAGGAAGCAGACAGCTCCACTCACTGTGTAGTGGCTAAACAGAGTCACTGCAGTATAGTTTAAATTCAAATGAATGGATGATGATGTGCAGTTACCTGATCTGATCACTGACCACTTCCGACTTTCTGTTCCTCCTCCTAATGTGTACTATGCATAGGTTATCCTTACTTTTAGCCTGGAGAACTGCTTTAAGACAGAATACTGATGCATTCAACTCTGTAAGTCTCCCTTGATTTATTCTCTAGATATCTTAAGAGATTGTGGTGTCACTGGGGGGGAATTTATTAAAGGAAAACTACCACAAGGAATCTACTATCAGAAGTAGATCTGATGATAGATTTCTCCTGCTGCCTCTGCCCTTATCTATAATTTCATTCCTGTATCCTAATGTAACTTGTTAAAAGCATTATTACAGTAATATGCAAATTATCTGCAGAGGCTACTGGCGCATGTACTTGCCTGGCTGGACACGAGGAGCTAAGGCTAGTACACGCCCCAGTAGCCTCTGCAGTTAATTTACATATTACGAAAATAAAGTTTTTAACAAGTTCAGTTATGTTCCAGGATTATTAAATTACAGATTAGCGCAGAGGCAGCGGGAGGAAACTACCATCAGATCTACTTCTGATAGTAGACTCCTCATGGTAAGTTTCCTTTAAGACTGGAAGCCATTCTTAAAACCCCCGCTCCAATATTCAATAAGAGACTCCGGCCTATTAGTGAATATGGGCACAAACTCCGCCAATTCCTACCTATAGATCAGATCGGAACTGGAGGGAGTCTTTTGGTTAAATTTCTGCCGGTAAAGACTACAGTAAATGCGCCGGGCTGTGAATTCATGCCCTGGCCCGCCCTCCACCTGCCCCGTTGCCCTCCTGAACTACGACCCGACACACTCACGGTGGCATGCGGGTCGTAGAAACCCAAAAAGTTCAGAGAGAGTCTGATTTATATGGGTTCTCTGGCGGAAAAGCCATAGTCAATCTGAGTCAATCTGAGTTGTTGGTATCACCTATCAGGAACGGATGATCCTGTGTTATCTGCATCCAGCATTATAAAAGAGGTAATAAATTTCTGACTGATAATAGATGATAATGAGACAACCCCAATGAGAAAAGTGACATTGAGAATCTGGTTTGATTTAAACTCCCTTTAAGAAAGATGCAGTTTTTTTTTTCCCCTCGAAGACTCAGCCTAAAACTTTTCTATGGAACATCAGCCACAGACTTTGCAACTGTTGTGTGATAATGTAAATCACGTTATATTACCGCACATTAAACCCGGGGCCACGGAACATTAGCTTCCCTCTTAAGGGTGCGGGTGGGGAGTATAATGACTGGAGAAGTCATGAGGCTGCCTGTTTGGGTAGGATGATAAAACTGCCCTCCCGGATCAAGCATTGGCAAAGATCTGCAGAGCACAATGGCTGGCGATAAATCAGCCGCCACGTGCCGCGCCGGGTGCTATTTATTATGCCATTTATGAAAACAGCGGAAGACTGAAATCTGCGCTACATGTGAGAAGTGTCATTTATCACTTCCCCGGAGTGGCAGGATAGTTATTCAGGATGAGAATACACGCCGATGAATTGCCGCCTCTCAGGATTGTTAGGAGAATGAAGGCCAAGACGGTTTTCTCTCATTCCTGTACATTACCAATCGTCTTAAAGGTCGCCATGGTCAGGAGGGGTAAAAAATATTTTGAGACGTATAGTGTATGGTAGCGGCATTGTATCAGGAGTTTTCCAGGATTATGGATAGATCCCGGAGAGGTGGGGGCATTTTGCAACAAAAAAAGACACACTTAACCTGCTGTGGCTTCTGATTCCCGTGTTGGATTTTGGACCTGTCTCTGGCCAAAAGTTCTAGGGGTCACAGGATACAGCTCAGCCAATGGGTGGCTTCCTTGGTCACTTGACTTCACTTCCTGTGCTATCCGCTGGTTCAAGAGGCCGGCAAAAATCAATGCGGGAACTGGGAGCCATATTGGGTCACTTTTGAAATATAAATTGGACACATGATACTATTACATGAATGTTATTTATTGGCGGTATTATTGTGTCTCACCGTAATTTGACTACACTATATACGGAAGTAACATTTAGTCACTGTTTATTGAAAATTAGTTTTCCCCTTTATTTATTGAGATAAAGTATGGCAGTATTATTTATGCAGTGTTGTATAAGACTCTTAATATGTGAAAAATTAAAGGAAACCTACCACGACGGATCTACCTATAAAGGTAGATCCGGTGGTAGGTTCATCTTACGTATGTAAGGATAGCTCATTTTAGGGTTTATCCTTTACTCCCTTCTATCTTTTCTAATGTTTAATCAGGGTAATATGCAAATTTTTTAAAGAGGCTACTGGGGCGTGGAGTAGCCGGAGCTGAGGCTGCACGATGTGGCTACTCCACGCCCCAGTAGCCTCTTTGATCCTCCTACCTAGACATCTTCAGCTCGCAGGAGGAGCTGCGCGCACTTGTCTGCGAACCCGGAGTTCTGCGCATGCGCAATATGTCCGCTTTTGGAGCTGAGATCGCACAGCCACTGGTCTGTGTTTTGCACATGCGCAGAACTCCGGCTTCACAGATGATTGCGCGCAGCTCCTTGTAGCTACACACTGAAGATGTCTGGGTAGGAGGATCAAAGAGGCTACTGGGACATGGAGTAGCCACATCGTGTAGCCTCGGCTCCAGCCACTCCACGTCCCAGTAGCCTCTTCAGAAAATTTGCATATTACCCTGATTAAAGATTAGAAAAGATAGAGGGGAGTAAAGGCTTAGCCCTAAAAAGGCCTATCCTTACATACGTTAAGATGCACCCACCACCGCATCTACCTTAATAGGTACATCCGTAGTGGTAGGTTTCCTTTAACAGCAGATGATACTGTTACTTGGCGGTATTATTTGTTCCCAGTAACTGTGGTAGGTCTCGGGATTGTAATTGCGATGCTTATAGTGGTAATTAATTAGGCAATGTTTAGCAATGTTACCTACTGTATGCACTGTATTGTTTAGTAGTTTGTATTACGTGGTGGTCTGGGCATGTTATTAAAGCAACAACATGGCGGTGTTATTTATACAAAAGGTGATAATCTTTCTAGGGAGCAAATGACAAAACATCGTAGTTGGGATGGGAGGAGGCATGAGGCAGAGTTAGGTGTATATGGGCTGATAGTTGCGCCCCTATGTGGTGGAGGCTAGTATTACCATGGAAAATACTTTGAAGGATTTCCCGACTTACGGGAGACACGTGGGCAGTAGAGCAGCACCTTCTCCGTGTATAATCAGGGATTATGGAATTGTTTACAGTCTCGATGGGAAAATAGTGACAGGTCCCCTTTAATTGTGATGCTCCTTCCAATCCGCGCTCAAGCCATATGAGATTTCGGTCACAGCGTGTGATCATCTTTTGTGTTTTATAATTGTACGGCTCTCTTTGTTTTCGGCAGACACCTTCCGAGGGGTTTACGATAAGCCTTTCCTGGCTGGGCTCCAGGGTGCTGCCACCAGCGGGCGCGATACAGCCCATCTCCAGAGGTCATTCAAGGTCATGAATCTTTCCCTGGCACAGTACAGTGAGATGTGATGGGTACAGATCTGGGCGCAGGTGCAGGCGCTGTGGTTACCACATCCAGTCTTGTTTATGCAAAGGAAAGGAAAGGCCATTCTAGAACTAACAAGATGTTTCTTTTATTCCTTCTTATTAACTCTCTTACTGCCAGGTAATACCGATGTTATACCAGACCTGACCTGCTGCCATCACTTGGGGCCTTATATAATGACACAAACTGGATGGGAGGCTATAAATAATGTTAGACAATAATTATTTTAATTATTTCATTATTAATCAATATAATGATATACAAAAAAAGTCAAAATTGACAGTTGGCAATAATATTGACCCCGGTAGTTGTATATTTTTATATTTATCTCTGAGGGTTTTATCTTTTTATGATGAAATTTGCCTGTTTTTTTTTGTTTTTTTTTTAGCATTTTGGGTTTGTATAATTACCTCAGCTTGTAGTCAACCTTGCAGTGTCGAATACAAAATATTACTACTTTTTGCTTAACTCATTGGGGGTAATTAATAAACGCACTTGTGCCACAATTCCGGTGCTTTTGAGCTTTTGAGCCCCGGTTATCAAGGCTTTTAGACCTTTTTTTGGCACTTTCCCAAATTGTCCGATTAAGGGGACCTTTGGGAGATGGGCGTGGCCTCATGAGAAAGGGGAAACCGTTTATGCAGTTAAAATTCTGGCGCACAGTTTAGACCAACTAAAAGTAGCTATAAACTAGGAACCGGCAGTCTTATACTGCACCAGAATTCAGTGATAAATCTGGTGCAGCAAAAGACAAGTGTTTTCCAGCTACAGACCAGTAGAACGTCAGACACATTGTTAAATCCCCCCCCATTCAGTCCTAACACCCTACACCAGCAATGGAGTGGAATGATTTTGTGCCACAAATAGCGACTAAAACCCATGTTGCAGTTTATGGGGGTTTATTTGCCTTTTGTAGTCTCTTTTAAGGCTCAAAATTTTTGTGCAACTTATACTATTGCATTTCCTACACATGGCCAGGACTGGCATGTTTTTGTGCAAGTATTTGTGCCTTTTTAGGCGCAAAACTATTTTAACATGATACATCTCTATTTTTTCATCTCTCTCATATCTATTATCTATGTTCTATCTATCTTAGATAAAACTATCCTTGGGGCTGGATTTCTCTGCCAGTGATTTGGTTTACCTACACTAATTTTCTTATATTACCTAATGGGAAATAAGTTGCCTAGTTTCCTGCTTTTCATGACCATCCCTTACCCCTTGTACTGCCATCTGGCTTTAAACTCTGTTTGTGCCTTTATCTACCATAAGAAGTGAGATAGATATTAGATAAATATAAAGATAGACCGAAAGGAGAGCGGATGCTAAACAGCAATAAAAGGAGGCGTGAGGCAGAGAGATATATAGATAGATAGATAGATAGATAGATAGATAGGAGATAGATGGATAGGTCTATGAGGATGAAGGGGTGACACAAGAGCTTACAGTCTATGAGGATGAGGGGGTGACAAGAGCTTACAGTCTATGAGGATGAGGGGGTGACAAGAGCTTACAGTCTATGAGGAGGAAGGGGAGAGGGTGACACAAGAGCTTACAGTCTATGAGGATGAGGGGGTGACAAGAGCTTACAGTCTATGAGGATGAGAGGGTGACACAAGAGCTTACAGTCTATGAGGATAAGAGGGTGACACAAGAGCATACAGTCTATGAGGATGAGGGGGTGACACAAGAGCATACAGTCTATGAGGATGAGGGTGACACAAGAGCTTACAGTCTATGAGGATGAGGCGGTTGACACAAGAGTTAAGGACACCCGACTTACAGACAACCCATAGTTACAGACAGACCCATCTGACCTCTGGTGAAGTCTCTGGATGTTACTATAGTCCCCGGCTGCAATGATCAGCTGTAAGGTGTCTGTAATGAAGCTTTATTGATAATCCTTGGTCCAATTACAGCAAAAAATGTTTAAATTCCAATTGTGACTGGGGCCAAAATTTTTTTGTCTAGATCTACAATTATAAAATATACAGTTTTGACTTACATACAAATTCAACTTAAGAACAAACCCTATCATGTATGTAACCCGGGGACTGCCTGTATTCACTACTAGGTACTAGCATACAATATTACCATTCAATTTCTACATAATACCGCTGTCATACAGTGTTCAAATAATACTGCTACATAATGGAATATGTGACTGAGGTTTACCATTCGCATTGTTCTTCCACACTTCCATGAATGAGGTCTCCTATTGTATCCGGGGTCGGCCCTTCACCCAATTCATTCCTAATAAATGACAAATTTGAAGGCATAAAGCCCTAACTACCCCACCCTCAATACCTCCTATGACATTGAATGGTTACTACGCCCCCTCCAGTCACCCATGATATGGAACGTGATGACCTCCTCCGGTCTGGGGGCGGTCACACCGCATTTGCTAATCTCGGGACAGTGTCAGATCTGCTGTGACGCTCTCGTGGCGAGATGACACCTCGTCGCCTATTAACAATGTAATCTTATTAGGAGATAATGTAATGGCTTCTACGTGTCCAGATGTTTTATCTCATCTGCCGGCCTCAGATGGTCGAGTGAAATGCCAGCTCCTGCTTAACGCCTCGTCCTAAGCTATTAACATTGCCCGCAAAGTAGAATCAATTTGGCGCGCTCCGTGGCGGGGGGTCACAAATATCATCACACTTTGGTAATTGACAATTTTACACTTAAAGATTCCGAATTTAGAAGAACTTAATTGTCGTGAAAAATCGACAGAAATGGATTCGGCAGCTGGTGAGCTCTGTGTCACCCACCCAGGAACATGGGGGCTAACGCAACCGCCAAATATGGCGTGCCATAGGCTACCGATCCGGACAGGAAATTACAGCAATCTTCTCTCGAAATTAAAGTGTAACTCCAGTCATAAGTCCAGTTGTGTCGCACATAGGAAGGAATAGAGTTTTAAATAAATTTGATTAAAATTTTATTTAATTTGAAAATTCTTATTGGAACCTCATTCCCATCATGCATCAGGTTAGACCATAGCTTACATAGACTCTTCATTCTGGGAGGAGCTTTCTCTGGCGCTCCTTGTCATCTTATGTTGAGTAATGGAAGAAACAAAAATGGTCAGTAAAGTTTCCTCATCAATAATTCCTAAAATGATAACATTTTCTGGTTGGCTAGGTCAAGCTTCCCAGTTCTTCAGTAGATCCAATGAATTTTCCCATGTTTTCTTGCCCCTTAAAGGGAACCTGTCACAGGTTTTACCCCACTAAACTACTAGTGCCCCCAGGTAGAATGCAAAATTTCCATTCTAGAATGTGAAATCTCATTCATTTACCATTAAAAAAATCTCCGCCAAAGTCAGGCAAATATGACTCTTCTCAACTCATTTTCACACAAGATGTGTCAAGTTTAGTGGCTGAAGGGGTAGTTTCACTTCAGAAGCCCTTATTGTCTGTTTTATAGCACCTATATGTGATTTTGTGTCATATTAAAGATAAGAATCTCATCTTTCAAATGCCAACAAGCTTTTGATTTTTTGAGCAACAAAACTGGGCATTTAAATAATGGGAACTTGGCCTTTAAAGGGAACCTGTCATCAGAAATTGGCCTAATAAACAAATAGCAGTATGCTGTCAGGCAGCTGAGCAGCTTCTAGATCAGTGATGGCCAACCTATGACACGCGTGTCAGCACTGACACACGTAGCCATTTTCAGTGACACACGGCTGCTGGAGAAAAATTGCTGTAGTGCAGTTGTCTGGGGCCGGTCGGGCGGTCGGTTGGCGATGTGGTCTGCAGCGGGCGGCTGCATCGCAGACAGAGAGATCGCAGCTGCTGCTCCTGTCCTCCAGTCCTGCTCTGCGGAGGCCGCCCAATGACGCCAGAGTGGAGCAGTCCCAGCTTGCAAAGACGAAACCTATACTGTGCCTCCGCGGGAACATCTACACAGGAGCTGAAGCGGCCTGAAGAGGAGTAACGGAGGTCCGTGGTGTCATTGGAGCCTGTGCCAGTTAGGTAAGTTAATTTATTGAGTTGAGCTCTGCCGGGCTGGGCTGTGATGTACACTCTTTGGGGGGCACTTCTCAGGACACAAATGTCCTTAAAACTAGCTGTTGCTGGACTGCCACAGGTTCGCCATCACTGGAAGAATTCCCCCTCCCCCTCACTTATCTTTGTTCATGGCACCCCACACAAGTTAAAGGGGTTATCCGGGTTTAAAAAATTTTTTATGGCCGGGCTGGGGAGGGCTATTTAAACACAATAAACATGTACTTACCTCCTCCGGTGCTGCCGATGCCCCGCGCCGCGGCCGGTCTTCTCTGTGCGCCGGTTTCATTACAGGGGCGCACAGGGAGCTTCCGGCCAGCTGGATGCTCCCATGCGCACCATCTCCCAGCGCTTGCAACGCTGAGAAATAGGGACGGATGGGAGGAGCCGTCCACATCGCAGACCGGAAGCTCCCTGTGCGCGGCTTCCGTGCCCCTGTAAACAAACAGGGGCACGGATTGAAGGGACCGCGGCGCGGGACATCGGCGGCGGCGGAGGAGGTAAGTACAGGTTTATTATGTTTAACTAGCCCTCCCCAGCCCGGCCATGAGAATTTTTTTAAACCCGGATAACCCCTTTAATTAACAGCAAGACCAACAAAAGAAACCTACTGACAGATTAACAAAGAAGTCACTAAGCAGGTAAGTTAAATATCTATACATATTTGTTATTTAAACTCTAAATATCACAAAATAAGGTTTTTTTTCTAAAGGTGACACACCACCCGAGTTGTGGATGTTTTTTTGGCGAATTTTGACACACCGAGTTCAAAAGGTTGCCCATCACTGTTCTAGATCATGGTCTTTCATGGCCCGGTGTGATGGCATCATCCAGAAAATCAACTTTGAATTTAGATGTAAAATGGTTTTATGAAGTCAAGGAGGCGGAGAGTTTAACACAGAAGTCAAGCTTTCCCTGCTTTAGAGCAGCCCCTTTACTGTAATTGATGGTCCTGCATCCAGGGACATCATTGATCAGATCTCCTGAAGTCCAGTGCATGATGTCAATCAATCACATGGGAGAAGGTGTTTAGAGACAGGTAGAGCTTGACTTCAATGTTAAACTCTCCGACTCCCTGACTTTATACATCTAAATTCAAAGATGATTTTCTGGAAGATGCCACCAAGCTGGGTCATAAGTGATGACAGATTCACTTTAAGTGCAACTTGCATTTATAACTTTGTTTTTAGCTCCCTGTATCTCCAGTTCTGTAGCTCACAAAGTCATAAACCTAATGTGATCTGAAGGATTGAATCCTTATCTTTAATATGACAAAAAGCTTGTTCTTGGTTCTACAGAACAGAAGTTAGGGGTTTCTTAAGTGACACAACCCCTGCAACCACTAAACTTGACTCATCTCGTGTGAAATCGAGGTGAGAAGAGTCATTTTTTCCTGACTTTGGGGGGGAATTTTTTTATACACAGAATAAGCACATTGATTCTGCTCCATGAACAATTGGTTAGATCTTGTGTTTCAGCATCTAAACTGTCTCACTTTTTGGGCAACCACCTTATGATGTGACTCCTAAAAGTAATAGAGATCATGCTTGAAATTCATTACAATTTTCAGAGGTGTAGTTCTGAAAAGGGTGTTTTCTAAAAATATAGAATTGATTCCATTATAAATAAGTAGAGTGAAAGAGCTTAGAATATCTTTTTATGAAATTGGAGGTCTACAGAGATACAATATTATGGCTCCGCGCATCTCAGAACCGGCAATGAACCTTAAGTCCAGAAGGAGCAGAAAACTCCCAATTAACATTTCTCTGAAGAAGATGAGACACCAACAAACCCAGATACAAGACTCACAGATTTGTTGATGGTTTCTCCTTCAGCCTCTACAACCCAGAGGACCTCTTTAACCCCTTCAAGATGTTCTCCTAAAATAATTACTAAATAATATCCCAAGATGTTATTTAGAACAGTGGAAATAAATCCTAATCTATCTCCTAGGAGAATTGAGTTGGACTCTGCTCTCGCATCCATCTCCAGCATTAATTCCAGTCAATTATGAAGCCTGAGTGCCTCGTTAATTATGGTAAGAGTAGATTCAGATGATTCCGGAGACAAGTGGATTCTTTGCAGGTTTTAAGACCCATTAATGAACAAAATTGTACGCAGGTCCTTAAGTTTTGACATATCTTCTTCCAGGTTTCAGGCCTCATGAATATGGATATATTTGTTTAATATTCATGTGGCTCTAATAAGGCATATTGAAACCAGGACAGATGTTAATAAATAGCTCGAATTAGCGGAAAAAATACTTATTACCGCCACATCGTACTTGCATATGATTTCCAGTTTAACATAGTCCAGGGAATATTCATCACTTGACTATAAGGGTTCTTACTAATAGAATAATTTGGAATGGAGAAAAGATTCATACCAAAAATTCTCTGAAAAGTTTCACATTTTTTTTAAAAAGTCAGAAGACCCTTAAATTATGATGATGAAATGGGCTTACCCAAGTATAACAAGTATACGTTAAGTTCCAATCCGAACCTGGAATGGTAATAGAACCTCCACCGATCAGGAGAACAAGGGTTCTCCTGATTTATGGAAAATCAGCATAGTCATGGTGTACTAGGGAGGTGACTACTGAGTTCAGTACACAGCTAGAATTTTGGTGAGGAGCTCATAGAATTTAGAAGAGATATGAGTCTATACGACCCACACTCAAAAGGGACTTTATCTGCCTTCAAAATAAGGACAATAGTGGCCTTGTAAAATGACGGGAGAAGTGAGCATTCTCAAAAGGGATGGGGTCGATAGGGACTGGTATTTGAGTAGGACCTCCACCGGGAGGCCATCAGGGCTAGCCACTATCCCTTTAGCCATATCTGCCAATGCCTCCTGCAATTCAACCAGGGTAAGAATCAATCAACTATAAGTGTTACTCTCATAGGGAGTGAATGGTGCAGCAGATCACAAGCTCAACCAGACTCAACCAGATGCTCAATTGGATGATCAATTGGGTGGAGCCTGATCTCCGTTCTTGTGATCAATGCATAGTAGTTGGTAGCAGTTGGACCCCCACCAACAATTATGTTAACTCCTATCTTTTGGATAGAAAATAACATTGACACTTGGGGAAACCCCTTTAAATTCACTATAAGTATTAGATGACCTGGATTACTTAACGATTTCCGCAGGATCAGTAGACCATCAAATGTTTATTGGGACCTCCCAAGTTCGGGAGTTGGAGTTCATGGCTGATTGTGGCTCATCAAAGTCTAGTTTGGGTTTTGAATTTTGTATTAGGAATGCATGCCAAATAATACAGATGTATTACTGAGCCCCCATAGAGCAAAAACTAAAAAGAAATTTAAATAAAAATTTATATATTGTAAAATTGGTGACGATATCATAAACTATAAGCTCAATGTAACTGTGATCCATAAAGCATAAAGCATAAATTACTTACAGAACCAAATCTCAAAGACATAAAAAAAATTTAAATACATTAAATATTATATTATTCCTATTTTAAAAATCATAATAAAAAAATAAAACCAAAAAAAGTAATAAATCAAATCTATTAATTTAACAGCAGAGGTAAAAAAAAATGCATAAAAGATCCGATTGGATGAACTTCTTAGTCTTTTTCTGCTGTCATGCCTCGGTATTTCTATGTTTCAGAAGACTGAGCAATGATAACCAGATAAGATACTTCCCTGAATATAAATTTCAGAGCGACAGTAGCAGATTTTATGTTCGGATTTGATTTTGGACTGTGTTTTCAGAGATATGCCATAGAAACATACAGTAGTAACATAGTAGATAAGGTTGGAAAACGGTGATAGTCCATCAAGTTGAACCAATATTTCTGCTATGCTGTTCCTGAAGGAGGAGAATGCCTCTAGATCTGAATTAGGGTAATAGATAGTATTCTATGGATCAAAATACAATCTCCAAAAATCTAATTCTAATCTAATATTTTACTTTCAAGGAGAACATCCAGGCCCACTTGCCTTATCAATACCCTATGTGTTAACCATCACATGAATGGGTTTGTGTCTTCCTGGATATCTTCCATATAGTGAGATGGATCGGGCAGCACGGTGGCTGAGCGGGTCGCACTTCTGCCTTGCAGTGCTGGGGTCCTTGGTTAAAGTCCCACACTGGTCATCATCTGCAAAGAGTTTGCATGTTCTCTCCGTGTTTGTGTGGGTTTCCTCCGGGTCCTCCGGGTTACTTCCACACTCTAAAAACATACTGGTAGGTTGTTTAAATTGTGAGCCCCATGGGGACAGGGACTGATTTGGCAAGATCTGTGCAACGCTGCATAATCTGTAGGCGTAATATAAATAAAGGAATTATTATTATTATTATGGATCCTGGATGACCCATTAGGTTGACAGCTTTCTCTCCTGATGTCCCACATACACCCCCACACACGGATTACAACAAGGTATCTCTGCCTGTAGCTTGTCTCGGAACAAAGGGTGGGGCATGTTGAAACCCAACATGACTGACTATTATCTGCTCAGACATCTCCCATGTGGTGAGATACCTGTTGGATGAACACTCATACATATGCACACTCAGGAAATAACCAGTGAGGACAACTCTAGTGGTGGCTTACACTGCTGAGAACAAAATCAGCATCTTTGACCATGATCTCCCAAGAGATCTCCTGTATGGTTAGATCCAGATCTTAAAAAAAACACATGAACACCCATGAACATGTCAATCACTGCCAGGAACCTCTTCTGGTGGCTTATGTCACCTATTTTACCCATCTAGTGAGTAACCTGTTGGATGAACACGTTTAGTTGACGCTAGCTTTTCAGCTCTCCCCCCAAACACATACTCACTAAGGAGTAAGCCACTGTCAGATGCCTCCACCAGATGATTATCTCCAAAAGAGAAAGAAGATGGGTCATGATGCAATTCAAAATATCTGAATGGGGTATGCTGAATTCCAAAATATCTGACAATGTCTTTGTAGACATCGGCATAAGATATTAAGATAATTAGTAAGCTGGTCCCACTAAAATCTGCAAATTTGGTTGAATCAAGACTAACATGTAAGATCAGTTATAACACAATGGTGCGTAAACTTTCGTCAAGGCTGCCAAATAAGAAATCAAGGACTGAACAGAAGAAGTCAAAGAAGAACAGGCGTCATTGTCATGTAAATGAGGATTTCAGAATGAGCACTGATTATAGACGTGTCCGACTTGGTTAATAATGGCAATTATTTTATTACTGGACATCACCTTGGAAAATTGGATTTAGAGAGCCTAAGTGCTTGACCGCTTGTGTGCAGAGTGGATTTACGAGACTCAGCAGTCCACATTTACAGTAAACAAATTGAGCAATTAAAGTGTTATCTAATCTTCTGTCACTTTCATGGTCCATTAACTGTTCAGAAGTCACATAAGAACAGTATCAAGGAGGGCAGGAAATACTGGACCTTAAAAAAAAAAAAAAGACTCTGAGATGACCTGATTTCTTGGCAGGACAAAATTAGCCGTCTAATAGGGATGGTTGTATCGAAGGGCTTTGCTTTAACATTTCTGCTTCAAACATCTACCGGTATCTATCTATTGTATCCATCTTTTCGAACTATCTATCTTTCAATTAAATATGAAATTCCTAAGATGAGATTTGTCATAACATAGATTTTATTTTAACTGCGCTTCTTAGAAATTTGAGAATTGCAACAGTGTCCAAGTAAGAAAATTGCAAGTACAGTACCTGGAATTTCCTCCTTGCTGTGGATTCTTCAATCATTTTTCAGAGGAGGCTCCTCCGCACTTGTGCTCCTTCTCTTTGTGTTTTTGCTCCTGTGCAGACCAGGCCGGTGGTCACATCGTATGGTTTTTGTCCCATACGGCGATCGGTAGCCAAGGAGGTGACGTCCCCGCTAATGGATTGAGGACCGTTCTACGAAATTCTTTTTGTCTGGTATGCGGAAGCAGCCGCCGGCAGGGGTCTGCACCGGAGCGAAAACACCAAGAGAAGGAGCACAAGTGCGGAGGAGCTTCCACTGAAAAACGATTGAAGAATCCACAGCTAGGAGGAAATTCCAGGTACTTACAATTTTCTTACTTGGACACTGTTGCAATTCTCAAATTTCTAAGGAGCGCGGTTAAAATAAAATCTCTGTTGTTTTATGTACCCTTGTATTGTACCACAGAAGGGAAGGTACACTTTTAACCTGCAGCACCGAACTTTATGCTTAGGAGAACCAGCGCCAGTGAGTATTTTGCTTATTTTTATTTGTTATAACATGTCATCATAAACAATACAGTAGTTCTTCGAGAACAAGTCAACTTTTCCATCTCAATGTCAGGTCTTCCCCTGGTTCCCTAAACAATGACACACTTGGTCTCCTGGAATATTTGTACAGTTTGGGTTCAGAAAATAAAAGTAAAGGTGTCCATGGGCAAGCCTTTTCCGATTCCAGTACCCATGCAGAGAATAATCCAAGGGAACTCGCTTCATTCCAAGTCCTGTACAGTCTCGTAAAAAACTCAATGGTCACATTTATTGAAGTGTTTTGTGGCCGGTTTTCTGTCTGACTTTGCACTGAAAAGAATGTGCAAACTGCTTGCACATGAATCTATGAATTGTTTGGACCAGTATTGTGTTTCGGCTGCACTGTACCCGACGTACCACAAAATTCTGCACCTAAAGGAGCCTGCTGGTGCAGAGTCAGACACATTTAATAGAACGACTCAATAGAATTGTTTTGTATGCTCTATGTTAGAGGTGCACCATAAAAAGGTTGGTGCACACTTCCCGAGCAGTGCATGTTGCACCAGATTAATGAAGATCCTGCACCGATACTCAATAATCTGGCGCACTCTGCCGAGACAAAGCAAACTGCACCTAGTACTGTATGCACTACGTTTTATAAATGGGGCCCAATATGTTTTGATTTGTCTTCACAAAATGAATTACAAGACTGATGGCAAATTTGCATACATTTTTCATTTTATTAAACATTGACCTTAATCACTGAAGAAGAAAAACTGGTCATGAAAATCAAGACTCATGGAACTAATAAAGATTGAGCTGTTCATGTATCTATCATGATCCATGTATAACAATTAGCCCTTATGTTATCCGTTGATGCTTTGACCCAATGCTATCGAAGGATATATCCAGAGCCCTCCATATGAGTTCCGTCACATCGGAAAGCATGAAAAGAGCAGGTTGCAATATTTTCTTGTAATCAAAATGATCTAAATCACAACCTATCCTTGATAGACCCCAAGTCAACAAAGTATGGCAGATATCATGCTGTGGCTCCTCATATGAATTGAAGCTAAGCCTCAAAATACTCAATCATCATTTATATATATATCAGGAGAATCATCCCCACCATATACAACATCCTTTTTTTCCTATTTGGGGGAGAGCACAAACTTATATTTATGCCACTACTTCATTCATAGACAATGTTAACCAATTGCTATCTACTGTCTCCGCTCATTCATTGAAGTAGCAGCATTCTCAACCACCATTCATTCAACCAGGGGTTCCTAGACCCTCATTCTTGTGATCAATGGGGGTCTGATGATCTGTGATCACCACTTATCATCTAGCTAGTTTTGATTATGGTGGCCACACACAACGCATAGAGTTGCTATGCTCTGGCAACAGCATATCTATTGTGAGTATGCTTAAAATAGGTCATTAATTGATGAATGGGTTGACGCTGGACACTCTTGTTGATCAACTGCTTTGAACCATGGGCAGAGTTGGAAGTAGACAGCTTTGTCTCTAGAGTAGTAGCCATTACAGCTCCACTTCCATGCAATTTACATAAGGTTGCTCCTGGCTTCATCCAGGTGTCGAAACCTCACTGACCACCTATTTATGGCTTATCCTTGGATTAATATATTTTGTCTCAAAAAGCGAAAACATCTGGGTAGACTAGAGATGTCCGTATACCCATCAGATAGCTAAGGGGTCCCACTGAATTTGGTGGGATGGCTTTCGAAGGCATATGGCCACCTTGGTATCATCACATTAGACAATGTGTGTGCTATTTGTTTGCTTCCACTTTAAGACATTTGTTTCTCCGAAATTAATATTCAATGTGAAGAGAAATATCCAAGTTTTATGACAATTAATGAGAGTAGTGCACAATGTATAAAAAAATCTGGGTGATTAATAGAAAGTTATGGAGCAATTGTAGAAGAGGCTCAGTGGTGGTCATTTTAATAGTCACTTATAAATGGAAATTGCATTAATATTTTTTCGAGCTGAAGGATACTGTAATCATTAAAATGTTAAAAAAGAATTGAATGGCTTAGTATTGACCAGATTTTATAAAAGGAAAGGGGGGAAAAAAAAGTCGTTTTAATGATTTGAAAGGCAGTAATATTTAATACGATTTTAGTTTTGTCGGGATATAAAACCTCCCTAATAAAGATGAAGAGCTACATACATAAAGAGATGTATTTCCTTCTACTCAAAGGGGTTCTCCCATCTATTAAAGTGATGATACTTCTATTGTATGGAAATGCAATCCTTTTACGATCAGTAGGGTTCCATAGTAGTATTGGGTTACTCCCCTTTATAGACTTGTATGGGGCCATGCCGTAACTTGTTGGGGCAACATTTGAAGAAAAAAAAACACTCAGAGATATTTCTTTTAGCAAAATAAGGGGAAAACCCCCATATCTGCTTCTCTGAAGGACCATCAGCTCCATCAGAAGCTCTTCGGGACTTCTGGTTCCATTAAACAGGAAGTGATGATGTCATGTACATTGGACAAGTGACATTGAGCCCTTCTCTGGTGCTAATAATTGTCTTTTACATGCACAGTAGATGACATCATCATTACTGGTCAGACTGGACCGCCCCAGATATGCTTCTGGAACCAGGAGACCTGTGAAGCGGTAGTTATATGTAATTTTTTTTTAATGTTACTTAAGCCTCCCCACCCCAATGTGAGTTTTGTTCAAAATTGTAAAATCCTTGTGGTAAGTGACAAACTCAACTGTACCATATTGTAATCTCGAGTGTATAGAGTGATATATAGACTCTGGAAGTTCCTCACCTCATCTTCTATGTAAGGCTATACATTGTTCCTCGGTAGACGTATGGTCAGCCTTCAAGCCAATAATCATATACAATGAAGACAGGATTACTATAGTTGGTCAATGGTACAGAAGATCTGGGGAAATCTTATAGTCCTGGTATTGAAGACCAGAAGCTTCTGAAGACCATGCAGTATCTAGTAGAACATCAACACTCTGGAAGTTCCCTGACTTGGCTTTTGTGGTTGACACAGTCTACCAGGTTTATTCTCTAAGCTTCCAAAACTGAATAGACTGGAGTAAAGATCACTCTGTTCTCTCTCCACCACATACTGCAGTGGGTTTTATGCCTGGCTCTGTATATAATTGGCTTTAAGGAATTCTTTAACCTTTGGATAAAAATACATCATTCACCGAGCAAAAAGGGCATTCTGGAAAACGAGCAGGTTTATTCTAATTGGCTTTTGAATTAAAAAGAAATTATTTTGTATCTCAAGATCAAGCCGGGCTCCACGCTACGCGGCAAGAACAGAATTATTCTTACAAAGTGGAGGCCAAGCTGTATTTGAACAAGTATACATGAATTATGGAACACGGTGACCCTTCTATGTCAAGCCCGGTTAGGCACAGCTGGAACTGAAGAAGGAAATCCTACAATTGTCTGGGATTGTCTGGGATTAGAAAGATAGCACCACCCTTGACCACAGGTTGGATGTGGTATTCCAGCCAAGCTCAATTCACTTGAACACGTGGACATTGTGATGAGCTGTTCATGTCAAGTGTATGACAAAACTGAATTCAAATGATCTAACTTGACTCATGACTTTACTGTAATGATGCTCTCAACCTTTGTCAGACTACTAAGGCTTTTCATAAAGGTTGAGGCCAGCTTTATATAAGGTCAGCTACTCTGCAACAAATAGCATAAATTTGCGTGTTGCAACGGATTGACTGTTTTCCCTTGACCCTTTAAAGGGAAACTTGAAAGGATTTTATTGGGCTAAATTGCATCCTGGTGGTTGAATGCTTGTTTGACCAACAGCTACTCTTCCTGATCCCCTTTTTGGCCAAATCTGCCTTGTCGAGACGGATGTAAGCTGGCTGTGGCTTATATCCACCAAGAACAAAAGTGTCGGATGTGCAAATCTTCAAGGCTGCTCTTCCTCTTCCAACATTATTTTTTTTGGGAATAGATGGTTACAACAAATGGCCTACTGGCCCTTACCATACTACACAATGTATAGTGCCATTAACTATTTTATTAATGAAGAGGTAGTCCCAACTAGGGGACCCTTACTTGATGAAGAGAATGAAGGTGAGCTTATCCTTATGTAGAGATCCCAAACGACTCCATTGGGTTCATGAGATCTCTTTCTCATCTATGTTCTTCTGTTCGGTAAGGGTCCCATTAGTTCTTGTTTTTGATATCAATGATGACTCCTACCTACTGTAGACCTAACCTTTGCCCCAGGTGGAGAAGGTAGCTAATGCAACATCAGCTGCAGAAGCCAAACTTTTTGTAACGAGAGGCAATAAAATAATTTTAGCCCCATTGCTTACCGCGGCTTCACCAGCTCTACTATAAGCAAAATAGGCATCTCTTATTTTTTTTTTCCTCTCTAAAAATGCCCATAAAATTCTAGTGTGAGGTTAATTTTACAGCCATGAAACTACATCAACAGATTTAGGGAGATTAAATATCTTTATGGTTTGACAAACATCAGAAATAAACATTCCCCCTCCCCCCTAAAAAAAAAATCCCTTGACTATGTCAATACCGTCAGGTTTATGGAGCCGCTTAAATGAAGAAATTGAATTTGTAGGACAGATGTAAAATAAATGTCCTCTTAAGATACGGCGCTTTCTGGAGTCTTCTCTCGTCATATAAAGGTTTGTTGCCTTCTGATTAGATTTTAAGGAGAGCCGGATGAGACGTTCACATAATGTCAGGCTATTTTTCCTGTTTTTAAAGGCTTTAAAATGATATGCCTTAAAAAAAATTGCAGCTCAAAATAGTAAAACGGCAGCAGATTTTTTGACTCCTCCACAACACTTTGAAAGGTCACAAAAATTACAAAAATTTCTCACGAGAGATGTTCTCTTTATGAGAGATGTTCTATTCATAAGCGCTGTTCTCTTAAAAAAGTATTAAAATTACTTTTTTTAAAGGGTCCCAAGGCTAAATCTTTATTATGGCACCATAGTTAATATCTGCCATTTACAATACTGGTTATTTTTATTTCTCTTTTAACCCCTTAATGGTAGCAGCCACAGTTAGGGCTGGGGTAGTGGTGACCACTGCATCTTCTAGAACTACACCGTGCAAGAGGTAATAGTATCTCATCTTTTGGGCCACACTTATCTTTTTGGGGTGTCTGAATCTGTCTCAAACAAAACATTCTGGCTAGATATGTACAATGTACAATTCTTAAATGGGACCTAATTGTCTCAAAATAGGTTGCCATGAAACGACATCAATATATTTAGGGAAATTAAGTATCTTAATGGTTTTGCAACATGGGAAATCAACATTCACCCCACCCCCAAAAAAAGAAATCCCTTGACTAACTTGTTGCATTTGAGTTTTTAAAATCAGGATATAGGAAACCTAACCCAATGGCACCATTTCTGATACACAGTCCAAAGGATCAGTACTTGGAATGACAATAATTTTTGTTCGTGTGACAGAACCCTCTTGGATGACCCAATGACACATTTTAGGGTCTAGTGAAGTTAGATCTATTGGGGCATCAACTCTTTGATGTGAGATGACAGGGTCCAAGCTTCAAGGGTCAGTGAAAACAGAGCTGTCCCATGAAGTTGTGAGGTCAATAACAGGACCCCCATCTACCATCCCTGTAGAAGAAGGGTCTTTGGGAACCCACAGGCTCCAGGACATGGTTGTGACTCTTTTCCTGTATCAGAAATTCTATAAACTGTTACTGGGAGACCCAACTTTAGGACTCATCAGATAATTAGCAGCTTGTGTGGTTACCTGTCCCACATAGATGAGATGCCCTTTCATATTTTATATTACATTAAAATTCAAAGAAAGCAAAAAATATACCTCTCTGAGCACCAAATTCATAATCCCCCGACGGCTTTTTCCTTGACTCTCCGACAATGAAATAGCCCGTTGCTGTCACTTATGGAATGCATTGTGGATTGTGCTTTTTCTTCTCTGATCTTTCATGGTTCGCACATTTAAAACACAGCTCCCCGGCTCACGGCCATTAACATAGCTTTGTATTCTCAACATTCCCAGGTTTAATGCATTGCTTTCTAATATCTAAACAGTTGTGGCTGCTTTTAAAGCATCAGGTGAAGGCGGCTTCACACGCTGAAATGCTGATAATCCTGTGAGATTGCGGATGACAGGCTTCAGTAGAAAGCGGGCAGAGAGGGAGTGCGAGAGGAGACAATGAGCGGTGAGAGTCGAAAATTCCTTACAACAATATACTGAGCGCATAAATCCATTATAATCCTTTGAAGCCTGAAGACACTGCCACATATTGAACGGGTTAAGAGGACTGCGTTACAGTGGCCACTGCCAGCTCCGATCATCACCTTTATTCCTCCTCTGTCCATATATGTCCTCGGGATCGTAGGGCTTAGTGGAGGTTAAGAGAGCCCAATTATCTACCTGGTCCCTTATTCTGCACCATACCATCGATATCCACATAAGACCCGGTTATTTTGATGAATCTTCCTTAGAAAAAGTTAACTCTGAGGTTCCCTTGTTGTATTAATGCTTATTTGGTATAGGATATTTAGATCATGTTTTGTGAAAATATTCAAAAAATTCTAATTTTGGAGTCCAACATTTTTAGATCCCTTGAAGTTCCAGTTTTGATGTTATGAAGATTTGTAGATGTCCTCACTTCTGAGAACATTCTAAAAAGAGAAAGATGAAAGGGTGGTGCCATCAGGGTCGAGATGGTGGAGTGAGGAAAAGTACTGACAAACCAGTTTTGGTCAAGGTATTAAGGTGTTAACCATAATAACCATATAACCATAAGATATATTGTGCCCATGCCTTTAAAAATATTTCTCCTAACTCTCTTAAGGAGTAACTTGTTCTGAGAACAGAAGGATCACATATGGATATTTAACAAGTCTCAAGATTGAAGAGCCAGAACTGGACTGTCATCCCATATTGGTAGGTTTTCATGTTTAGTGGGGGACGTAGTAATGTAAACCTAGTAATACTGTCCAAAAAAAATTTGCAAAAATAGCACCAAACCAAATCTGAAGGAGACACAACACACAAGCCATATAATCAGTCAACCTAACAATTCAGACTATTAGACAAATTACCGATTTTGCATTGGGGCCGAGAAGCTTCAACTTAGGTCTCTGTTCAACGATATATTAGAAGACAACTGAAAAGTGAGACCCTTCAAAGATCGTTCTTTAGCACTGAAGGCTAAAGCTGGTTGTGGTATACATCAAAGAACTTACTTTAGCCAATAAGTGGCCTACTAGGACCACATAACATCACTTGTGACACAAGAGAAAGTGATGTTTCGTGGGTTGAGGAGGCCACAGATTGAAATGGTTCGGGTGACCTTTAGAACTTTCGGCTGAGCCACCAGTGTTAAAGTCGGAGCACAAGTGCTAAGTTTTCCTCAACCTCATCCTAACCCCACATTTTTAATGAATCCTGTAAACCTGTAAACTTGATATGTATAATTTTTTGAAATTCAATAACTGTTTGATCATTGGGGGTTCAACGTCTGGGATCACAACAAAGATTGCAAAGCTCCCCGAGTAAATGTAGTTGTGGTCGTTCAGGGGGGGTCCCATTAGTCAGACACCAACAGTGTTATTTGTGGGGCAACCCCTTTAAGGCTTAATACTACTCTTGACATAAGTACCATTGAGACGTGCCATAGAGAAACCTTATAATCCATCAGACAGGTGACTGAAAGACAATCATGAAACCATCACAATTTCATGGTGACTAAACCCAGACCTTTACACCCTGATTGTGTTGCTTTCTAAAGGTCTTTATGGCCATTAAGACCCTATAGAGCATGAATCACATCCCATTATAAAATGACACAAGTATCTCGGAGGTGACAGGGTGATGCATGTTTACAATATGTCTTTATATACAGGTAAACTGTTTTATTGACTAAGTCCCCGGGTTAAACATTGCGCAAGCATCCTTATGAGTCAACCGTGGTGGGTTTGAGATCAATTCCGCTGCATTTGTCAATAGGACCATAAATAATAATAGGGTTTGCTTCCAAGAAGAAATATTATACACTCCCAGTGCTTATATACCTGATAAATTGAGTGGAAAAGCTAATACTTGTGCCAGTAACGCAGCGGAAGGCAGCGTATTGGGACTAACATGGCCTAACAATAGGCTCCGAATACAAACAATCGGAGATGAAGAAGCGTCTCTGCTAAAATAATAAAGTGTGGCAAATTGTACATGGAAAAAAACATAAATCTCAGCGGCTAGCCTCTAATAGCCCGATACTAGAGAGCTTATTATTTCACACGCACAAAAAAAACAGAAAAGGTCACTTAGAAGACCCCGTGGTGCCATCTCTGCAAACGTCTTGCCTCGAAGAAGCATCCGCATCTCCGTGCAAGGAAAACCATTAGATCATCGGCTCTGTACAAAATAATGGAGGTCAAGCCAAAGATGATCGAAATAGTCTACATATCAAAACGAACATCATTACAGACAACGCAAAAGTTCCATTTTAAAAGAAATGATAGGAAAAGCTATTATGAACGCGGGCAGGATAGAATTATTGTTATTTGAAGGTTTCAAGGGAGAACACATGCCAAGCCCCCGCTCCCGTCATAATTTACTTCTTCTTGAGAGCCTTACGACAAAACAAAGAAAAGATGAGATTAAAATTAAATCAACACAAAATAGAACAGCCACGGCACATAGATAAAATAACAATTATAGTGAACAATCGACGAAGCGTGTACAGGGAATGGGTCATGGTGGGAGTGCTACTGCCTAGGGGGTTGTTATTGATGCTTCTGGACACCGAAGCTTAGTAGGTACTGAAGTGTCTGTTTCTTGTGGTAAATGGGTTTGTTATAAGCAGTGGGTTGTGGATCCACTGGGTCGGTTTGGCATGTGACCTTCCTGATTTTCAACCTTCAACCCCTATACAAGGATGTCGACTTTGTGGAAGGGAGATGACCAGGTTGCTACCTCTGAAGATTCCCTCATGGTCGTCAACTGCCTAGGTTGTGTGGATCCACTGGGTCGGTTTGGCATGTGACCTTCCTGGTTTTCAACCTTCAACCTCTATACAAGGATGTCGACTTTGTGGAAGGGAGATGACCAGGTTGCTACCTCTTGAAGATTCCTCATCGTGGTCGTCAACTGGCCTAGGGTTGTGGGTGGGTTGTGGATCCACTGGGTCGGTTTGGCATGTGACCTTCCTGGTTTTCAACCTTCAACCTCTATACAAGGATGTCGACTTTGTGGAAGGGAGATGACCAGGTTGCTACCTCTTGAAGATCCCTCATAGTGGGTGTCAACTGGCCTAGGAATGTGAGACAATGGTGTGGAGCACCCCCAACTAGGAGAAGGTGTTGTTGGGTATGCGGTTAGGTCTGGACAGACAGAGAATATATAATCAGGATGTAGGTTGAGAAAGTAGTGCAGCAGAAATCAGAGGTCCATTGACTGGTCAGAGGTGATTAACTGGTCAAGAACCTGTAGTGCTCGGGTACCTTCCTGTAAGATGAAGCTGTTTTATATAACTAGGGGTCATTTATATAACTAGGGGTCATTGAGGATAAACTGGGGAAACAACAGGGGATAACCACTAGCCCTACAAAAGGTCTATTCCTTCAGACTAGAGGAAGAGAAGAGGAGGATATGGTAGTTTGCCAGAGAGGCAGAGAGACAACCCTAGAAGACTAACCCCGCCCATGAGGAACTATTATTGGCTGAGTATCAACAAGCACAACCCTAATCTAAATTTTATGTGTTTACAGTACACAGTTAACAAAAGTATCCAATGTATTAAAATGCTGTCCTGGCCTTATAATGATCGCACAAAATTTAATTTGCTACTGACTGATGTGACTACCTCAAAGAGCATTGTCTAGACTGGAAACAATAATAATTATAGTACATAAAACAGGACGCCCCTACAGAAAGGTAAACTTTAACTTATTTTTTTCCGGAAAAAGCCAGTTTGACCATAATTAACTGTTTGGTAATGTGTACACTATTCTCTATGGGGAAATGACAGAGCAATAAAAAGGCCACCTGATGACAGGTTCCCTTTAAGCTGGTTTTATCGTTATAAAACTACTCTCTAAGTATCATGGGGATTTTTCAGTGTATATTGAGTTGGAAGCCTCCCATAGACCCGTCTTGGTTCACATCTTCTTCCAGATGAATGAATCTGTTTATTTTCTAGTCCCGGAGTGTCGCGGAGCTTGCAGGAGCGCTAATTATAAATGCAATTAACAAGTGGCAAAAAAAAGTAGAAAAAAAATAAAAAAATTTGTCTGTGCTTTCGCCGTCTTACATCCTGGGAACAGAAGAATTCCGGTAACTTGGTAATTACTCCAAAAGCTGTGAATGATCTGTATTCTGTGGCTGGCACGCCAGCGCCGCCGCTAACAACCTACTGGGTAACTTTATCCTGGGAAATTGGAAGTAGTGGAAACTTTTTATTTTTTTAATTAAACAGTACAATAAAAAACCGGAAAGGTTCCCAGAAGGCTTAATTGTCTTGTCAGAAGCCAATGTAGACATATAAGTCCCTTAAAGGGGTTTTCCATTATGACTGTTAAACCCCTGAGCAGCCGGAACAGAAGCTAAGGAAAGAAACCTAATGTTCTTATGTAGCTCCGACACCTAGTTCTTGCGGAGTAGCCCTGGAGTCCATGATTTACACCTCTGCCTGGACCACAAGTGTCTGCGGTTACATGACCACATTGACATTGGATCTGTAGACTACACAACTGGAAAAGGGAGTCAGAAAAAAGTTAATACTTTTTAGATTTTTACCTTCCCCCTGTTTGGGCCATTAAGGAATATTGTAACATTTCTGTAATACTTTAAAGGGGTTGTCCATGACTTCCGAAAAAATAGCTCTACACCTGACAAAGGTTTGTGCCGGTATTACAACTCAGCTCCATTCATCTCTAGTTGCAATACCGGCATAAACCATGGTTGACAAACCCTTTAAGTAGTGAAGTTAGAGATCATTGCTTTATGCAGCATACTGCCTTAAATATCATTTTCAGCTCCATTCACTGCCGCTCAGCCCTATTTTAAATGAATGTAGTAACACAACTCTGCCACTAGGCATAAAACAGAGCAGTTCTTCAGATTCTTACATTGAATATGGCACCATAAAAAGCAGGAATCAGATAATTGGTTGAGGTCTTGAGCGTAGGATGACCAACGATCTGATACTGATGACCTACCCCATTTATAGGTCATCAATATTAATGAGCTGGAAAGCCCCTTTAAATCTAGCATTAATTGATAGGTAATAAGTGCTTGACAATCTCAAATACTGGAAATTTACAGAATATAAGTACATATAATACATACTGTATTAACTCCTCTCACTGCTCTTTTCCGGATGGTATGAATAGATGGTAATTAAAGGGAATTTATTTAAAACAAAAAAAAAAATCAGGAACTTTTTGTCTACTGTGAAAACCCCCTTTAAGAAACCTCTATTAAAAAAAAACCCTGATTCTTAGATCTCTAATATCAGAGTGTTTCACCTCCACAGTCGACACAACCATGACAAAACACATAAAGCTGACTCTTAAGAAGCTGTGGCCCCCAGGGAGAGCCTGTGCTGTCCCTTTAATGAGGCCAACGGAGGCAGCTGTCTCAGGTAGCAAGTCTCAAGGGGGGCAACAAAATGAAGGAAATAACCAGACAACCCAACAACACTTACAGCAAAACGTCAACATAAGGGCTCCTGCAGGAGGTCTGACCCTTTAACTCTTACCAGTCTGTGTCCATCATGGCGATGATCATAGATGTAGCAGTGCAGACTCTGTCAGATGTAGCAGAGCTGGGTTTGTTACTAGCTACAATCCCCGTGGATATCATGCTATGTGTATAACCATCTGTACCATCCTCACATAGATAAGTCATCAGTTCAGCCCTGCTACATCTGCATAGTTAACATAGATAAATGCTGCTCAGATCCAGCGGCTGCACTGTAGCTTTTATTTTTATAACGTATCATTTTTAATATATTAGAAAATAAAGTACGGCACAGGAAGTATCCATCACAAATAGGAAAAGGTTACCATGCACGGAATATTTCTTTTGTCCAAATTCGCAGTCAGTACGACATAGCAGGTACTTACCGTAAGTCAGTTATTAGGAAATAAAATAATTTTAAAAACAACAAAACCTACACCAGATTATTACATCTTATCATATACACACTAGGGGCGCTTTAACACAAAGGTATCTACACATATCTATTTGTCTGTCTATCTATCCATCTATCTCATATCTATCTATCTGTCTATATATCCATCTATCTATCTATCTCATATCTATCTATCTGTCTATCTCCTATTTATCTATCTATCTATCTCATATCTATCTATCTATCTATCTATCTATCTATCTATCTATCTATCCATCTATCTCATATCTATCTATCTATCCATCTATCTCATATCTATCTATCTATCTATCTATCTATCTATCTATCTATCTATCTATCCCATATCAATCTATCTAGATAGATATTGCCATTTGTTGTGGTGTACAATCCCTGAAATAGATGCAGAACTGTACCTCTTTCCCCCCTTACAGCACCGCCACCCCAAGTGGGTGCGGAGGGGCATGAAGGGGGCAGCGACCTTAGTGGCAGAGTGGGCACAATTCCACGCTAGGCCGGACCTGGCATAGAACTGCCTGTTGGTGTAACCCGCTCCAGGTTTATCAGTAGGCCGAAGCCTCCTGATAGATTTGCCAGTCGCCGGGGGCGGCCATCTTAGCAACAGCATATGATAAATCCCCTCCTCCCATATGTCACCATTCACACAGGCATTCCCAGCTGTATTATAAATGTATCAGAGACTATTCAGGTTTTCTTCCCCTGTGTGTGTCTGTATATGAATGTGAAATAACCCGCACGAGGAGAAAAAAAATATATGCAAATTAAATTAAGGGGAATGCTATTAATTTCCCGTATTCCTGAGTGAAGTGAAGCAGAACACATCTGCAGTACATAGTACACAGAACCACTGATTTGGGGATGTATAATTAGTATTGTGGCGTAAACATGACAGATACTCAGAGCCGTGTTTGAATACTTCTGCCGCTCATGTACACTCGCAAATTAAAGAAATGTCTGGGGAAAACTAAACCAATAGGCGGAGGTGGGGGGAGACCGCACGCAGCCGGACTGGGGGACCAGCACAATGTATACATAGAATAATATACGGCATAGTAACCAATGTATAACCATGGGCGGTACTGGGTGTTACAGAAGTACAGAAATAGTCACTCAGAAAGAAAGATAAAAAAAATGAAAGGTACAAATGAAAGCGATCATTATTCACGCCTTTTTTGATATAAACAAAGACAATGGGGAGATTTATTATCAAGTTTCTGAGGTAAAACTGTACCAGTTGCCCATGGAAACCAATCAGAGCGTAGCTTTCATTTTATAAACAGCTGTGGGGAAGTGAAAGCTGAGCTCTGATTGGTTGTCGGTTGTTCTAGGAGACCTATGATAAATCTGCCCCAAAAAGTCTGACGTTTTCGCCTGCTAGTTTTTGCGTTTTTCACACGCTTTTTTTGGTGCTTTCAATGCGTTCTTTTTTAAAGACTGATGACAGAGGTCTATCTTTTCTACGGCAATCGATCAGTGAAAAACGTATGAGCGCTGCGCATTTCTCCATAGACTTGTATGAGGCTTTGACTTGCAAAAGTAGCGCATGCTGAAAGTTTCACGTGAATTACAAAACTTCAAGTCTGTCAAAACCCAATGGATACAATGGGGTTACTTATCACATCTTCCTTTTGTTTTGCTGTGATCCGTGCCCGTTTCTTGCCTTTTTTATGCGTTCTATGGGGGGCATTTATTTACTGTGTCTCAGAATCACCATTTTTGTGTCTTTTTATTTTTCTTTGCAGTTTATTAGCTTAGGCAATGTGTTTTGTGATGGCGCACAGCCGATACCTTTGCGCCTAATTTGTCGCAAATCTTCCCCCTGCAATATAGATCTCATTTGCGACCAATAAGGAAGCTAGAATGAGAACAGTTGTGACTTAACATTCCTAATTTAAAGGGGTTGTCCAGTTTCTGCAAATAATGGATATACAGGCAGCCCCCGGGTTACGTACAAGATAGGGTCCGGAGGTTTGTTCTAAAGTTGAATTTGTATGTAAGTCGAAACTGTATATTTTATAATTGTAGTTCCAGACAAAAAAAATCGGCCCCAGTGACAATTGGAGTTTAAACATTTTTTGCTGTATCAATAAAGCTTCATTACAGACACCTTACAGCTGATCATTGCAGCCTGGGACTATAGTAACATCCAGAGAGCTTCACCAGAGCTCAGAGGGGTCTGTCTGTAACTATGGGTTGTCTGTAAGTCGGGTGTCCTTAAGTAGGGGACCGCCTGTAGTATGTGTGAGGAAAAGTTATACAGTTTTCCAATATACTTTCTGTATCAAGTCCTTCGGTTTTCAGGATCTCTGCTTGCTGTCCTCCTATAGGAAGCTTCCATATTCACACTCTAGTGCAGTGGTTCTCAACCTGTGGGTCGAGACCCCAGCGGGGGTCAAACGACCAAAGCCGGGGGTCGCCTAAAGCCATCGGCGAGTTGCATGGTTTGGGGTCACCACAGCATGAGGAACTGTATTGCGGGGTCACAGCATTAGAAAGGTTGAGAACCACTGCTCTAGTGGATAGAAATCTGTCCACAGACATGTGATGGACATGTGATAAGATAGATGCAGTACAAACATCTGTAGCACACCCAAACACTATAACAAATACCGTGACATGTCTCAAAACCCCTATGTAATGTAGTTTAGTGCACACAAAAAAGTTGCAAAAAAGAGACAAAACGGAAATGCACAAAAAACACCAAAAATTATGATAAATGCGCCTCTATTTGTCTTTGTAGTCTCAGCTCTTTGTCAAATGATGGGGTTTTTTTTAGACTTTTAAGGCAAAATTTTTGTGTTTCCTACAATATTCAGGACTGGACCTTTTTTGCTGAATTATATGTGCCCTTTGCATAAATCAATGTTAAATCAGGCGGAAACATCTAGGCGCAAACCAGGATTACTGCTACATGGCGAACTGCTGAACACTGCTGGAAAAAGTACCCAACTTCTGGAAATACCCCAATGCGCCCAAATAGTCACCATAATACAACCAAAGAAGACACATCAGACTAAGATAAATGAGTCAGAGTGCAAAGCGAGTTCTGAACACAAGCAGAAATTTTGCGTGAAAACTGCTAGCGTCAAAGGGCCACATTTATCACTTGTTTTTTCTGTTGTTTTTGAGCCTTTTCGTTTAGGCGCACCGTTTTTGCACCATTTTTGCGATTAAACGTCAAATTAGCCGCGCAGCTAAAATAACCACCTTTCCCTCATCTATCGTTCAATTCCAGATGTTTTGCTGCGCCTAATGATATTCATCACGTGCGACTTTTGCATTTAGGCGCAAAAACGGGCGCAAAAACACTCCAGCCCGAGGGTGGCGTTATCTGAGAAGAAAGCACTGAGCCCCTTTGCAGAAGAGCTCATTTCTAGCAGCAGAGCTCAACCAGACACTGGAACATATAATAGATACATTAGATACACTGCAGACACTGGAACATATAATAGATACATTAGATACACTGCAGACACTGGAACATATAATAGATACATTAGATACACTGCAGACAGGAGCTGCAGACTCTATTTACAGTTCATCACCTTCTATTTACAAAATATTCTGCAAAACCTGAGCTCACAGCAAGAGAGAAGAACTTTGCACAAGTTTGCAGAAGCTTGCAGAAGCTTGCAGATACTACAAACAAGTGTCCCCCATGTAATTCTGCACAGTATCACCAGTGTGTCTGAGGGGGATATTGTGCAGAATTACAGGGGTGCAGCAGGAGACCAGCACTGGGGGATCCCCTCCAGGAGAAGCCCCTGCTGAGGAGGTCACTGGGTGCTGGGTGTCACACACCTGGGTGCTGCTGTGAGTGTTATCTTCATTCTGGGCTGTGGGAGAAGCAGAGAGGAGCTTGTAGCAGGATTACATGTAAGTGCCCGAATCAAACATTGCGCCTAAACTGCGCCAAACTGTGTTAAAGTAAAGTGATTAATAAGAGGCAGAAAATATACTTATCACAGTTGGTTGTAGCTTGTGATAATTCTGGCAAAACAGTGCGCCCGAATTTAGGCGCAACTACTACACTTAGGCGCACAAAAGTGATAAATGTGGCCCAAAGTACCTTAGAAATACAGACATATATATGAGATAGAATAGATATAGTTATACATGGAGACAAAAACTTTTAAAACTTTTTTATACACACGTGTATATATACATATATATATATATATATATATATATATATATATATATATATATGTACATGCAGAAACAGCTCCAGAGACAGCATTGGAGCCGGCTGTAAATTCCTGGACAGTCTGTAAAAATACTAAAAAGTCCATGAAAAACACAGAAGCGTCTGGAGTTTTCTCTGCGGCCGGAGGAGCGTGTACAGAAGGTAGTAATTATCATCAGGTTACATGGATGCTGTAATGAGAACAGATCACTGCTCATGGATTACACAAGCTTTAGGACTCTTAATGGTTTTCTAATTTGTCCATAAAAATATTGGCAGTAACTTTTTGTCTAGAAAAAGTTAATAATTAGGATTGGTATAGAAGATGGCAGTCAGTCAATGACCAGCGTCTCCCAGTAAATGTATGACAAAAGATGTTCATACCATTCCATGAAACTTAAGGAAAATTCTGGAATACCACAACAGGGAAGCAAAGTGTTGGTTAGGGAGGAATGTGCTGTCTTTACAACTACCTGATTCTTGTGGTTTGGGCAAAACCACAGCAAGACGACTACTAGCTGTTACATATTAGGTTATCCGTTACACAACTTAACGTCAAGCTAAGGAAGAAGCGTCCAACCTGTGGGTCTTCTGAACAGATGGAAGGTGAGATATCTGAAACTTTTGACCCAGATGTATCCTCCATCTTCATATAGATACTAGACACAGTCACCATTATTAATCATTCTAAATAGATCTCAATTTTGGCAAAATTGGTCAAACATTCATTTTGTCTGGAGTGTGTAAGTAGATGAGGAACTCAGCAGGAATAGCAGGAACCTTGGAAGTGTGAGTAGACAACATACAGTAAACTCATATTACGAGAAGGACAAGACAAAGCTGTGTAAGACTGAGGACCACCGCCAATGCCATGGATGGAGACAACCATGGACATGACATTCAGAAACCAGAAGATCCATAAAGAATCCATTATGAAGCTACGTAAGCTATAATGTATAGTCATCAAGAGCAGAAATCAACTTCATAAAATAACAAGACTACAAGATTTTAAGACATATTCTGGTAACATAAGGAATAAACTTTCCTAAAATTCGGTCACATTACATTTTTAGAAGATCAAGATGATATTGAAGCCAAATAATAACAAAATAGTCATACTTGCACAATCATGAGCTTTGATGGACATCCATGATTACAGGACCTCCATAATTGACAAACATTCTAGAAGAAGTCGGTGTAACAATGAAGCCATGAAACTATCTTAAGATGTTATCAAAGCTTATCTGTAATAACAAAATGGTCAGTGGTGGTAATGTCCTGTCGAGATAATGAACTCAGATGGACATCCATGACTATAAATTGTACATGCTTGACCAAAGTTCTAGAAGAAGGGCAAGTTGGGACAATAAAGCCACGAGGCAGTAATATAAAGATGTAAAAGTTTATCAGTAATAATAAAATGATCAATGGTGCTATTTTTCTGGCTAGATAATAAACTCTGATGAACATCCATGACTGCCAAAAGTTCTAGAAGGACCAAAATAGACAATAAAGGCATAAAACAAGGAAAGTTATAGGCACCTTACGACTTATACCTTTCAGTGGAGAATTTTGAGAATGTAATAACAGGCAACGAGAGGACTTCACTTGTACTGGAAGAGTAAATAGGCAAACTGGAGATTTATCTCAATTTGGAAGTTCTATGAGTAGACTCCACGAGCCAGAAAAGACAAATATGAGCCATAGAGTAGAAGAGAAACAACAAGGATGGAGACAATGCCGGAAATCAAGGATGACAAGTCTTTAGATATACAAAGAAGATAAAATGTCTGGAGAAACATTTAAAATGTGGTCAACAGGAGTCAAACCCAATTTGAAGGCATCTAAAAAGGATTCATTCACAGTGGGTTTTTTTAAATGTATGACACAACGTAACTAAAAAACATGATAATAATAATTGCAATAACCAGAATCTAGACATTTTCGAAGCCTTGTCCACAAGAAAGCAAGTCATCGAAAGAATAAGAGTTCTCCCAATTCTTAGAGGAGAATCCCAAAATTCCAAAACAATGCAGAAGACCATAACAACATCAGGAGGTTAATAAAACACTAGAGACAGTCTCTTCATAGTCAGACATGGCTGGAAGCAGGAAACAGCAGAATATATCATACTTTAAGTAGGCAAATATCTAAGATTGGGAGTTCTCCACCAAGACATGAACCCTTGAACCCTACCACACAAGACAATGACTAGATCATCTCCAGATCATTGAACATATTGTCAGGTTACAAGTAGGGTTAATACCAGATTTCTAAGGTAATTGCACCCCTTTTGGGTATTACTATTAACACCAGGTGGGCATTAACCCCAGGAAGGTTACTATTGGCATAGCAAGGTTGGCACAAGGAGAGAACCAATTCAAAGTATATAGTAGAGTTAAAAAAAATAACAGCAACGTGCACTCTTCTAGGCGTAATAGTATACCCAGATGGTTAATACTAACATGGCACAAGTAGAGACAATATAAGGATGCCAATTTAATGATGCCAAGGGTTATGTTAACTCTACAATGCCAGCATAACCAGTAATATGTGTAGGTTACTACTAGGATATTAGGGTTAGGATGATAAGAATAACAGTGCCAAGCTGTGGGTAAATACTAGGCTGGCAACATTTACAGAAGTAGTACAAAATGCAGACAAATTGTGCCAACTGAGATCAATCTTATAGTAAGTAAAAGTTTTTAGTTGCGCTTAATCATGAACATCAAGGTGGGCACTACGGTGGCACAGCATGAAGTGCACGAGAATTAGTACAATGATGGCATATAATATACCTAATACGGGTATACATTAGCATGGCAAGGATGCTCTAGTAGGATTAAAGTTGTACATAAGAAGTAGGGATTCTAGAAGGGTTAATACTGAGGTAGGCAGTGTCCAATGATGCCAACATACTATAGGTCATAGTAGGGTTAATGTACATGTCTATGAAACAGAGTGTAGTGCCTACTTGTGCCAGGATAGTAGCGTTAATGCCCATATGGTGAAGTGTAATACCTACTTACACCGGGATTGCAATGGTATTAGTAGGGTTAATAACATGCCCATTTATGCCAGGATAGAATACCACAATGCCACAGAGATCAGTGCCCAGATGGGTAATAACAGAAGCAGCAGGACAACAACTACCATCATTGACTGCCCTAATAACAGCGCTCCCCCTACGCCCCGGTAGGGATTCCTTATAAAGTTCAGCCACGAAGCCCTCGCAGCTTTTCATGAAGACCCAGACATCCCACCCCGGTGCCAGTCACCTGCAGGGCACAATGCACAAGTGCTGTAGCCAGGCGGCTCTCCGTGACTCGCTCCACAGCTTGGTTTACAGCAGGAGGGCACAGAGAACTCGTCCAGGATAAGACATAATAACAAAGCTGCTGTGCCAGGCCACGCCGCCTGTGCCCCCTCCCTGTGTGCGTGTGTGTGCAGCGCTCCCCGGGGGCACACGGAGCAATGTGCGGTCACCAGGACTCTAAATGACACATTCCATACGGGCACAGACATGCCAGCACATCTGGGCACAACGTGGGCTTCTTATGAATGAGGGGTGGGTTTCAAATACCAAGACGGATAAAAACACAGGATCACGTTGCCCCGAGCCTGCCAAGCCTTCTCTGAACGTCTGAGATATTAGTGTCAGGTTCTGTTTAATAGTTAACCCGCTTCACTGCCAGGGCAGTCAGCAAATCTGGAGGGTGACATTTACATATGAAGCTGGGGGGGGGGCTGTGTATGGCATCGCATGGGCACATGTCTAGGGCACAGAGTACTGTGTATATACAACGCTGTGATAGTATGCCAGCTACATACAATGTTACATATAAGAATGTGGGCACAGGCAACTCTTCTCTACCCGTGGTGCCCACACACAAAACTAAAGGAGATTTGTATAGTAAAGCATGCTGGCACAATGGGTGCTAACCATTGTCAACTATTGGTCAGTAAGGTCAAGACACTGTGAGTAGTGGGGTAATAAAAGAGGGAAGGTGCCCAATGGGGGGGCATGACAGCAGTTCCCAAGTTTAGGATCATTAGTAGGATGGCATGTGTTGGATCATTAGTAGGTTGGCATTAAATGAGCAGTGCCCGTGTTCAGGATCAGTAGTAGGGTGCATGTTTAGGATCACTAATAGGGTGGCATGAAAACAGTGCACCATGTTCTGATTATTAGTAGGGTAGTTATGTATTAGTTCATTCAAGTTGGATTAGTTGTAAGAGTTCTCTTGCCTTGTACATGCCAGGTGCCTAGTGCCCAGGATGCCCAAAGTGGTAGTACCCAAGTACAAGCAAGGTGAGGAGCCTGGCATACTATTATGTTATGTAATGCCCAAGCTTAGATTTAAAGGGTAGGATAGATACTAAGTAGTTGTGTAGTGGGCATGATGCCAGTGTGCAGTGCCCATGTAAACACTAGGGTGGCAGGCTGGCACAGACAGAGGTGCAGTACTAGATGGGCTGAAGCTGCATGGTCAGGTATACTAACCACTAGGGTGGCAGGCTGGCACAGGTGTATACTGAGGAGGGTGCTGAAGCGGCATTGGACAGGTGTACATGTAATACTATGGTGTAAGGCTGCCACAGTGCCTACTAGGAGGGTGCTGAGGCTGGCGACGGTTTCATACTATGAGGTGCGGAGCTGGCCAGGTCATACTAGGAGGGTGCTGAGCTGGCACAGGTGCCATACTAGAGCGTTGCTGAGGCTGGCACAGGTGCATACTAGGAGTTGCTGCGCTGGCACAGGTGCATACTATGGAAAGGTGCTGAGGCTGGCACGGTCATACTAGGAGGGTGCTGAGGCTGGCACCGGTGGAAAGACTAGGAGGGTTCTAGGCTGGCAACCTATGCATACTAGAGGGTGCTAACTGACACATGGTGCATCTAGGAGGGTGCTGAGGCTGGCACAGCAGCATACTAGGGGATGCTGAGGTTGGCACAGGTGCATACTAGAGGTGTGCTGAGGCTGACACTGTTTGGATACTTGAGGGTTTCTGGGCTGGCACAGGTGTGACTAGGGAGGGTGCTGAGGCGGGGCACAGGTTGCATACTATGAGGGGCTGAGGGCTGGCAAACATGTGTAACTAGGAGGGTGCTGAGGGCTGGCACAGGTGCATACAAGGATGGTGCTTGAGTCTGGCACAGGTGCATACAAGGAGGGTGCTGCGGCCTGCACAGGTGCAACAAGGAGGGTGCTGAGGCTGCACAAGTGCATACTGGGAGGGTTGCTGTGCTGGCACAGTGTAACTAGAGGTCTGAGGCTGGGCACGGTGCATACTAGGAGGGGCTGAGCTGGCAGACACTGTGTACTAAGAGGTTTTCTTAGCTTGGCTCAGGTGTCATACTAGAGGTGGCTGAGCTGGCACAGTGTAACTAGAGGGTGTGAGGCTGTCACAGGTGCTACTATGAGGGTGCTTATGTCGGCCAAGTGTCACTAAGAGGGGCTGAGGCTGGCACAGAGTGCTACTAGGAGGGTGCTGACTGGCACAGGTGTCATCTGGGAGGGTGTCTGAAGGCGGGCACCATGGCTGGCACTGCCCCTCTAGTGTCTGAGCATCTTCTGCTCCTCTCCTCCATCAGTCTGACAAGGGCAAGTGAGAGGTGTTTTTTTCCTGTCTCTTTCTACTCCCTAAACCCTTACCCCCTCCCTGCTTCCTCGGCGGGCAGGCGCAGGCGCACAGGAGGATTAGTACAGGCGCTTAATAATACACGGGAGGTGCGTGACCCCCGTAGCTGTGCGGGCTGGAGCGGCGGTGCGGGCGTAGGTGCGGGCTGTGCGTTCTGCGGCTTCAGCAGCCACACACCTGGACAAGCCCCCTTACCTGCACCGTGCGCTCCCCTCTCCAGACATGGACCAGGCGGCGGCGTCCACAGGGTGCAGCTCCTCGTGCGTGCCAGTGCCAGCAGCGGCGGGGGTGATGCAAGGCGCAGTGCCCGGGCTGGAGCGGCCTGGCGGACACGTGCTGGCTTTGCTGCTGCTGAAGTATCCGGCCCAATGCTCCCTTCTGGCTCCGCTTTCTCCAGCCTCTGACTACTCTCTGGATTGGGTCGGCGCGCGCGTCACGGCCGGGAGGGGACCTCCTTGTCCCAAGGGGGGCGGGGCGAGGAGCGCAGCACAGCCTGCACACTGTGCGTTCACCACTCCGTGTATTACTCCGGCCACAGGAGCTGTGTGCAGGGAGACTGGACTATACTTATATCTGTCAATAGCATCTATTAAAATATTGATCTATATATCAGTATCTACTGTCCTAAGATATCTTTAATAGTATAATCTACTATTTTATATCCATCTCTATCTATCTCATATCGATCTATCTATCTATCTATCTCTCTCATATCGATCTATCTATCTCATATCCTATCTATCTATCTCATATCTATCTACTATCTCATATCTCTCGACTAGGGGGGGGGACTCTATCTCATATCTATTATTTCATATCTATCTAATATCTTATAATATATATCTTTTTTTATCTATCCCAGATCTATCTTTTTAGGTTTACAGTTCTATAACATGTATTTATTCTCTACAGCATTTATATCTATCTATTTTAATAATATCTTATTTAGCGCAATCAATTCTGTAGCGCTTTAACAAATCATAGGGACAATAAGCATATTAATACCTACTAGTACAAAGGGCTGGAACAATATCATCATGTATTCTATCTATCTTCTACCTCCTATTTATCTATCTATCTCCTATCTATCTATCTATCTTCTATCTATCTATCTATCTTCTATCTCTCCTATCTCTCTATCTATCTATCTATCTATCTATCTACCTCCTATTTCTCTAGCTATCTCCCGATCTATCTCCTATCTATCTATCTAATCTATCTATCTACTCTCCTATCTATCTATCCACTAGCTTATCTCCTTCTATCTAGTCTATCTATCTACCTCCTATTTATCCCTTCTATCTATTTACCTACAAGGCTAGCATTATAATAAAAGGGTTTTGTGGGTGGTAGCCCTGACCCAAACCTTCTATGGGGGGCCCATGATCACCCAAAACCCCCCAACCAAATTTATAACTGAGAAGGACCTTGCACCCCATTGAACTCCTTTTTTCTGCTCTCAATACAGATTTTTACACAAAAGCCATCTTAGGACCTTTGAAGGTCCTCAAAAGGGGGGTTTTTCCCCCCCCCTAAAGAAACTGCAGGATTGAAGCATGCCAGAAGGCACTTCCTTCATTCTCCAATAGCTTCATTCCAGGACCAGATGTAGGAAGTGACTCCAATTCCCCTACTTATATCTATCCGATACTATTCATCTAGCGATCCATTTTGCTTTAGCCATTTGCTATGTATCACACTCTTCTGTTTCATTCTTTCTTTATTTTCCTTTTTTGTTGTTTCTTCAATTTATTGTTACATTTTTCCTTTCTTCCCTTACTCACCTTCCATTAAATATCCCCCTATTTCCCTTCCTCTTTTATTCCTCATTCCGGTTTTTTTCTCTCTCTTTCCTTTCTTCCTTCCCTTTTTCCTTTGTTCCTTCATCCTTTCCTTTCTCCCTTCTTCCCTCCTGTAATGTTACAATGTTATCTGCTTACTTACGTAGTAGAGTGGCCTCCCTCTCTCATTCTTGTATCCTGCCTGCATCCTATGAGAAGACACACACTGAGTTATGTGAGCGGGGGTGGAGCAGGTCAACCCCACAGATATAATTTGTCCCCACAGGGTCATAACCCCCTTCCATCCTAAATTGTTTCTAACTTCTTAATCAAGTTATGCGGTTTTGCTTAGAAGGAATAACATTCTCATTCTGCTTGTTATTGTTCAGTGTCTGTGTAATCGAAACAAAGTCTAACAACTATACAGGCTAATATATACACCCTCCTCCATTTATGCAGGCAGACTAGTGGCTATAGGGGGTGCTTCAACCTACAAAGCAATGCATTCTGTTATTGGGGGAGGTCCAGACTACACAGCCTGACTGTTGTGATAGGGGGAGGTCCACCTTTACAGCAAGACTACGTTATAGGTCATAGATCCAGTACCTACTAGCCAGACTGTGCTGTATAGGAGTGGGGGGTGGGGTCCAGACTACACAGCCAACTGCTTGTTATATGGGAGGTCCAAACTACACAGCCAACTGTTGTTTATATGGGTGAGTCCAAATTAAAACAAGCATACTGCTGTTATAGGGGGAGGTAACAATTAACACAGCCAGACTGCTGTTATAGGGGAGGTCAACTACACAGTCCAGACTAACTGTTATAGGGGGAAGGTCCAAACTACAACAGCCCGACTAACTGTTAGGAGGAGGTCCAGATTACTGTTATCGTGGGGAGGTCCAACTACACGCCAGACTACTGTTATACTGGGAGGTGCAAATTACAACGCCAGACTGTTTTATATGGGTAAGTCCAAAATACACACCAGACTGCTGGTTATAGTGAGGATCGTCCAAACTACACAGCCAGACTTCTGTTCTAGGGGAGGTCCAATTACACAGCCAACTGCTGTTTTATAAGGGGGAGGTCCGACCAAACTAGCACAGTCAGATCTACTGTTTACTGTGAGGTCCAAACTACACAGGCCAAACTACTGTTATAGGAGGAGGGGTCCAGATTACTGGTATAGTGGGAGTCCAGACTACACAGCCGACATCTATACTGTTATACTGGGAGTCCAAATTACACATCAGACTGCTTTTATAGGGTGAGGTCCAAACTACACCAGCCAGACTTGTCTGTTATCGGGGGAGGCCAAATTACACATCCAGACTGCTGTTATAGGGGGAGGTACAAATTACACCAGCCACTGCTGTTATAGGAGAGGGAGTCCAACCACAACAGTCATACTACGGTTATACTGGGAGTCCAGACTACACGCCAGACTGCTGTTAGAGGTGTGAGTCCAGACTACACAGCCAGACTGCTGTTTATAGGGGGAGGTCCCAATACAGAGCCCGGACTGTTTGTTATAGGGCGGAGGGTCCAGACTCCACCCGGACTGCTGTTATAGGGGGGGGGGGTTTCAGACTACAACACCGCCAGACTATACTGTTATAGGGGAAGTTCATACTACACAGCTAGTTCTATGTACTAGTGGGAGGTCCAGACTACACAGGCTGTTATTAGATCGATTGCAGAATCTAATCCATAAGATTTTGCTACATTTCAGCTGAAAGTTCATTTGAGACCTCAACAACAACCACTGCCGTCAATGTCTATACAAACAACAATAAACAAGAACATGGCCGATGGGCCAACCCTTCATCTCTGCTTTGCAACGCAACCTTACTAACGTCCATTTTGAACCATCAGGAAACACAAGACATTGTCTTCTTCAGTACCTGGATTGGGATCTTGTCATGTCCTCCTACTCAATCAGTGTTGGGGTGGATATCTATTGAGGTTGACCTTCTCCAACACATGCAACACCTCTAGTGGTGACGCTCCTTTCCTGATAACCAAACATTGGACATGTTTGAAACTACTCATCCTTCTCAATCTGTTGGGATAGCCTGTAAACAAAGAGGGGATGGCTATTCCCCTAAAGGTTGGCCAGACGTTTTTGGCCAAAGTAACAGTTCTCTTAAGATTGGGAGGTGCCGGCGTCTAGGCCGTACATGACTGCCTCCCTCGACTCAAGACATCCTACGTGGAACGGTCCATGCCTTCTAGTGTCTTTCCCCAAATTTCACTCTTGTCAGTTTGAAAGATTGAACCAGAATGAGTTTCCTATGGTTAGACAACCTCGCACCTACGTGAGTACCTTACAAATAGGATCTGGTTCTCCTTGGCGGTGCCCATGAGCAATAAAAAAAATACACTTTTTACGAGTCTATTATTTCATCCAGTGTTTTGTATGTGCCACGGGTCGTTCCCTGAGATTTTATCTTCTCTACTGAAGATTGTCATTTTTATGTGATTTTCACAAGCTGCGAGAATCATGTCTACTTATTGTCTCTCTTCTATATGACTTTATTAGCTTCAGTTTCCTTGTAGATGGACCTGTAATGGTTAAACATTTCCTAACCAAAATGCTATTCCCAACTTCACTGTTGATAAGTTGAGCTGAGGACAAATTAATCCTTCAGACTTGTCCTCCCTGCGATATTGCTGCTGCAGTGATATCATAGGGGAATTTGGCACTGACCTCACTACTGGGTTTCCTTTTTGAAGCATCCTTGACCTCCCAAACCTTTTGTAGCAATAGGGACCATTGTAAGTGCTACCTGTACTACATAGTGGTGACAGTCGTCTGCATTGTTGCGTCAGACTTCTCACAGTTACAAACACATCTTTGATAGTGTGATTCCTCCCTCTTATTAAATCACTTTATCTTTAGAGAAGTTTAGTGGCTTCTCCTGAGGGAATCCTCCAGTTGCTGATCTCCCTGCTGCCCCCCTGTAATTTCTGCTAAGTATCCTCCACAGACACCAGTGTGGTAATCCTGATGGCTCAAGACACTTCTCTGTCCTGTCTGAAGCTCCTACATCACTTCTTCTCCCTATCCGGCTACACAGGAACACTTCTCGGTACGGTCTACCCTCCCACAAACTTCTCTTCTCTCCTGCTACTAGGACACTTCTCTGTACTGTCCTAAGCTCCTACTCATTATCTTCTCCTCCTGCTACATAGGACCTTTCTGTACTTTCCACACAGCGCCCTACTCACTTTCTCCTTCTCCCCTGCCGCCTGGAGCTTGCTGCTTTGCAATTGTTTGTACATAGAAGGTTATAACGTAAACAGAGCTGCAGTAGGTATATACATAGTGTTCTGCTGAGCTCTGCTGCTGCAGGGGATAAGCTGCTGTGATACAATCTGGCCCAATTATCTACAAATATTTCTGTCTGCCTATCTCGCCATGTCTTTATCATACTCATTTCTATCTATTTCCTGTTTATAGTATCTATCATTATCTTTTCAACTGCATTTAATTATCCCTGTTTAATTTGCAAAAAAGGTTACCCTTATTTCACGGCACTATAAGAGTGCTGCCTTGTTTTGGAATCTATATTCCGAAATGTTGGGTTCAGAGTCCAATTCATGCTCTCCTAAGCTACCCATTTTGTATGGCATATATACATGGATCTAATGATCAATCTCCAATCTAATCATCTATCCTATCTATCTATCCTCTTCTATCTCATCTCTTATTCTATCTGTCCTATCATCTCCATTATCTATCTATTCCATCTATCTACTCATCTGCTATCTCCTTTATCTTATCTACATCTAGTTCTATCATCTAATCTATCTAAATCTATCTATCTTCTCCTATCTACCTATCCTATCTTCTAGTCCATCTACTCTATCTATCACTGCTATCTATATCTATCTATCTACTATCTAATCTCCTATCTATCTCCTATCTATCTATCTATCTATCTCATACTATCTATCTCATATCTATCTATCTCTCTCATACTACTTCTATCTATCTATCTATCTATTATCTAGCTATCTATCTATCTATCTATCTAACTTCTCCTATCTATCTCTTCTATCTCATATCTATCTATCTATCATCTTATCTTCTATCCTTCTATCTATCTATCTATCTGTCTGTCTGTCTGTCTGCTATCTATCTATCTATCTAATCTCTATCGATCTATCTATCTATCTCATATCTACTATCTATCTATCTTCTATCTATCTATCTATCTATCTCATATCTATCTACTATCCTATCTATCTATCTATCTATCTATCTATCGCTCATATCGATCTATCTCATATCTAATCTATCTACCTATTCTATCTATCTACATTAACCATCTATTTATCTATCTGGCCTTGTGTATGAGGTATATTATTTTGCTACAGACATCTAATGATTTCTTTCTCAAGCAACTCTAATGTTTTTTTTTTAATATTTCTATTTCCTTCTTCTACTTTCAATTACCTCTCTGGGTATATCCAAACATATATGTACTCTACTCGATTATCTTTTTACTTCTTTACTACTCTAGCCTCTCTCACTTCCATCTTTCGTAGCTATCTCTTTATAACCACATATCTCCCGTCACTTTACAGATAATAATACTCCTCAGTCAATGTGAAGAACATTCAGTGACTCTGATGCACTAGTGCCCCTGGTGTCAAACCGCAATGGCGATTGTTTATGCCTTGAAGGTCTGATAAATACTGTATATACTGTATTCTATATATAATATATATATTTTTTTTTTTTTTTTTTCATCCGGAAGTTTAACATATACATAATCATGTAAGATATTACATAGTATATACAAAGTTGTGTGTAATGTTCACAAAAAGTCATATGAATCATATGAAAAGAAAGGTCAGGCTAAAGTTTGTCTGCATGATGTGTGATCATAAAGGTATCCTCCTGGTATATAGGAAGACCTTGTCTTAGTGCATATTAATTTGTTTAAAAGTTTCTTTCTTCTCAACAACTTGGACTACAATAAAAAGAGGGAAAATGCAGATTTAGTTAACATTTTAGATGTTCTGTAACTTCCACTTCTTCTTACTCACGAAAATTAACACCAACCCATAACATTAGACTTCAGTGGGGGACTGTCGATTCGGCCATGTTTCCATGCATGTACTGTATCCGGTCTCAGTACCTTGTACAGAATAGTCTATGTGACCAATTATATTAACGGTACTGTTTGTTTTTGTTTTTTGGTTTTAAAGCATAAAATTATTCAGTTGTGACAAATTATTAAAAAAAAAATCATGGTGCTATAAATGGAAGAATAAAAATCACTTCTCATAGTCTTTGCCACAAATTAGCCGAACATTACCATAAAAAAAAACACTGTTGTCCCGCAAAAAAAAAACAAGAAACTTACAGTAACAAGTTCCATCAATGGAATTATGAAACATGGTAGAAGATGGAGATAAGTCTGTTCTAAAATGGCTTGTTTTGTAATAAAATAAGCAAAAAATAACCCCGAATTGAAAAAACGATAAAATAAAAGTTTCTCTTACAAATACAAGGCCTCAATCAGCTACATGAACAAAAGTTGCTTGCTTTAGACCCAGTGTTTGAAAGAACTCTGCTTCAATGTTAGGCTCCATGGTTACGACCCCTTGGACCACTGCTGACAATGGAACCGGAGTATAGTGGTACCCGGTTTTTAAGCACAGCCGGCGCAAGTGGTTGGATTTGGGCCCGGCGTGATACACACCAGTCATGTACACAGTGCGACTTTGTCCGTGATGGTCCCATGCAGGCATAATGTTATTGGAAGTCAGTAACATAAGCGTGGTGACAATGGAACTCAGATATAGCACAAGGCATCCAACACGCTTGTTTCCTAGGCATTGAAGGGCACAAAAATCCCGCTGGCTGTGCAGGGAGAGGCTGGTTATAAAGATATTCTGTGAGGCAGCACCAATCAACAGTGCGCTGACACTAAATCGTCGGAATAGGCCACGCACAACTAGGAAAGGGGGGAACACGCACCTGCAAATGACCACCTGAGCCAGATCAGGAACGGGGACAGTTAAGTGCCATAGCACCACACTGGAGCAAACGGAAAGGGCCCAGGACCCCCCGAGAATTGTCGCGTGAGCACCCGTGACATTCAGTGGTCAACGTCTGTGTTTTCTTAAAGCATTAAAAGGTTACAGTATATAAGTGTAGAATTACATTATTCCGTAAATTACCTACTGAAGATGCTGCAGAACCTCTACAACACAATTTAAGTTCAGGAAGCTCTATTTAGCCCAGTTTAAATTAACATGACATGAGATTTAAATCTTTCTCGCATAGAGAGAGGCCGTGATGTGTTCCCCCATCTCAATGCCAGCCGCCACAGTACAATCATTCCTCATCTATGGCCAAGTTCCACATGTACGCATAGATTAGTGCCAACCACAATGTGTTCTTCTTCAATGCAACACAATCTCTCCGCAGGCAGACAGGCCAGCCATTGTATTCCTCAAACCATTGCAGCCACGCTGTGCACCATGTCTCCGCCATTCCCCGTTCATCTCTAGTGCGTCCTCCAAAATTTATGGTAAAAGCATCTCCACATTGCCAACCAAAGAGTTCCTACCATAACAGAGCCCGCCCCAACGTGTCGTTTTTATATTTTTGCCAGTCTCTACTTCAATGAAGCCACCAGTTTCCAGCCAGTCTGCAAGCCACCCGGCATTTGTTCCCATGCCTCCTTTTAACTTTGTTATTGTTTCTATCATATATTTTTTGGCATCACAAATTTTACTATGGATCCAATCAATAAAACTATATGGGACACAAGCAAAAAAACCAGACCAGACAATAAAAATCATAGGTTAAGGGACTGGTACCTCAAGTTTTGACTCCGTAACTATACTAAACGTCCCTGGTATGTCCCGCTCGCCTCTTTAATGTTCTTCTCTCTTCTGCTTAAGTAACAAAAGTTTCTTAAGACATTTTCCGGGAATAGGTAGAAAATCTTTAGACCAAAGCCGAATATAGCCGAATGTAAGGGGGGTCCCGTGATGGCGGAGCCCCAAATGCATAGATGTCTAAGGCACCCGGTCCCTGGTGTGGTGAGCATATGCTGTCTCACCTGCACTGTGAACGGGATCGCGACAGCTGTCCACGAAAAATAGAGACAAAGCGCTCATATTTTGTCGCATTATGGCACTCGCCACTCGGATGGAGAGGGAGGGGAGATGAAGCACTCATCCCTCTCTCTCCTGCACCCACTGGTAATGCTGTAGCCCCGTTCAAGAATACATGTCATCTTATGATAGCACAACAAATAGTGGTGCAAGATAATTGCTGTTCAGTTTTATCTTTGGCGGTAATTTTGTGTTCCTTCCAAACTTTTGTGTTCCTTACAGATTCCTTTTCTGCGCTGCACATTTTCACAAACAATGGTGAGTAGGGAGAAGGCTTACTGCAAAAAGTGAGTGACTTAGGGGTTTTCTTCCAGGTACGTATCGTAAAGATGTGTAATTATGCTGCTCTCATTTCGAATTGTGACGGTCTACTGGTCATTTTGACCAGTGTCCTCCTTGGAGCATGGGAACATTCACTTAATACCATAAGAGGAAGGATGTCCCGGTCCACACAAATGGCAAAGCTTATGACCAATGGCCTGAGGCTCATGGCTTCAACCTCTTATAGATAAGCCGAAGGTTTTGAAGACCTCTGCCAGCGATTGTTTCCACATTTTTCTGCAAAATTCTGCCATAAGTACAAGAAAATAGATTAAATTATAACAACCCAGACGTGTAATATAGGATGCAACAATTTTTTTGTTTGGCAGACTTAGTAGCTACAATCTACTCCGAATTTTTAAATAATTTTTTTTTTGCAAAACTATTCTGTATTTATTCATTTTCATCCTTGTTTCAAATTTTTTTGCAAATAGTTTGACACAAACAAAGCAAATAAAAATTGAATTTGAGTATACTCCAAAAAGTTTTAAAAAATTATAAAATTCATGTACTACGGCTGAAGAATAAACCCTAAATCCAGATTCCCCAAATCCGAGTACATAATGGCATGTGAAGCAATTAACCTTCTGATGAGTTGTTAGGCATTACAAAAATGAGAAGTGCTTCCAACTTTCTATTACCCCTGTTTAATGATGCTAAACACCCGCGGTGAAAGAGAGACGCTCAGAACATACCGCCCCGAAATGTAGGTTTGTTTTAGTTGAAAGTTGGAAAAATGGAAGAGTAAGCATATTACGTAGTAACTGTCTTTAATATCCGGACACTTTGGATGGCGAGTTCAGAGAAAGAGCTATTTAAGCAAACCTTGAGAGGTGACCTGGAGGGCCTGTTCTCTTCTATTATTTGGTTCAACAACTTAGAGAGAATGATATTCAGGAACAGACTAATTGGAGCCTCTGAAAACCAACTAAAACAAATACAACAAAAACAAGTAAATGTATCAAGAATATAGGGGAAATTGCTGAAGCTGACCATTCCGGCACTGGTGGCATCGGGAGCGACAATGCTCCCCCCCCCTGAATGGTGGGAACTGGGAACAGCTCAACGTTCTCCGCTCCCTCACTGACAATGCCTGCATTTAGTTCTGGCACCGATCACAGGAGTTAACTCTTTAAATGCGGCTGGAATGTCAACCAATGACATTTTAAATGTTTACGGCTGTGCCGATCCACTGGCATAACATCATCAGTACAACTACCCTCCCCAAGAGGGACATTGTGCTGGGTGTGCGCATGGCAGCAGAATTTATGTTTCTGATCCGATTCTCTGGGTAATTATGGGTTTAGTTACGAAGAGACGTGTGCAGTGCCCATGTAAACACTAGGGTGGCAGGCTGGCACAGGTGTATACTAGGAGGGTGCTGAAGCTGGCATGGACAGGTGTACATGTAAATACTAGGGTGGAAGGCTGACACAGTTGCATACTAGGAGGGTGCTGAGGCTGGCACAGGTGCATACTAGGAGGGTGCTGAGGCTGGCACAGGTGCATACTAGGAGGGTGCTGAGGCTGGCACAGAAGCATACTAGGAGGATGCTGAGGTTGGCACAGGTGCATACTAGGAGGGTGCTGAGGCTGACACAGGTGGATACTGGGAGGGTTCTGGGCTGGCACAGGTGGTGTGCAGTGCCCATGTAAACACTAGGGTGGCAGGCTGGCACAGATGCATACTAGGATGGTGCTGAAGCTGGCATGGGCAGGTGTACATATAAATACTAGGGTGGCAGGCTGGCACAGGTGTATATTAGGAGGGTGCTGAAGCTGGCATGGACAGGTGTACATGTAAATACTAGGGTGGCACAGGTGCATACTAGGAGGGTGCTGAGGCTGGCACAGGTGTAACTAGGAGGGTGCTGAGGCTGGCACAGGTGCATACTAGGAGGGTGCTGAGGCTGGCACAGGTGTAACTAAGAGGGTGCTGAGGCTGGCACAGGTGCATACTAGGAGGGTGCTGAGGCTGGCACAGGTGCATACTGGGAGGGTGCTGAGGCTGGCACCATGGCTGGCACTGCCCCTCTAGGTGTCTGAGCATCTTCTGGCTCCTCTCCTCCATCATCTGACAAGGAAGGAAGTTTTTTCCGTTCTCTTTCTCCCTAAACCCTTACCCCTCCCTGCTCCTCGGGGGCAGGCGCAGGGGTCGACAGGAGGATTATAACAGGCTTTAATAATACACGGGAGGTGCGTTGACCCCGCGAGCGGTGCGGGTGGAGCGGCGGTGCGGGCGAGTGCGGGCTGGCGGTTCTGCGGCTTCAGCAGCCACCAACACCTGACAAGCCCCCTTAAACTGCACCGTGCGCTCCCCTCTCCAGGACATGCGACCAGGCGGCGGTCGTCCACAGGGGTGCAGGCTACTAGTGCGGCCAGTGCCAGCAGCGGCGGGGTGATGCCAAGCAGTGCCGGGCTGGAGCCGGCCGGCGGACACAGTGCTGGCTTTGCTGCTGACTGAGAGATCCGGACCAATGCTCCCTCTGGCTCCGCCTTCTCCCAGCCTCTGACTACTCTGGATTGGGCTGCGGCGCTGCGACGTCACGGCCGGGAGTGGACCTCATGTTCCCAATGGGGGGCGGGCGAGGAGCGCAGCACAGCCCGTGCACACTGTGCGGTATCACACGTCCGTGTATTACTCCGGCACAGGAGCTGTGTGCAGGGAGGACTGACTATTATTTTATATCTGTCACTGCATCTATTAAAATTATTGATCTATATACAGATCTACTGTCTAAATCTTTATATAGTATATCTACTATTTTAGATCCATCTCTATCTATCTCATATCTAGTATATATCTATCTATCTATCTTCTATATCTGATCTATCTATCTCATATCTACTATCTATCTCATATCATCTATCTATCTCATAGCTTCGACTAGGATCTATCTCATATCTATTTATTTCAATCTATCTAATTATCTTATAATATATATCCTTTTTTTACTATCCCAGATCTATCTTTTTATGGTTTACTAGTATCTATAAATGTATTTATTCTCTACAGCATTTATATCTATCTATTTTAATAATATCTTATTTAGCCGCAATCAAATTCTGTAGCGCTTTACAAATCATAGGGACAATAAGATAGGTATATTACTAATAGTACAAGAGTGAGGCGAACAAACCTGTTCTATCTAGTCTATCTATCATCTCCTACTCTATTAATTACTATCGCCCATATACAATCTTCTATACTCATATCCGGGTGATCTATCATGATCTATCGTATCTATACTAGCATTTCTATCTTCACTCTCTATCTATACTCAACGAGCTCCATGCATCTATCGCCTATCTATCCCTCGATCTATGCGTCCTATCTATCTTATCGATAGCGATCTCTACTACATCTACTACTCCTACTATCTATCCATATTATCTTTTCCTATCTATCTATCATATCACTCCTATTTATCCTTCTATCTATTACCTACGGCTAGTGAATTATAATTAAAAGGGTTTTGTGGGTGGTAGACCCTGGACCCAAACCTTCTATGGCGGGCCATGATCACCCAAAACCCACCCAACCAAATTTATAATGAGAAGGACTTTGCACCCATGAACTCCTTTATTTCTGCTTCAATAACAGATTTACACAAATGCCATCTTAGACCTTTGAAGGTCCTCAAAGGGCGTTTCCCCCCTAAAGAATGCAGGATTGAAGCAGCCAGAAGGGCACGTTCCTTCATTCTCCAAAAGCTCATTCCAGGACAAGATGTTAGGAAGTGACTCCCAATTTCCCTACTTATATCTATCAGATACTATTTCATCTATGCGATCCATTATTGAGCTTTCCATTTATATGTGATCACACTCTTTGTTTATGTTTTCTTTAGTTTCCATTTTTTGTTGTTTCTTCATTTATTGTTACATTTTTCCTTTTTCCCTTATCTCATCACTTCCATTTAAATATCCTCCCTATTTTCCCTTACTCTTTTATTCCTCATTCGAGTTGTTTATTTCTTCCTCTATCCTTCCCTTTTCCTTTGTTCCTTCATTTTACTTTACTCCTTCTTCCCTCCTGTAAGTGTTACAATGATCTGCCTACTTACGTAGGAGTAGAGTGGCTCCCTACTCTATTCTGTATCCTGCATGATCCTAGGAAGAGCACACACTGAGTTATTGTGAGGGGGGTGGAGCAGGTCACCCACCAGATTATAATTATGGCCCCACAGGGTCATAACCCCCTTCATCTAAATTGTTTCTAACTTTACTTAATAAGTTATGGGTTTTGCTTAGAAAGGAAAACATCTCATTCTGTTCTTGTTTGTTCAGTTTGTCTGTGTTAATCGAAACAAATGTCTACACTACAGGCTAATTATATACACCTCCTCCAGATGATGCAGGCAGATAGTGGCTATAGGGGGGTTACCTACACAAGCAAGATTCTGTTATTGGGGGAGGTCCAGACTACACGATGCCTGACTGTTGTATAGGGGGAGGTCCACCTTTAACAGCAAGACTACGTTATAGGTCATGATCCAGACACACTAGCCAGACTGTCTGTATTAGGAGTGAGGGGGTGTGGGGTTCCAGATACACAGCCAGATGCTGTTATAGTGGGAGGTCCAAACTACACAGCCAGACTGTTGTTATATGGGAGAGTCCAAATTAAACAAGCAGACTGCCTGTTATAGGGGGAGGTAACAATTAACACAGCCAGACTGCTGTTATAGAGCGGGAGGTCAACTACACAGTCAGGACAACTGTTATGGGGGAAGGTCCAAAAACTACACAGCCCGACTAACTGTTATGGAGGTCCAGGTTCCAGATTATGTTATACGTGGGGAGGTCCAATACACAGCCAGACTACTGTATACTGGGAGGTGCACAATTACATAGCCAGAACTGGTATAGGGGTAAGGTCCAAAAATACACAGCCAGACTGCTGGTTATAGTGAGGATGTCAAACTACACAGCCAGACTTCTGTTACTAGGGGGAGGTCCCAATTACACCAGCCAACTGCTGTTTATAGGGGGGAGGTCCACAAACTAGCACAGTCAGAATCTACTGTTATACGGTGGAGGTCCAACTACACAGGCCAGACTAGTATAGGAGGAGGGTCCAGATTACTGGTATAGGGGGAGTCCAGAATACACAGCCGAACTACTTTCATATTGTTTTATACTGGGAGCGTCCAAATTACACACCAGACTGCTTGATAGGGGTGAGGTCCAAACTACACAGCCAGACTTTCGTTATGGGTGGAGGTCCAATATTACAAGTCCAGACTCTGTTATAGGGGAGGTACAAATTACACCAGCACTGATGTATAGGGAGGTCATCCAAAGCACAACAGCTACTAGTTATACTGTGGGAGTCCAGACTACACGCCAGACTGGACTGTTAAGGTGGAGTCCAGACTACACAGCCAGACTGCTGTTTATAGGGGGAGGTCCAATACTACGAGCGGACTGTTGTTATAGGGGGAGGTCCAGACTACCACCGGACTGCTGTTATAGGTGGGGGGGTCAGACTACAACACGCCAGACTCATATGTTATAGGGGAGAGTCATACTACAAAGTAGATTTATGTAATAGTGGTTGAGGTCCCGACTACACAGCTTGTTATTAGATCGATTGTCCAGAATCTAATCCATAAGATTTTGCTACATTTCAGCTGAAAGTTTCATTTGAGACCTCAAAGCAACAACCACTGCCGTCAATGTTCTATACAAACCAATAAATACAAGAACATGGCCGATGGGCCAACCCTTCATTCTGCTTTGCAACGCAACTTACTACCGTCCATTTTGAACCATCAGGAAACACAAGCACAGGTTTCTTCTTTCTAGTACCTGATTGGGATTTTCTTAGTCATGTCCTCTACTCAGATCAGTGTTGGGGTGGTATATCTATTGAGTTGAACCTTCTCCAACACATGCACACACCTCTAGTGGTGACTCTCACTTTCTGAAACCAAAGCATTGGACATGTTGAAACTACTCATCCTTCTCATCTGTTGGGATAGCCTGTAAACATAAGAGGGGATGGCTATTCCCCTAAAGGTTGGCCAGACGTTTTTGGCCAAGAGTAAACAGTTCTCTTAAGATTGGAGTGCGCGTCTAGGCCGTACAGACTGCCTCCCGTCAGACTTCAAGACATCCACGTGGACGGTCCATGCCTTCTAGTGTCTTCCCAAAAATTTTCACTATTGTCTAGTTTGAAAGATTGAACCAGAATGAGGTTCCTAATGGTTAGACAACCTCGCACCTACTTGTGAGTACCTTGACAAATAGGTATCTCGAGTTCTCTTTGGCGGTGCCATGACAATAAAAAAAATACACTTTTACGAGTCTATTATTCCTCATCAGTGTTTGTATGGACCACGGGTCGTTCTGAGATTTTATCTTCTCTATGAAGATTAGTCATTTTATGTGATTTCACAAGCTGAGGAGATCATGTCTACTATTGTCTCTCTTCTATATGACTTTTGATTAGCTTCATTGTTATGACTTGTAGAGGAGCCTGTAATGGTTTAAACATGTTCCTAACCAAAATGTATTCACAACTTCACTGTTGAGTAAGGGTTGAGCTGAGTGACAAAATTATCTTCAGACTTGTCCTTCCCTGCGATATTGCTGCTGCAGTGATATCATAGGGGAATTTGAAACTGACCTCACTACTGGGTTTCCTTTTTGGAAGCATCCTGATGAACCCCAAACTTTTTAGCAATAGGGACCATTGTAAGTGGTACCTGTCTAACATGTGGTGACAGTCGTCGCATTGTTGCAGCAGATTTTCTACAAGTTACAACCATCTTGATAGTGTGATTCCTGCCTCTTATTAAATCACTTTAATTTAGAGAAGTTTAGTGGCTTCTCCTGAGGGAATAACCTCAGTGCTGATCCCCTGCTGCCCCCCTGTAATTTCTGTGAGATCCTCCACAGACACAGTGTGGTCAATCCTGATGACTCAAGACACTCTCTGTCCGTGTCTGAAGCTCCTAAACTTCTTCCCCTATCCGCTACACAGGAAACACTTCTCGTACGTCTACGCCTCCACAAACTTCTCTTACTCTCCTGCTACTAGGACACTTCTCTGTACTGTCCTAAGCTCCTACTCATTATCTTCTCCTCCTGCTACATAGGACCTTTCTGTACTTTCCACACAGCGCCCTACTCACTTTCTCCTTCTCCCCTGCCGCCTGGAGCTTGCTGCTTTGCAATTGTTTGTACATAGAAGGTTATAACGTAAACAGAGCTGCAGTAGGTATATACATAGTGTTCTGCTGAGCTCTGCTGCTGCAGGGGATAAGCTGCTGTGATACAATCTGGCCCAATTATCTACAAATATTTCTGTCTGCCTATCTCGCCATGTCTTTATCATACTCATTTCTATCTATTTCCTGTTTATAGTATCTATCATTATCTTTTCAACTGCATTTAATTATCCCTGTTTAATTTGCAAAAAAGGTTACCCTTATTTCACGGCACTATAAGAGTGCTGCCTTGTTTTGGAATCTATATTCCGAAATGTTGGGTTCAGAGTCCAATTCATGCTCTCCTAAGCTACCCATTTTGTATGGCATATATACATGGATCTAATGATCAATCTCCAATCTAATCATCTATCCTATCTATCTATCTCTCTATCTATCTATCATCTTATTCTATCTTCCTATCTATCTACTCATATCTATCCATCCATCTATCTACTCATACTATCTATCTCCTATCTATCTACCAGCTATCATCTATCTATCATCTATCTATCTTCTCCTATCTACCTATCCATCTATCTAGCTATCTATCTATCTATCCTCTATCTATATCTATCTATCTCCTATCTAATCTCCTATCTATCTCCTATCTATCTATCTATCTATCTCATACTATCTATCTCATATCTATCTATCTCTCTCATACTACTTCTATCTATCTATCTATCTATTATCTAGCTATCTATCTATCTATCTATCTAACTTCTCCTATCTATCTCTTCTATCTCATATCTATCTATCTATCATCTTATCTTCTATCCTTCTATCTATCTATCTATCTGTCTGTCTGTCTGTCTGCTATCTATCTATCTATCTAATCTCTATCGATCTATCTATCTATCTCATATCTACTATCTATCTATCTTCTATCTATCTATCTATCTATCTCATATCTATCTACTATCCTATCTATCTATCTATCTATCTATCTATCGCTCATATCGATCTATCTCATATCTAATCTATCTACCTATTCTATCTATCTACATTAACCATCTATTTATCTATCTGGCCTTGTGTATGAGGTATATTATTTTGCTACAGACATCTAATGATTTCTTTCTCAAGCAACTCTAATGTTTTTTTTTTAATATTTCTATTTCCTTCTTCTACTTTCAATTACCTCTCTGGGTATATCCAAACATATATGTACTCTACTCGATTATCTTTTTACTTCTTTACTACTCTAGCCTCTCTCACTTCCATCTTTCGTAGCTATCTCTTTATAACCACATATCTCCCGTCACTTTACAGATAATAATACTCCTCAGTCAATGTGAAGAACATTCAGTGACTCTGATGCACTAGTGCCCCTGGTGTCAAACCGCAATGGCGATTGTTTATGCCTTGAAGGTCTGATAAATACTGTATATACTGTATTCTATATATAATATATATATTTTTTTTTTTTTTTTTTCATCCGGAAGTTTAACATATACATAATCATGTAAGATATTACATAGTATATACAAAGTTGTGTGTAATGTTCACAAAAAGTCATATGAATCATATGAAAAGAAAGGTCAGGCTAAAGTTTGTCTGCATGATGTGTGATCATAAAGGTATCCTCCTGGTATATAGGAAGACCTTGTCTTAGTGCATATTAATTTGTTTAAAAGTTTCTTTCTTCTCAACAACTTGGACTACAATAAAAAGAGGGAAAATGCAGATTTAGTTAACATTTTAGATGTTCTGTAACTTCCACTTCTTCTTACTCACGAAAATTAACACCAACCCATAACATTAGACTTCAGTGGGGGACTGTCGATTCGGCCATGTTTCCATGCATGTACTGTATCCGGTCTCAGTACCTTGTACAGAATAGTCTATGTGACCAATTATATTAACGGTACTGTTTGTTTTTGTTTTTTGGTTTTAAAGCATAAAATTATTCAGTTGTGACAAATTATTAAAAAAAAAATCATGGTGCTATAAATGGAAGAATAAAAATCACTTCTCATAGTCTTTGCCACAAATTAGCCGAACATTACCATAAAAAAAAACACTGTTGTCCCGCAAAAAAAAAACAAGAAACTTACAGTAACAAGTTCCATCAATGGAATTATGAAACATGGTAGAAGATGGAGATAAGTCTGTTCTAAAATGGCTTGTTTTGTAATAAAATAAGCAAAAAATAACCCCGAATTGAAAAAACGATAAAATAAAAGTTTCTCTTACAAATACAAGGCCTCAATCAGCTACATGAACAAAAGTTGCTTGCTTTAGACCCAGTGTTTGAAAGAACTCTGCTTCAATGTTAGGCTCCATGGTTACGACCCCTTGGACCACTGCTGACAATGGAACCGGAGTATAGTGGTACCCGGTTTTTAAGCACAGCCGGCGCAAGTGGTTGGATTTGGGCCCGGCGTGATACACACCAGTCATGTACACAGTGCGACTTTGTCCGTGATGGTCCCATGCAGGCATAATGTTATTGGAAGTCAGTAACATAAGCGTGGTGACAATGGAACTCAGATATAGCACAAGGCATCCAACACGCTTGTTTCCTAGGCATTGAAGGGCACAAAAATCCCGCTGGCTGTGCAGGGAGAGGCTGGTTATAAAGATATTCTGTGAGGCAGCACCAATCAACAGTGCGCTGACACTAAATCGTCGGAATAGGCCACGCACAACTAGGAAAGGGGGGAACACGCACCTGCAAATGACCACCTGAGCCAGATCAGGAACGGGGACAGTTAAGTGCCATAGCACCACACTGGAGCAAACGGAAAGGGCCCAGGACCCCCCGAGAATTGTCGCGTGAGCACCCGTGACATTCAGTGGTCAACGTCTGTGTTTTCTTAAAGCATTAAAAGGTTACAGTATATAAGTGTAGAATTACATTATTCCGTAAATTACCTACTGAAGATGCTGCAGAACCTCTACAACACAATTTAAGTTCAGGAAGCTCTATTTAGCCCAGTTTAAATTAACATGACATGAGATTTAAATCTTTCTCGCATAGAGAGAGGCCGTGATGTGTTCCCCCATCTCAATGCCAGCCGCCACAGTACAATCATTCCTCATCTATGGCCAAGTTCCACATGTACGCATAGATTAGTGCCAACCACAATGTGTTCTTCTTCAATGCAACACAATCTCTCCGCAGGCAGACAGGCCAGCCATTGTATTCCTCAAACCATTGCAGCCACGCTGTGCACCATGTCTCCGCCATTCCCCGTTCATCTCTAGTGCGTCCTCCAAAATTTATGGTAAAAGCATCTCCACATTGCCAACCAAAGAGTTCCTACCATAACAGAGCCCGCCCCAACGTGTCGTTTTTATATTTTTGCCAGTCTCTACTTCAATGAAGCCACCAGTTTCCAGCCAGTCTGCAAGCCACCCGGCATTTGTTCCCATGCCTCCTTTTAACTTTGTTATTGTTTCTATCATATATTTTTTGGCATCACAAATTTTACTATGGATCCAATCAATAAAACTATATGGGACACAAGCAAAAAAACCAGACCAGACAATAAAAATCATAGGTTAAGGGACTGGTACCTCAAGTTTTGACTCCGTAACTATACTAAACGTCCCTGGTATGTCCCGCTCGCCTCTTTAATGTTCTTCTCTCTTCTGCTTAAGTAACAAAAGTTTCTTAAGACATTTTCCGGGAATAGGTAGAAAATCTTTAGACCAAAGCCGAATATAGCCGAATGTAAGGGGGGTCCCGTGATGGCGGAGCCCCAAATGCATAGATGTCTAAGGCACCCGGTCCCTGGTGTGGTGAGCATATGCTGTCTCACCTGCACTGTGAACGGGATCGCGACAGCTGTCCACGAAAAATAGAGACAAAGCGCTCATATTTTGTCGCATTATGGCACTCGCCACTCGGATGGAGAGGGAGGGGAGATGAAGCACTCATCCCTCTCTCTCCTGCACCCACTGGTAATGCTGTAGCCCCGTTCAAGAATACATGTCATCTTATGATAGCACAACAAATAGTGGTGCAAGATAATTGCTGTTCAGTTTTATCTTTGGCGGTAATTTTGTGTTCCTTCCAAACTTTTGTGTTCCTTACAGATTCCTTTTCTGCGCTGCACATTTTCACAAACAATGGTGAGTAGGGAGAAGGCTTACTGCAAAAAGTGAGTGACTTAGGGGTTTTCTTCCAGGTACGTATCGTAAAGATGTGTAATTATGCTGCTCTCATTTCGAATTGTGACGGTCTACTGGTCATTTTGACCAGTGTCCTCCTTGGAGCATGGGAACATTCACTTAATACCATAAGAGGAAGGATGTCCCGGTCCACACAAATGGCAAAGCTTATGACCAATGGCCTGAGGCTCATGGCTTCAACCTCTTATAGATAAGCCGAAGGTTTTGAAGACCTCTGCCAGCGATTGTTTCCACATTTTTCTGCAAAATTCTGCCATAAGTACAAGAAAATAGATTAAATTATAACAACCCAGACGTGTAATATAGGATGCAACAATTTTTTTGTTTGGCAGACTTAGTAGCTACAATCTACTCCGAATTTTTAAATAATTTTTTTTTTGCAAAACTATTCTGTATTTATTCATTTTCATCCTTGTTTCAAATTTTTTTGCAAATAGTTTGACACAAACAAAGCAAATAAAAATTGAATTTGAGTATACTCCAAAAAGTTTTAAAAAATTATAAAATTCATGTACTACGGCTGAAGAATAAACCCTAAATCCAGATTCCCCAAATCCGAGTACATAATGGCATGTGAAGCAATTAACCTTCTGATGAGTTGTTAGGCATTACAAAAATGAGAAGTGCTTCCAACTTTCTATTACCCCTGTTTAATGATGCTAAACACCCGCGGTGAAAGAGAGACGCTCAGAACATACCGCCCCGAAATGTAGGTTTGTTTTAGTTGAAAGTTGGAAAAATGGAAGAGTAAGCATATTACGTAGTAACTGTCTTTAATATCCGGACACTTTGGATGGCGAGTTCAGAGAAAGAGCTATTTAAGCAAACCTTGAGAGGTGACCTGGAGGGCCTGTTCTCTTCTATTATTTGGTTCAACAACTTAGAGAGAATGATATTCAGGAACAGACTAATTGGAGCCTCTGAAAACCAACTAAAACAAATACAACAAAAACAAGTAAATGTATCAAGAATATAGGGGAAATTGCTGAAGCTGACCATTCCGGCACTGGTGGCATCGGGAGCGACAATGCTCCCCCCCCCTGAATGGTGGGAACTGGGAACAGCTCAACGTTCTCCGCTCCCTCACTGACAATGCCTGCATTTAGTTCTGGCACCGATCACAGGAGTTAACTCTTTAAATGCGGCTGGAATGTCAACCAATGACATTTTAAATGTTTACGGCTGTGCCGATCCACTGGCATAACATCATCAGTACAACTACCCTCCCCAAGAGGGACATTGTGCTGGGTGTGCGCATGGCAGCAGAATTTATGTTTCTGATCCGATTCTCTGGGTAATTATGGGTTTAGTTACGAAGAGACCGGACCATGCTCCCTTCTGGCTCCGCTTCTCCCAGCCTCTGACTACTCCTGGATGGGGGCGGGCGCTGCCGCGTCACGGCCGGGAGGGGACTCCTGTCACAAGGGGGCGGGCGAGGAGCGCACACAGCCCGTGCACACTGTGCGGTACCACTCCGGTATTACTCCGGCCACAGGAGCTGTGTGCAGGGAGACTGACTATTATCTATATATCTGTCAATGCATCTTATTAAAATTATTGATCTATATATCAGTATCTACTGTCTATATATCTTTATATGATATCTATCTATTTTAGATCATCTCTATCTATCTCATATCTAGATTATCTATCTATTATCTATCTCATATCGATCTATCTATCTCATATCTATCTATCTATCTCATCATATCTATCTATCTCATATCTTCGACTAGGGATCTATCTCATATCTATTATTTAGATCTATCTATATTATCTCTATATATATTATCTTTTTTTATCTATCCCAGATCTATCTTTTGTGGTTTACTAGTTCATATAATGTATTTATCTCTACAGCATTTATATCTATCTATTTTCAATAATAATCTTATTTAGCCGCAATCAAATTCTGTAGCGCTTACAATCATAGGGACATATAAGATAGTATATATACATAATAGTACAAAGTGACAGGCTGAACAAGTATCATCATGTATTCTATCATCTATCTACTCCTAGTTATATTATTATCTCCAATATCTATCATATCTATTTCTATACTATCTATAGTACTCGGTATCTCTCCTATCGCCTACACTAGTCTACAATCTACTCTATTCTGCTATTCCGATCTATCGTCTATCTATCTACTCGGTACGATCTATCCTATCTATACTCCTCGTCTATGAGCGTATCTATCCGATCATCGATCAGGCATTATCTTCTCTATCCATCTATCTAGCTCCTACATTATCTATTCCTATCTATCTATCTTACTCCTATTTATCTTCTATCTATTTACCTCAAGGCTATGAATTATAATAAAAGGGTTTGTGGGTGGTAGACCCTGGACCCAAACCTTCTAGGGGGCCATGATCACCCAAAACCCCCAACAAATTTATATGAGAAGGACCTTCACCATGAATCCTTTCTGCTACTCAATAACAGATTTTACACAAAAGCCATCTTAGACCTTTGAAGGTCTCCAAAAGCGGGGTTCCCCTAAAGAAACTGCAGGATGTGAAGCAGGCAGAAGGCACGTTCCTTCATTCTCCAAGATAGCTTCATTCCAGTACAGATGTAGGAAGTGACTCCCAATTTACCCCTAACTTATATCTATCAAACGATACTATTTCATCTAATCCATTTTGTAGCTTTGCCATTTGTATTATCAACTGTTTGCATACCTTAATTTCCGTTATTTTTTGTATTTGTTTTCTTCAATTTATTGTTACATTTTTCCTTTTTCCCTTTACTCACACTTCCATTTAAATATCCCCCTATTTTCCTACTCTTTTATTCCTCATTCCGGTTGGTTTATTTCTTTTCCTTCCTTCCTTTTCCTTGTTCCTTCATATTTACCTTTCTCCTTCTTCCCTCCTGTAAGTGTTACAATGGTATCTGCTTACTTACTGTGAGTAGAGTGGCTCCCTACTCTCATTCTGTATCCTGCCTGATCCTATGGAAGAGCGACACTACATGAGTTATTAGTGAGGGGGGTTGGAGCAGGTCAACCCACCGATATAATTTGTCCCACAGGGTCATAACCCCTTCATCTAAATTGTTTCTACTTCTTAATCAAGTTATGACGGTTTTGCTTGAGAAGAAAGACATTCTCATTCTGTCTTGATTGTTCAGTTTTCTGTGTTAATGAAACAAATGTCTAACAACTATACAGTCTAATATAACACCTCCTCCGATGATGCAGGCAGATAGTGCTATAGGCGGGTGTTACCTACAAAGCAGGAGCATCTGTTATTGGGGGAGGTCCAGACTACACATGCCTGACTGTTATTGATAGGGGGAGGTCCACCTTTAACAGCAAGACTACGTTATAGGTCACTGATCCAGTACACTACTAGCCAGACGTGCTGTATTAAGAGGTGAGGGGGGTTGGGGTTCCAGACTACACAGCCAGATGCTTGTTATATGGGAGGTCCAAACTACACAGCCAGACTGTTGTTTATATGGGATGAGTCCAAATTAAACAAGCATACTGCTGTTATAGGGGGAGGTAAAATTACACAGCCAGACTGCATGTTATAGAGCGGGAGGTCAACTACACAGTCAGGACACTGTTATGGGGGAGGTCCAAACTACAACAGACCGACTACTGTATAGGAGGCTTCCAGGTATCAGATTACTGTTATAGTGGGGAGGTCCAGATACACAGCCAGACTACTGTATACTGGGAGGTGCAAATTAATCTAAGCCAGTACTGGATAGGGGTAAGGTCCAAAATACACACAGACTGCTGTTATAGGGGAGTGTCCAAACTACACAGCCAGACTTCTGTTATAGGGCGAGGTCCCAATTACACAGCCAGACTGCTGTTTATAAGGGGGAGGTCCGACAAATAGCACAGTCAGATTACTGTTTACGTGAGGTCCAAACTACACAGCCAAACTACGTTATAGAGGAGGGTCCAGATACTGGTATAGTGGGAGTCCAGATACACAGCCAGACTAGTTCTTTCTGTTTATACTGGGAGCGTCCAAATTACACACCAGACTGCTTGTATAGGGTGAGGTCCAAACTACACCACCAGACTTAGCTGTTATGGTGGGAGGCCAATATTACACAGTCCAGACTGCTGTATAGGGGAGGTACAAATTACAACCAGACTGTGTATAGGGAGGTGACCAAAGACCACAATCAGACTACTGTTATACTGTGGTGAGTCCAGACTACACGCCAGACTGGACTGTTAGAGGTGTGAGTCCGATACACAGCCAGACTGCTGTTATAGGGGGAGGTCCAGTGATACGAGCAGGACTGTTTGTATAGGGGGAGGGTCCAGACTCACAGCCGGACGCTTTATAGTGGGGGGGGGTTCAGACACAACACGCCAGACTATACTGTTATAGGGGAGAGTCTCAACACCAAGCTATGATCTATGTAAATAGTGGTGAGGTCCAGACTACACAGGCTTGTTATTAGATCGATTTGCAGAATGCTTAATCCATAAGATTTTGCTACATTTCAGCTAGAAAGTTTCATTTGAGACCTCACAAGGCAACAACCACTGCGCATGTCAATGTTCTATACAAACACAATAAAACAAGAACATGGCCGATGGGCCAACCCTTCATATCTGCTTTGAACCAACTTACTACTCCATTTTGAACCATCAGGAAACACAAGCACAGTTTCTTCTTTCTAGTACCTGTGATTGGGATTCTTAGTCATGTCCTCTATTCTCAGATCAGTGTTGGGTGGATATCTATTGAGTTGGACCTTCTCCAACCATGCACACACCTCTAGTGGTGACTCTCACTTTCTGAGTAACCAAAGCATTGGACATGTGTTGAAACTACTCATCCTTCTCATCTGTTGGGACTAGCCTTAAACATAAGAGGGGATGGCCATTCCCACTAAAGTTGGCCAGACGTTTTTGGCCAACGAGTAAACAGTTCTCTTAAGATTGAGTCGCGTACTAGGCCGTACACGACTGCCTCCACTCGGACTCAAGACATCCACGTGGACGGTCCTGCCTTACTAGTGTTTTCCCAAAATTTCACTACTTGTCTAGTTTGAAAGATTGAACAACAGAATGAGGTTTCCTATGGTTAGAAACCTCCACCTACTGTGAGTACTTACAAATAGGATCTCGAGTTCTCTTTGGCGGTGCCATGATGCAATAAAAAAAAACACTTTTTACGAGTCTATTATTCTCATAGTGTTTGTATGTGACCACGGTAGTTCTGGATTTATCTTCTCTACTGAAGATTAGTCATTTTTATGTGATTTCACAAAGCTGGGAGAATCATGTCTACTCGTATGTCTCTCTTCTATATGACATTTATTAGCTTCATTTATGACTTGTAGAGGAGCCTGTAATGGGTTTAAACATTCCTAACCAAAATGCATTCCCAACTTCACTGTTGAAAGTGAGCTGAGGACAAATTATCCTTCAGACTTGTCCTGTCCTGCTATATTGTGCTGCAGTGATATCATAGGGGAATTGCACTGACCTCACTACTGGGTTTCCTTTTTGGAAGCAATCCTTGATCCCAAACCTTTGTAGCAATAGGGACCATTGTAAGTGTACCTGTCTAACATAGTGGTGACAGTCTGTCTGCATTGTTGCAGCCAGAACTTATAAGTTACAACCATCTGTGATGAGTTGATTTCCTGCCCTCTTATAATCACTTTATCTTTAGAGAAGCTTTTAGTGGCTTCTCCTGAGGGAATACCTCAGTTGCTGATCCTGCTGCCCCCCTGTAATTCTGTGACCCAGTATCCTCCACAGACACCAGTGTGGTCAATCCTGATGATCAAGACACTCTCTGTCCTGTCTGAAGCTCCTAATCACTTCTCTCCCTATCCGGCTACACAGGAAACTTCTCTGTACTGTCTACAGCCTCCACAAACTTCTCTTACTCTCCTGCTACATAGGGAACATCATCTGACAAGGAAGGAAGTTTTTTCCGTTCTCTTTCTCCCTAAACCCTTACCCCCTCCCTGCTTCCTCGGCGGGCAGGGCGCAGGCGCACAGGAGGATTATTAACATGCTCTTAATAATACACGGGAGGATGCGGTGACCCCCGGAGCGGTGCGGGCTGGAGCGGCGGTGCGGGCGGAGGTGCGGGCTGTGCGGGGCTGCGGCTTCAGCACCACACACACTGGACAGCCCCTTACCTGCACCGTGCGCTCCCCTCTCCAGGACATGGACCAGGCGGCGGCGTCCACAGGGTGCAGGCTCCTAGTGCGGCCAGTGCCAGCAGCGGCGGGGGTGATGCCAGGCGCAGTGCCCGGGGCTGGAGCCGGCTGGCGGGACACAGTGCTGCTGTTGCTGCTGCTGCAGGATCCGGACCATGCTCCCTTCTGGCTCCGCTTCTCCCAGCCTCTGACTACTCTCTGGATGGGGCTCGGCGCTGCCGCGTGCACGGCGGGAGGGGACTCATTGTTCACCAATGGGGGCGGGCGAGGAGCGCAGCACAGCCCTGCACACTGTGCGGGTCACACGTCCGGTATTACTCCGGCCACAGGAGCTGTGTGCAGGGAGGACTGGACTATTATATATATCTGTCACATGCATCTTATTAAAATATGATCTTATCAGATCTACTGTCCTATAATCTTTAATAGATATCTACTATTTTATATCATCTCTATCTATCTCATATCGCTATATATCTATCTATCTATCTCTCTATATCTGATCTATCTATCTCATATCTATCTATCTATCTCATATTATCTATCTATCTCATAGCTACTCGATCTAGGATTCTATCTCATATGCTATTATTTCAATCTATCTAATATCTCTATAATATATATCCTATTTTTTACTATCCCAGATCTATCTTTTTAGGTTTACAGTTCTATAACATGTATTTATCTCTACAGCATTTATATCTATCTATTTTCATAATAATCTTATTTAGCGCAATCAAATTCTGTAGCGCTTACAATCATAGGGACAATAAGATATTAATACCTAACTAGTACAAAGTGACGGCTGAACAAAATAGTATCTATCTAGTCATCTATCTCTACTACTCTGTTATATATATCCCCATATCTCTCTATACTATACGCGTCGATCTAATCACAATGATCTATCTATCTATACTACGTTTCTATCTTATCCTCACTTTTATCTTATCATCCATTCGTCTATGCCTATCTAACCCTACGATCTATCGATCCTATCCATCTTATCGTAGATACTCATACCATCTACTCTCCTACTATCTATTACTAGTTATCTATTTCTATCTATCTATCTATACTACTCCTATTTATCTTCTATCTATTTACCTCGAGGCTAGTACATTATTAATTAAAGGGTTTTGGGGTGGTAGCCTGGACCCAAACCTTCTATGGCGGGCCCATGATCACCCAAAACCCCCAACCAAATTTTATACTGAGAAGGACTTCACCCCATGAACTCCTTTTCTGCTATCAATAACAGATTTTTACACAAATCGCCATCTTAGGACCTTTGAAGGTCCTCAAAAGGGTTCCCCCCTAAAGAACTGCAGGATGTGAAGCAGTGCCAGAAGGACACGTTCCTTCATTCTCCAAATAGCTCATTCCGAGACAGATGTTAGGAAGTGGACTCCAATTTCCCCTAATTATATCTATCCGATACTATTCATCTATTGATCCATTTTGACGTTTAGCCATTTATTACTATGTGATCACATCTTCTGTTATTTTTCTTTATTTTCCTTTTTGTTGTTCTTCAATTTATTGTTACATTTTTCCTTTTTCCCTTACTCACCTTCCATTTTAATATCCTCCCTATTTTCCCTCTCTTTTATTCCTCATTCCGGTTGTTTTTCTCCTTCTTTCTTCCTTCCCTTTCCTTGTTCCCTTCATAACTTTACTTTCTCTTCTCCCTCCTGTAAGGTTACAATGGATCTGCTACTTACTGTAGAGTAGGTGGCCTCCCTCTCATTCTGTATCCTGCATGATCCTATGAGAAGACACACTACATGAGTTATAGTGAGGCGGGGGTGGAGCAGGTCACCCCACCGATTATAATTATGTCCCCACAGGGTCATAACCCCTTCCATCTAAATTGTTTCTTAACTTATTAATCAAGTTATGGGTTTTGCTTAGAAAGAAAACATCTCATTCTGCTTGTTAGTTCAGTTCTGTGTAATCGAAACAAATGTCTACAACTATCAGTGCTAATATATACACCTCCTCCAATGTTATGCAGGCAGACTAGTGCTATAGGGCGGTGCTTCACCTACAAGCAGGATGATTCTGTTATTGGGGGAGGTCCAGATACACAGCCGACTGTTAGTGATAGGGGGAGGTCCACCTTTACAGCAAGACTACTGTTATAGGTCATGATCCAGTACCTATAGCCAGACTGTCTGTATAAGAGGTGAGGGGGTGTTGGGGTTCCAGATACACAGCCAGACTGCTGTTATAGGGAGGTCCCAAACTTACACAGCCAACTGTTGTTTATATGGGTGAGGTCCAAATTAAAACAAGCAGTACTGCTGTTTATAGGGGGAGGTAACAATTACACAGCCAGACTGCATGTTATAGAGGGAGGTCCAACTACACAGTCAGGACAACTGTTATAGGGGGAGGTCCAAACTACAACAGACCCGACTAACTGTTATGGAGGCTTAGGTACCAGATTTGTTATACGTGGGAGGTCCAACTACACAGCCAGACTACTGATACTGGGAGGTGCAAATTACAACGCCAGATCTGGGATAGGGGTAAGGTCCAAAAATACACAGACCAGACGGCTGTTATAGGAGGATGTCAAACTACACAGCCAGACTTCTGTTCTAGGGGAGGTCCAAATTACACCAGCCAACTGCTGTTTATAAGGGGGAGGTCCGAAAACTACACAGTAGAATTACTGTTTACGTGGAGGTCCAACTACACAGGCCAAACTATGTATAGAGGAGGGGTCCAGATACTGTATAGGGGAGTCCAGAATACACAGCCAGAACTATTTCATTATGTTTTAACTGGGAGTCCAAATTACACACCAGACTGCTTTATAGGGGTGAGGTCCAAACTACACCAGCCAGACTTGTTGTTATCGGTGGAGGTCCAATATTACAATCCAGACTGCTGTATAGGGGAGGTACAAATACAGCCAGCACTGCTGTTATAGGGGAGGTTATCCAAAGTACACAATCAGTCTACTCGTTATACTGGGTCAGTCCAGACTACACGCCAGACTGGACTGTTAAGAGGTGGAGGTCCGATACACAGCCAGACTGCTGTTATAGGGGGAGGTCCAGTGACTACGAGCCGGACTGTTTGTTATAGGGCGGAGGGTCCAGACTACCACCCGGATCTGCTGTTATAGTGTGGGGGGGTTAAGACACACACGCCAGACTATATGTTATAGGGGGAAGTCCATACTACCAACACTATGTTATGTAAATAGTGGTGAGGTCCCAGACTACACAGGCTGTTATTAGATCGATTGTGCCAGAATCTAATAACCATAAAGATTTTGCTACATTTCAGCTCAGAAAGTTCATTTGATACCTCAAAGAACAACCACTGCGCAGTCAATGTTCTATACAAACACAATAACATACAAGGAACATGGCCGATGGTGCCAACCCTTCATCTCTGCTTTGCAACGCAACTTACTACGTCCATTTTGAACCATCAGGAAACACAAGCACAGGTTGCTTCTTCTAGGTACCTGATTGAGGATTTCTTGTCATGTCCTCTACTCAGATCAGTGTTGGGTGGATCATCTATTGATGTTGACCTTCTCCAACACATGCACACACCTCTAGTGGTGACTCTCATTTCTGAGAACCAAACATTGGACATGTGTTGAAACTACTCATCCTCTCAATCATGTTGGGATAGCCTTAAACAAAGAGGGGATGGCGATTCCCACTAAAGGTTGGCCAGACGTTTTTGGCCAACGAGTAAACAGTTCTCTTAAGATTAGTGCCTCTAGGCCGTACAGTGACTGCCTCCACGTCGGACTCAAGACATCCTACGTGGAACGGTCCATGCCTTTAGTGTCTCCCACAAATTTCACTATTGTCTAGTTTGAAAGATTGTAACACAGATGAGTTCCTATGGTTAGATCAACCTCCGCACCTACTTTGAGTACTTGACAAATATGGTATCTGAGTTCTCTTGGCGGTGCCCATGATGCAATAAAAAAAATACACTTTTTACGAGTCTATTATTTCATCAGTGTTTGTATGTGCACGGGTAACGTCCTGAGATTTTATCTGTTCTCTATGAAGATTGTCATTTTATGTGATTTTCACAAAGCTGAGGAGAATCATGTCTACTCTAGTGTCTCTCTTCTATATGACTTTTATTAGCTTCATTTTTCTTGTAGATGGACCTGTAAGTGGTTAAACATGTTCCTAACCAAAATGTATTCACACTTCACTGTTGATAAGGTGAGCTGAGTGACAAATTAATCCTTCAGACTTGTCCTGTCCTGCGATATTGTGCTGCAGTGATATCATAGGGGAATTTGAACTGACCTCACTACTGGGTTTCCTTTTTGGAAGCAATCCTGATGAACCCCAAACTTTTAGCAATAGGGACCATTGTAAGTGACCTGTCTAAATGTGGTGACAGTCGTCGCATTGTTGCAGTCAGAACTTATACAAGTTACAAACCATCTGTTGATAGTTGATTCCTGCCCTCTTATAAATCACTTTAATCTTAGAGAAGCTTTAGTGGCTTCTCCTGAGGGAATAACCTCCAGTTGCTGATCTCCTGCTGCCCCCCTGTAATTCTGTACCAGTATCCTCCACAGACACAGTGTGGTCAATCCTGATGAGCTCAAGACACTTCTCGGTCCGTGTCTGAAGCTCCTACACACTTCTTCTCTATCCGGCTACACAGGAACACTTCTCTGTACTGGTCTACACTCCACAAACTTCTCTTCTCTCCTGCTACTAGGACACTTCTCTGTACTGTCCTAAGCTCCTACTCATTATCTTCTCCTCCTGCTACATAGGACCTTTCTGTACTTTCCACACAGCGCCCTACTCACTTTCTCCTTCTCCCCTGCCGCCTGGAGCTTGCTGCTTTGCAATTGTTTGTACATAGAAGGTTATAACGTAAACAGAGCTGCAGTAGGTATATACATAGTGTTCTGCTGAGCTCTGCTGCTGCAGGGGATAAGCTGCTGTGATACAATCTGGCCCAATTATCTACAAATATTTCTGTCTGCCTATCTCGCCATGTCTTTATCATACTCATTTCTATCTATTTCCTGTTTATAGTATCTATCATTATCTTTTCAACTGCATTTAATTATCCCTGTTTAATTTGCAAAAAAGGTTACCCTTATTTCACGGCACTATAAGAGTGCTGCCTTGTTTTGGAATCTATATTCCGAAATGTTGGGTTCAGAGTCCAATTCATGCTCTCCTAAGCTACCCATTTTGTATGGCATATATACATGGATCTAATGATCAATCTCCAATCTAATCATCTATCCTATCTATCTATCTCTCTATCTATCTATCATCTTATTCTATCTTCCTATCTATCTACTCATATCTATCCATCCATCTATCTACTCATACTATCTATCTCCTATCTATCTACCAGCTATCATCTATCTATCATCTATCTATCTTCTCCTATCTACCTATCCATCTATCTAGCTATCTATCTATCTATCCTCTATCTATATCTATCTATCTCCTATCTAATCTCCTATCTATCTCCTATCTATCTATCTATCTATCTCATACTATCTATCTCATATCTATCTATCTCTCTCATACTACTTCTATCTATCTATCTATCTATTATCTAGCTATCTATCTATCTATCTATCTAACTTCTCCTATCTATCTCTTCTATCTCATATCTATCTATCTATCATCTTATCTTCTATCCTTCTATCTATCTATCTATCTGTCTGTCTGTCTGTCTGCTATCTATCTATCTATCTAATCTCTATCGATCTATCTATCTATCTCATATCTACTATCTATCTATCTTCTATCTATCTATCTATCTATCTCATATCTATCTACTATCCTATCTATCTATCTATCTATCTATCTATCGCTCATATCGATCTATCTCATATCTAATCTATCTACCTATTCTATCTATCTACATTAACCATCTATTTATCTATCTGGCCTTGTGTATGAGGTATATTATTTTGCTACAGACATCTAATGATTTCTTTCTCAAGCAACTCTAATGTTTTTTTTTTAATATTTCTATTTCCTTCTTCTACTTTCAATTACCTCTCTGGGTATATCCAAACATATATGTACTCTACTCGATTATCTTTTTACTTCTTTACTACTCTAGCCTCTCTCACTTCCATCTTTCGTAGCTATCTCTTTATAACCACATATCTCCCGTCACTTTACAGATAATAATACTCCTCAGTCAATGTGAAGAACATTCAGTGACTCTGATGCACTAGTGCCCCTGGTGTCAAACCGCAATGGCGATTGTTTATGCCTTGAAGGTCTGATAAATACTGTATATACTGTATTCTATATATAATATATATATTTTTTTTTTTTTTTTTTCATCCGGAAGTTTAACATATACATAATCATGTAAGATATTACATAGTATATACAAAGTTGTGTGTAATGTTCACAAAAAGTCATATGAATCATATGAAAAGAAAGGTCAGGCTAAAGTTTGTCTGCATGATGTGTGATCATAAAGGTATCCTCCTGGTATATAGGAAGACCTTGTCTTAGTGCATATTAATTTGTTTAAAAGTTTCTTTCTTCTCAACAACTTGGACTACAATAAAAAGAGGGAAAATGCAGATTTAGTTAACATTTTAGATGTTCTGTAACTTCCACTTCTTCTTACTCACGAAAATTAACACCAACCCATAACATTAGACTTCAGTGGGGGACTGTCGATTCGGCCATGTTTCCATGCATGTACTGTATCCGGTCTCAGTACCTTGTACAGAATAGTCTATGTGACCAATTATATTAACGGTACTGTTTGTTTTTGTTTTTTGGTTTTAAAGCATAAAATTATTCAGTTGTGACAAATTATTAAAAAAAAAATCATGGTGCTATAAATGGAAGAATAAAAATCACTTCTCATAGTCTTTGCCACAAATTAGCCGAACATTACCATAAAAAAAAACACTGTTGTCCCGCAAAAAAAAAACAAGAAACTTACAGTAACAAGTTCCATCAATGGAATTATGAAACATGGTAGAAGATGGAGATAAGTCTGTTCTAAAATGGCTTGTTTTGTAATAAAATAAGCAAAAAATAACCCCGAATTGAAAAAACGATAAAATAAAAGTTTCTCTTACAAATACAAGGCCTCAATCAGCTACATGAACAAAAGTTGCTTGCTTTAGACCCAGTGTTTGAAAGAACTCTGCTTCAATGTTAGGCTCCATGGTTACGACCCCTTGGACCACTGCTGACAATGGAACCGGAGTATAGTGGTACCCGGTTTTTAAGCACAGCCGGCGCAAGTGGTTGGATTTGGGCCCGGCGTGATACACACCAGTCATGTACACAGTGCGACTTTGTCCGTGATGGTCCCATGCAGGCATAATGTTATTGGAAGTCAGTAACATAAGCGTGGTGACAATGGAACTCAGATATAGCACAAGGCATCCAACACGCTTGTTTCCTAGGCATTGAAGGGCACAAAAATCCCGCTGGCTGTGCAGGGAGAGGCTGGTTATAAAGATATTCTGTGAGGCAGCACCAATCAACAGTGCGCTGACACTAAATCGTCGGAATAGGCCACGCACAACTAGGAAAGGGGGGAACACGCACCTGCAAATGACCACCTGAGCCAGATCAGGAACGGGGACAGTTAAGTGCCATAGCACCACACTGGAGCAAACGGAAAGGGCCCAGGACCCCCCGAGAATTGTCGCGTGAGCACCCGTGACATTCAGTGGTCAACGTCTGTGTTTTCTTAAAGCATTAAAAGGTTACAGTATATAAGTGTAGAATTACATTATTCCGTAAATTACCTACTGAAGATGCTGCAGAACCTCTACAACACAATTTAAGTTCAGGAAGCTCTATTTAGCCCAGTTTAAATTAACATGACATGAGATTTAAATCTTTCTCGCATAGAGAGAGGCCGTGATGTGTTCCCCCATCTCAATGCCAGCCGCCACAGTACAATCATTCCTCATCTATGGCCAAGTTCCACATGTACGCATAGATTAGTGCCAACCACAATGTGTTCTTCTTCAATGCAACACAATCTCTCCGCAGGCAGACAGGCCAGCCATTGTATTCCTCAAACCATTGCAGCCACGCTGTGCACCATGTCTCCGCCATTCCCCGTTCATCTCTAGTGCGTCCTCCAAAATTTATGGTAAAAGCATCTCCACATTGCCAACCAAAGAGTTCCTACCATAACAGAGCCCGCCCCAACGTGTCGTTTTTATATTTTTGCCAGTCTCTACTTCAATGAAGCCACCAGTTTCCAGCCAGTCTGCAAGCCACCCGGCATTTGTTCCCATGCCTCCTTTTAACTTTGTTATTGTTTCTATCATATATTTTTTGGCATCACAAATTTTACTATGGATCCAATCAATAAAACTATATGGGACACAAGCAAAAAAACCAGACCAGACAATAAAAATCATAGGTTAAGGGACTGGTACCTCAAGTTTTGACTCCGTAACTATACTAAACGTCCCTGGTATGTCCCGCTCGCCTCTTTAATGTTCTTCTCTCTTCTGCTTAAGTAACAAAAGTTTCTTAAGACATTTTCCGGGAATAGGTAGAAAATCTTTAGACCAAAGCCGAATATAGCCGAATGTAAGGGGGGTCCCGTGATGGCGGAGCCCCAAATGCATAGATGTCTAAGGCACCCGGTCCCTGGTGTGGTGAGCATATGCTGTCTCACCTGCACTGTGAACGGGATCGCGACAGCTGTCCACGAAAAATAGAGACAAAGCGCTCATATTTTGTCGCATTATGGCACTCGCCACTCGGATGGAGAGGGAGGGGAGATGAAGCACTCATCCCTCTCTCTCCTGCACCCACTGGTAATGCTGTAGCCCCGTTCAAGAATACATGTCATCTTATGATAGCACAACAAATAGTGGTGCAAGATAATTGCTGTTCAGTTTTATCTTTGGCGGTAATTTTGTGTTCCTTCCAAACTTTTGTGTTCCTTACAGATTCCTTTTCTGCGCTGCACATTTTCACAAACAATGGTGAGTAGGGAGAAGGCTTACTGCAAAAAGTGAGTGACTTAGGGGTTTTCTTCCAGGTACGTATCGTAAAGATGTGTAATTATGCTGCTCTCATTTCGAATTGTGACGGTCTACTGGTCATTTTGACCAGTGTCCTCCTTGGAGCATGGGAACATTCACTTAATACCATAAGAGGAAGGATGTCCCGGTCCACACAAATGGCAAAGCTTATGACCAATGGCCTGAGGCTCATGGCTTCAACCTCTTATAGATAAGCCGAAGGTTTTGAAGACCTCTGCCAGCGATTGTTTCCACATTTTTCTGCAAAATTCTGCCATAAGTACAAGAAAATAGATTAAATTATAACAACCCAGACGTGTAATATAGGATGCAACAATTTTTTTGTTTGGCAGACTTAGTAGCTACAATCTACTCCGAATTTTTAAATAATTTTTTTTTTGCAAAACTATTCTGTATTTATTCATTTTCATCCTTGTTTCAAATTTTTTTGCAAATAGTTTGACACAAACAAAGCAAATAAAAATTGAATTTGAGTATACTCCAAAAAGTTTTAAAAAATTATAAAATTCATGTACTACGGCTGAAGAATAAACCCTAAATCCAGATTCCCCAAATCCGAGTACATAATGGCATGTGAAGCAATTAACCTTCTGATGAGTTGTTAGGCATTACAAAAATGAGAAGTGCTTCCAACTTTCTATTACCCCTGTTTAATGATGCTAAACACCCGCGGTGAAAGAGAGACGCTCAGAACATACCGCCCCGAAATGTAGGTTTGTTTTAGTTGAAAGTTGGAAAAATGGAAGAGTAAGCATATTACGTAGTAACTGTCTTTAATATCCGGACACTTTGGATGGCGAGTTCAGAGAAAGAGCTATTTAAGCAAACCTTGAGAGGTGACCTGGAGGGCCTGTTCTCTTCTATTATTTGGTTCAACAACTTAGAGAGAATGATATTCAGGAACAGACTAATTGGAGCCTCTGAAAACCAACTAAAACAAATACAACAAAAACAAGTAAATGTATCAAGAATATAGGGGAAATTGCTGAAGCTGACCATTCCGGCACTGGTGGCATCGGGAGCGACAATGCTCCCCCCCCCTGAATGGTGGGAACTGGGAACAGCTCAACGTTCTCCGCTCCCTCACTGACAATGCCTGCATTTAGTTCTGGCACCGATCACAGGAGTTAACTCTTTAAATGCGGCTGGAATGTCAACCAATGACATTTTAAATGTTTACGGCTGTGCCGATCCACTGGCATAACATCATCAGTACAACTACCCTCCCCAAGAGGGACATTGTGCTGGGTGTGCGCATGGCAGCAGAATTTATGTTTCTGATCCGATTCTCTGGGTAATTATGGGTTTAGTTACGAAGAGACATTGCTTGACAAAGGCTGATCTACAGCTGAAACGTTGCTAGAGATGGAATAAACTTCACCTTTTTTCTTCAATTCTTGGGAGTGCTGCCGTTTTTGTATACCTATATTCACACTCTTTTGGGTAAGAGTATCCGGATAGCACCCGTACCTCTTTTTTTCTAAGGCTGTGCTGCTCTACCACTTTTTCTTTTATCCATATATCTAGCTTTACCGTTATTCTATGTATACACAATCTTGTGTTCATTCTTTCTTTATGTCTCCTTTGTGTTGTTTCTTCATTTATTGTTACATTTTTCCCTTCCTTCCCTATACTCACCTTCCATTCCATATCTTCCCATTTCCTTCCTCTTTTTATTCCTCATTCGGTTTTATTTCTCTCTCTTCCTTCCTTCTCCTTTGTTCCCTTCATCCTTTCCTTTCCTCCCTTCTTCCTTCCTTTTCCTTTGTTCCCTTCATCCTTTCCTTTCCTCCCTTCTTCCCTCCTGTAATGTTACAATGTATCTGCTACTTACTGTAGGAGTAGGTGGCCTCCCTCTCATTCTTGTATCCTGCCTGCATCCTAGGAGAAGAGACACACACTGAGTTATTAGTGAGCGGGGGTGGAGCAGGTCACCCACAGATATAATTTGTCCCACACAGGGTCATAACCCCTTCATCTAAATTGTTTCTTACTTTCTTAATAAAGTTATGCGGTTTTGCTTAGAAAGGAAATACATTCTCATTCTGCTTTGTTATTGTTCAGTTTTCTGTGTTAATGATACATTCTCATTCTGCTTTGTTATTGTTCAGTTTTCTGTGTTAATGAAACAAATTCTAACAACTACAGTCTAATATAACACCTCCTCCAGATTATGCAGGCAGACTAGTGCTATAGGGGGCGCTTCAACCTACACAGTAGGAATTCTGTTATTGGGGGAGGTCCAGACTACACAGCCAGACTGTTGTTATAGGGGGAGGTCCAAACTACACAGCCAGACTACTGTTATAGGGGGAGGTCCAAATTACACAGCCAGACTGCTGTTATAGGGGGAGGTACAAATTACACAGCCAGACTGCTGTTATAGGGGGAGGTCCAAACTACACAGTCAGACTACTGTTATAGGGGGAGGTCCAAACTACACAGCCAGACTACTGTTATAGGAGGAGGTCCAGATTACTGTTATAGTGGGAGGTCCAGACTACACAGCCAGACTACTGTTATACTGGGAGGTCCAAATTACACAGCCAGACTGCTGTTATAGGGGGAGGTCCAGACTACACAGCCAGACTGCTGTTATAGGGGGAGGTCCAAACTACACAGCCAGACTTCTGTTATAGGGGGAGGTCCAAATTACACAGCCAGACTGCTGTTATAGGGGGAGGTGGGGGAGGTCCAAATTACACAGCCAGACTGTTGTTATAGGGGGAGGTACAAATTACACAGCCGGACTGCTGTTATAGGGGGGGGTTCAGACTACACAGCCAGACTACTGTTATAGGGGGAGGTCCATACTACACAGCTAGTCTTATGTAATAGTGGGAGGTCCAGACTACACAGGCTGTTATTAGATCGAGTGCAGAATGCTAATAATCCATAAAGATTTTGCTACATTTAAGCTAGAAAGTTTCATTTGAGACCTCAAAGAACAACCACTGCCGGTCAATGTCTATACAAACAACAAATACAACAAGAACATGGCCGATGGTGGCCAACCCTTCATCTCTGCTTTGAACCAACATTACTAACTCCATTTTGAACCATCAGGAAACACAAGCCATTGTCTTCTTCTAGATACCTGATATTGGGATCTTAGTCATGTCCTCCTACTCAATCAGTGTTGGGTGGATATCTATTGATGTTGACCTTCTCCTACACATGCAGACACCTCTAGTGGTGACTCTCCTTTCCTGAGAACCAAAGCATTGGACATGTTGAAACTACTCATCCTTCTCAATCATGTTGGGACTAGCCTAAATATAAGAGGGATGGCGAGTCCCACTAAAGTTGGCCAGACGTTTTTGGCCAATGTAACAGTTCTCTTAAGATTATCTCTTGGCCGTACAGGACTACATCCACGTCAGACTTCAAGACATCCTACGTGGACAGTCCATGCCTTCTAGTGCTTCCCAAAAATTTTCACTCTTGTCAGTTTTGAAAGGTTGAACAACAGATGAGTGTCCTAATGGTTAGATAACCTCCCACCTACTTGAGTAACCTTGACAAATAGGAGATCTGGTTCTCTATTGGCGGTGCCCATGATCAATAAAAAAAATACACTTTTACGAGTCTATTATTTCATCCTAGTGTTGTATGTGCCACGTAATGTCTGAGATTTATCTGTTCTCTAATGAAGAATTAGTCATTTTTATGTGATTTTCACAAAGCTGAGAAGATCATGTCTACTCTATTGTCTCTCTTCTATATGGCTTTTATTAGCCTTCATTTTCATTGTAGATGGACCTGTAATGGGTTAAACATGTCCTAACACAAAATGCTATTCACAACCTTCACTGTTGAGAAGTTGAGCTGAGGACAAATTATCCTTCAGACTTGTCCTCCTGCTATATTGCTGCCTGCAGTGATATCATAGGGGAAATTGCAATGACCTAACGACTGGGTTTCCTTTTTGGAAGCAATCCTGAGACCCCAAAACCTTTTAGTAATAGGGACCATTGCAAGTGCTACCTGTACTACATAGTGGTGACAGTGTTCTGCATTGTTGCGCCAGAATTATCACATGGTAACTTGTTGATAAATTCTGGCGCAAACAATGCGAAAAGAAGACTGTCCCCACAACGTGGTTAGTACAGGTAGGGCACTACAACTGGTCTCCTATTCGGCTAAAAAAATAAAAGTTTTGGGGGTCTCAGGACTTGCTTCCAAAAAAGGAAACCGAGCAGTAGTGAGGTCATTGCAATTTCGCCCTAGTATCACTGCAGGGCAGCATATAGCAGGAGGACACGTCTAAGGATAATTTGTCCTCAAGCCTCAACTTCTCAAGCCGTGCCGGTTGTGCCCTCCGCCTTTGCTGTGTTCGGCACCTGTTTACAAACTAACGTCCCACTTTTTACACAACACCCCATGACTACCAAATCACCCCCCACAACAAAAAACCCCCACCCCCCCACACATTACAGGTCCCTAGCTACAAAAAATTAAAAATGAAGGCTAATAAAAGTATATAAGAAGAGAGACAATAGAGTAGACATGATCTTTCCTCACTTTGTGAAAATCACATAAAAATGAACTAATTCCTTCTCAGTAAGAGAACAGATAAAATCTCAGCATTATACGTGGGCACGCATACAACACTAGGGATGAAATAATAGACTCGTAAAAGTGTATTTTTTTGATATATGATCATGGGGCACCGGCCAATAGAGAACCGAGATCTCCTATTTGTCAAGGTTACTGTCAAGGGATGGGAGGTTGTTCTAACCATTATAGGGACAACTCATCTGTTGTTCATCTTTCCAACTGACAAGAGTGAAAGATTTTTTTTTTTGGGGAAGCACTAGAAGGCAATGGACCGTCCACGTAGGATGGTCTTGAAGTCCTGACAGTGGTGGAGGCAGTCCCCTGTTACGGCCCTAGAGATAATCTTTAAGAGAACTGTTACTTTTGGTCCAAAAAAAAACTATTCTGGCCAAACTTTAGTGGGATTCCGGCCAATCTCCCTTCTTATTGTTTAGAAGATCTGCTAGAGTCGCCAACATGATTGAGAAGATGAGGTAGATTTTCAAACATGTCCAATGCTTTGGTTTCTCAGGAAAGGAGAGGTCACCGACTGAGAAGGTGTCTGCACTGTGTTTTGGAGACAGGTCAACATCAAATAGATATCCACCCAACACTGATTGAGTTAGGAGGAACATTACTAAGATCGCGCCCAATATCAAGGTATCTAGAAGAAGACAATGGCTTGTGTTTCCCTATGGTATCAAAATGGAGTTTTAGTAATGTTGGTTCAAGCAAGAGATGAAGGGTTGTGCCACCATCGGCCATGTTCTTGTTGTATTTTGTTGTTTTTATAGACATTGACCCGGCGGCAGTGGTTTTCTTTGGAGGTCTCAAATGAGAAAACTTTCCCTAGCTTAAATGTTAAGGTCAAAATCTTTTAAATGGATTATTAGTGCATTTTCTTCCTGGCACTCGATCTAATTAAGTCAGGCCTGTGTATAGTCTGGACTCTCCCACTATTACATAAGAGCTAGCTGTGTAGTATGGACCTCCCCCTATTAAGCGTAGTCTGTCTGTGTAGTCTGAACCCTAGTCTGAAAACTCCCCCCCCCTATAACAGCAGTCCGGCTGTGTAGTCCCTGACCTCACCCCTATAACAACATTCGCGGCTCTGTAGTCTGGTGGGACCTCGCCCCCTATAACAGCATGCCCTGGCGGTGGAAGTCTGGACCTCCACCTATAAAGCAGGCCCAGGCAGTCTGGCCTGTGTAGTCTGGACCTCCCAGTAATAACAGTAGTCTGGATTGTGTAGTTTGGACGCATCCCCCTATAAAACAGGCAGTCTGGGGCTGTGTAATTTGTACCTCCCATCCCCCTTATATACGCAGTCTTGGCTGTGTAATTTGTGGACCTGCTCCCCCTTAAGAAACAGAAGTCTGGCTCTGTGTAGTTTTGGGACAACACCTCCCCCTAAAATAATCAGCAGTCTGGGCTGTGTAATTTGGACGCTCCCAGTAGATAGGAAGAGTAGTCTGGCTGTGTAGGCTGGACCCCTCCCACTATGAACAGTAATCTGGACCCTCCTCCTATAACAGGTAGTCTGGACAGTAGTCGGCTGTGTAGTTTGGGACGGCTCCCAGTATAACCAGTAAGTCTGACTGTGTAGTTTGGACTCCCCCTATAACAGGCAGTCTGGCTGTGTAAGTTGGACTCTCCCCCCCCCCTATAACAGAATTCTGGCTTGTGTAGTTTGGGTGGACCTCCCGCCTCCCCCTATAACAGCAGTCTGGCTGTGTATTTTGTGTGGACTTCCCCCTATAATCAGCAGTCTTGGCGCTGTGTAAGTTGCACCTTTTGGGCACCTCCCATCCAGTAATAAACGAGATCTGGCTGTGTAGTCTTGGACCCTTCCCACCTATAAGCAGTAATACCTGAAGGGAAAAACCTTAAATCTGCTGGACCTCCTCCTATAACAGAGTTCGGCTGTGTAGTTTGGACTCCCCCTATAACAGTAGTCTGACTGTGTAGTTTGGACCTCCCCCTATAACAGCAAGTCTGGGCTGTGGTAAATTTGTACCGCCATCCCCCTATAACAGCAGTCTGGCTGTGTATTTGGAAGACCATCCCCCCTATAAACAAGTCTTGGCCCTGGCCGTGGTAGTTTGGTGGTTGGAACTCTGCCCCCTATAACAGCAGTCTGGCTGTGTTAGAGTCTGGACGGCCGCCACCCCCCACCCTATAACGACAGCCAGCAAGGGTCCTTGGCTTATGGATTCTGGGATCTCTACTACTAAAGCAGTAAGTCTTGCTGTAAAAGGTGGACCATCGCCCCTATTAACAACAGTCAGCCTGTGTAGTCTGGACCTCCCCCCAATAACAGAATTCCTGCTTGTGCTAGGTTGAACCCCCCTATAGCCATAGTTCTGCCTGTCATAATCTGGAGGAGGTGTTTATATTAGACTGTATTGTTAGAATTTTGGTTTCAATTACAGAAAAACACAGAAAACAAACGAAGCAATAACAAAGCAGAATGAGAATGTATTTTCCGCTTTCTAAGCAAAAACCCAACAACCGCATAACTTTATATTAAGAAAGTAAGAAAACAATTTAGATGAAGGGGTTATGACCGCTGTGTGGGACAAATTATAAATCTGTGGGTGACCTGCTCCACCCCCCGCCACTAATAACAGTCGTGTGTTGTCTCTTACTCCTAGGATGTGCAGGCAGGATACAAGAATGAGAGGGAGGCCACCTACTCCACAGTAAAAGTAGTGCAAAGATACATTGGTAAGCCTTCCCGGCGGGCCGCCGGGAGCGTCCCGGCCCGGCTTCTGCCCCCCGGAACCCGAGCCGGCCTCGCGCGCACTCCCCTACACAACCGTAATGAAGGAATAAAAAGAGGAAGGAAATAGGCAGGATATTAAATGGAAGGTGATTATAGGAATAAACAGGAAAAATGTACACAATAAATGAAGTAAACAACAAAAAGGAAACATAAAGAAAGAATGAACAGAAAGATGTGTAATACATAGAATAATGGTAAAGTCTACATATATGGATAGATAGTTATGAAATAGTTATCTTGATAGATAGAAAGTAGGGGAATTTGGTATTCCCTAAGAAACTCCTAACAGCTTCTGATGGGGAATAATGAAGTGGTACTGGAATGAAGGGCTTCTTGGAGAATGAAAGGGACCGTGTCCCTTTCTGCCGGCTTCGCAATCCTGCAGTTCTTTTAGAAGGACCTTTTGGAGGACGCTTCAAAGGTCCTAATATGGCTTTTGTTTTGATTTTGTGGTAAATCTGTATTGAGAGCAGGTGAACATGCTTCAATGGGTGAAGGTCTGCTTCTCATTATAAAATTTGGTGGGGTGGGTTTGGTGATCATGGCCCCCTAGAAGGTTTGGGTCAGGGCTACCACCCAAAACGCCTTTATTATAGATTCATCTAGCCCTGTAGTAAATAGATATAAGGATAAATAGAGGTAGAAAATAATGATCGAAGGAGACTCGCATGATAGATAGACTCGCTAGGCGCTCGATCGCACATGGCTCGACTCGCTCGGCCATCGCTCGCTCGCTTATTACTCGCTCGCTCGATCGCTCGCATCGGCCAGCTCGCTCGGCGCTCGCTCTCTCCCTACTGCGGTTCGCTCGCTCGCTCGCTCCGCTCGTCTCGCTCGCTCGCTCGCTCGCTCGCTCAGCGCTTCTCGCTCGCTCTCCTCGCTCGCACTCCCGCTCGCTCTCTCGGCGCTCGCTCGCTCCCTCGGCGGTGATGCTCGATAGATCCCTCGATAGCTCTTGTTTCGTCATGTCACTCCTATTGTCCTCTGTACTGTCATATCATATGCTTCTATGTCCCCTGCTGATATTTACACGGCAAAAGCCGCTAACAGAATTTGAATTGCGCTAAATAAAAGATTAATTATTAAAATAGATCGATATCAATGCTGTAGAGAATAAATACATTTATTAGATAACTGTAAACATAAAAAAGATAATCTGGGATAGCTCCCCCCTCGCTCTATCATCTCTCGCTCTCTCGCTCGCTCCCTGCCCTCCCTCGCTCTGCGCTCAGAGTTCGCTCGCTCGCTCTGCGCTCGCTCGCTCGCTCTGCGCTCGCTCGACTCGCTCTGCGCCTCGCTCGCTCGGCTCTGCCGCTGCCTCCGCTCGCTCGCTCGCTCGCTCGCTCTGCGCTCCTCGCGCGGGCTCTCCCCTCCGCTCCGCTCTCCCTCTTCCCGCTATCTCGCCCGCTTCTCTCCTGCTCTCCTTCGCTCCCTAATTTAATTAAGATGGCATTGACAAGAATATATTAGATATAGTCATCTCCCTGGCAACACACAAGCTCCCTGTGGGCCGGATTAATAACCGGAGTGGTACCCCACGCACAGTGTGCACGGGCTGTGTGCGCTCACTCGCCCCGCCCCCCTTGTGACAGGAGTCCTCCTCCCCGGCCGTGAACGCTGCCAGCGCCCCAGGCCCCCATCCAGGAGTTAGTGTCAGAAGGCTGGGAGACAAAGCGGAGCCAGAAGGAGAGCATGGTCCGATCCTGCAACAGTCAGCAACAGCAGCATGTGTCCCCGCCAGCCCGGCTCCAGCCCCTGGGCACTGCGCCTGGCAATCGGCAACCCTCAAGAAAACCTCATCGCGGTAGGCGCGCGCGGGTCCATCTTCTTTGACCTTTCCTCACCTATATGAGTCCTGCACCTGTGGACGCCGCCGCCTGGTCTCTCCTGTTCTGTTTCCTGGAGAGGGGAGGCGCACGGTGGGGCAAGGTAAGGGGCTTGTCCAGTGTGGTGTGGTGGGCTGAAGCCTGTGGCAAGCCCCGCACCAGCCCCGCACTAGAAGATCCGCTCACCCGTCATCTCTAACGGGGTTAAACAGGGCGTCCTCTCTTCAGCCCGCAACCTCTCCGTTGGTATGTCAGCCGCGCATCCTCCCGTGTATTATTAAGGCAATGTTAATAAATCCTCCTGTTGGGCGCCCGCGCCCGTGCCCGCCAGACCGAGGACAGCAGGGAGGGGGTAATGGATGTTTGGGTCAGAAAGATACCCTTAACCAAACTTGAGCTGTAAAACTTCGCTATTCCCTTGTCAGATGATGGAGGAGAGGAGCCAGAAGATGCTCAGACACCTAGAGGGGCAGGCGCAGGCCATGTGGTGCCAGCCTCAGCACCCTCCCAGTATGGCAAGCCTTTTGCCCTCCTTCAGCACCCTCCTAGTATGCACCTGTGCCAGGCCCTCCAGCACCGCTCTTAGTTAGACAACAAGCAAAAACACCTGTGCCAGCCTCAAGCACCCCTCCTAGTATGAGATCAACCTGTTTCCATCCTCATCAACCTCTCTTCCTTTAGGCACAGCCCACCTTTGCCAATGCCTCATCCCCCCCCTCCTAGTATGGCACACTGTGGGCGGCAGCCTCAGGCGACCGTCTCTTAGTTAGCCCTGGTGTCTGCCAGCCTCAGCACGCCTCCTAGTATGGCAACTGTTGGGCACCTGTGCTCAGCCTCACAGCACCCTCTTATTTAACACCTTTGGCCAGCCTCAGCAACGCCTCGCCAGTAGCACTTGTGCCAGCCTCAGCACCCTCCTTGTATGCACCTGTGGCCAGCCTCAGCCCCATCCTTGTAATGCACCTGTGCCCAGCCTCAGCACCCTCCTTGTATGCAACCTGTGCCAAGCCTCAGCACCCTCCTAGTTACAACAAAAACAAAACCTGTGTGGCCAGCCTCAGGCACCACTGCCTAGTATGTGCACACTGTGGCAGCCTCAGCCACCCTCCACCCTCACTAGTCAGCACCTTTGCCAGCCCAGAACCCTCCCAGTATCCATCGCACCTGTGTCAGCCCTCCAGCACCCTCCTATGTATGCACCTGTGGTCCAACCTCAAGCATCCTCCTAGTATGGCTCCTGTGCCAGGTCCTCAGCTCACCCTCCATAAAAATGGGCACGCTGTGTTCAGTTTTAGTAAATTAGGGCAATAGCCCTCCTAGGTATTCATCTGATCTGTGTAGTGTCCAGCCTTCAGAACCCTCCTAGTATGCTACCACCGGTGCAGCTCAGCACCCTCTACTAGTAATGCACCTGTGCCAGCCTCAGCACCCTCCTATTATGCACCTGTTCCAAGCCCTCAGCACCCTCTCTAGTAGTGGCACCTGGCCAGCCTCAGCACGCTCCTAGTAGCACCTGTGCCAGCCTCGAGCAAACCCTCCTAGTATGCACCTTGTGGGTGCCAGGCCTCAGCAACCCTCCTGTATGGCCCTGTTCCCAGCCTCAGCACCCTCCCTAAAACACGTTATCAACTGGTGGGTCAGCCCTTCCACCGCTAAGTATTTGAGCATGGTAGCACCGGTCCATGCCAAGCTTCAGCACCTTCCTATATACACTGTGGCCAGCCTGCCACCCTAGTGTTATATGTAATAACCTGCCCATGATGGCCAGCTTTCAGCACCATCCTAGTTTTCACCTAGTGCGCAAGCCTGCCACCCTAAGTTGTTTACCTTTGGCACTGCACACGGTGGCATCTATTATATCTCGTGCCCCCATTGCCAACACTACTTAGTATCCCATCCTACACCCTTTAAATCTAAGCTTTGTTTTTGTTGGCATTACCTAATAACATTAATAATGAGTATGTCCAGGCTCCTCACCTTGCTTTACTTGGGATTGGGCACTAACCAACTTTGGGCAATCCTGGGCATAGGAGTGCACAATGTGCAAGGCAAAAAGAACTCTTACTCAAAATAATCTAATCCAACTGAATACTAATTACATAAGCTACCCTACTAAATTAATCAAACAATGGTGGCACTGTTTTCATGCCCACCCCGTATTAGTGTCCTAAACATGGAACATGCAACCCGGCTAGCTAATTTGTACTTGTTACTGTATGCCTGAAGCCATTAGCGTTGCCCACTGCTTCATTTCCTTTTCCACCTCTGGGCCCACTCTCCCTCATGATTCCAACACATGATGCCATCCCCTCTCTAATTTGATTCCTAAACTTGGGAAAACGGCTGCAGCCCCCCCCATTGGGCCTTTCGCCTTTTTTATATACCCCACTACTTTACATTGTCTTGACTTATACCTGACCAATAGTTTGAGCAATGTTTAGGGCACCCATTGTTCCAGCATGCTTGCTATAATAACAAAAATCAATCCTTTAGTTTTGTGTGTGGGACCACGGGAGAGAAGAGTTTGTTTAGGCCTGGTGCGCCAGCCCACATTCTTATAATGTAACCTTGATTTGGGCTGGGCATACTATATCACAGATATTGTATATACACAGTACGTCTGTGCCTTGAGACATGTGCCCATATTAGAAGAGCGGTTAGTCCATGTCTATAATAATCCATCTGGTGAGCAACCAGGGATAAGCACGCCCTGTCCCACTTTGTCGACCGGCACGAAAATACACCACTCCGAGTGGCCCAGAATAAGAAACAGACAAAGGAGAGGAGAGAAAAAATAAGAAGGAAACCGAAGGCACCCCAACGTCAACTCACCCCCCCCCAGCTTCAATATGTAAATGTCAGCCCTCCCAGATTTTGCTGACTACTTTGCCCTGGCAGTGAAGGCGGGTTGAACTATTAAATCATGAACCTGACACTAATATCTCAGACGGCTTTGCAGATAAGACTATCTTCGTGTGCTTCTTCGGGGCAACTGATCCTGGTGTTTTTTTTTATTTAAATATATTTTTACAATTTCAATAAAAAATTAACAAAAATCTAATAAAAAAAAAATCATTTATCCGTCTCTGGTTTTGAAACCCACCCCTCATTCATAAGAAGCCCCACGTTGTGGGCCCAGATGTGGCTGGCATGGTCTGTGCCGTATGGAATGTGTCATTTAGGAGTGCTGGTGTCCTGGTGAGCCCCCAGGCAGACATTGGCTCCGTGTTGGCCGCCGGGGATACAGCGCTGGCACAACACACGCCGACAGGGAGGGGGCACGGCGGCGTGGTCCTGGCAAGCAGGCAGCGTTTGTTATTTATGTCTTATCCTCTGGACGAGTTCTCTGTGGGGCCCATCCCACGGCTGTAAAACCAAGCTGTTGGAGCGAGTCACGTAGGATCGCGCCTGGCTACAAAAACAGCACTTTTGTGCATTGTGCCCTGCAGGTGACTGGCAACCGAGTGGTGGGATGTCTTGGTCTGGGTCTTCATGAAAAGCTGCGAGGGCTTCTGTCTGAAACTTTATAAGGAATCCCTACACCGGGGCGGTAGGGAGAACGTCTGTATTAGGTCTGACAATGAATGGTAGAGTTGTCCCTGCATGGCTTCTGTTATTAACCCATCCTGGGCACTGATCTCTGTGGTCATTGTGGTATTCTAATATCCTGGCATAAATGGGCATGGTTAAGTCTACCCTACTCATAATAGTCCATTGGTCAATCAATCGCCGGTGTAAGTTAGGTATTACATCTTCATTAACACTTACCAATAATGGGCATTAAAAACGCTATTATCCTGGCAAGCCTTAGGCACTCCACTCTGGTTTTATATTAGATCATGAACATTAACGCGCTACTATGACCTTAGTATGTTGGCATCATTGGACAATCTGCCTACCTCAGTTTAAAACGCCTATCTAAGATCGCCTACTTCTTATGTAAGCAACTTTTAATAATCCAACTGAGCATCCTGCCATGCTAATGTATATAGCCCGTATTAGGTCTATATTATATATAATGCCATCATTGTACTAATTCTCGTGCACTTCATGCTTTGAGGCCACGTAGTGGCCCACCTTGATGTTGCATGATTAAAAAAGCCAAAACTAAAAAAACTTTTACTTACTTAACTAGTAAAGATTGATCTCAGTTGGGCAGTCAATTTGTCTGCATTTTTGTATACTATCTGTAAATGGTTGGTCCAGCCTAGGTATTTAGATCTACCCCACAGCTTGGCACTGTTATTCTTAATCATCCTAATCCTAAACGCCTAATATCCCTAGTAGTAACCTACATCATTATTACTATTACTGGTTATGTGGCTGGCATTGTAGAGTTAACACATAAACCCTTGGCAGCTTAAAAATTGGCATCGCTTATAAAATTGTCTCTACTTGTGGGAAAAATGTTAGTATAAACCATCTGGGGTATACTAATTACGCCTAGAAGAGTGCACGGTTGCTGTTATTTTTTTTAAAAAACCTCTAAATAACAATCTGAAAACTCTAACTATATACTTCTTGCCCTTGGTTTATCCCTCCTTGTGTGTCCAAAACCTTCGCTATGGCCAATAGTCCAACGCTTCCTGGGGTTATTAGCCCACCTGGTGTTATAGTAAATAACCGCAAAAGGGTGCAATTAACCTAGAAATCTGGTATTAACTCCTACTTGTAAAACCTGACCAATATGTTCAATGATCTGTAGATGATCTAGTCATTGTCTTGTTGTGGTGGAGTTCAAGGGTTTATATGTTTTGGTGGGACTCCCCAATCTTAGATATTTTTGCCTACCTTTAAACTTAAAATGTAGAAATAATGCTGGCTGTTTCCCCCTTTTCATGCTTCCTTTCCCAGCCATGTCCGAACTATGAAGAGACCTGTTTTTCTAGTGTTTTATTACGCTCCTGAAAATGTTTGTTATGGGTCCTTCTGCATTGTGTTTTGAAAAATTTTTGGGATTCCCTCGTCTAAAAAGATTGGGAGAAGAACCTCTTATTTCCTTTTTCGATGACTATCTCTTCCTTTCTTGTGTGGACAAGGCCTTCGAAAATGTCTAGATTTTCTGGATTATTTGCAATTATTATTATCATGGTTTTTTGTTAGTTACGGTTGTTGTCATACATTTTAAAAAAACAAACCCCTGTGAATGAATCCTTGTTAGGATTCCTTCAAATTGGTTTTTGACTCCCTGTTGAACCACATTTTTAAATTTTTCTTTTTTCCTTCTCCAACCATTTTATATCTTCTTTTGTATATCTAAAGACTTTTGTCATCCTTTTTTGATTTTCCCGGCATTGTTCTCCATCGGTGGTTGTTTTTCCTTTCTACCTCTCCTATGGCCTCATAATTTGTCCTTTTTCTGGCTCGTGGAGTCTACCTCATAGACACTTCCAAATTGAGATAATCTCCAGTTTTTTGCCCTATTCTCTTCCAGTACAAGTGAAGTCCCTCTCGTGGCCTGTTTTATTACATTCCAAAATTCTCCTTCCACTGAAAAGGTTAATAAGCAAGAAGAAAGTCGTAAGGTGCCTATACTTTTCCCTTGTTTTAAAGTTTTTTAATAATTTAATAAAATATAATATGCCCTTTAATTGTCCTATTTTGGTCCTTCTAGAACTTTTTGGGCATCATGGATGTTTTTTTCATCAGTTTTTATTATCTAAGCCAGAAAAATAAGCCACCATTGATCATTTTTTTGTATTACTGATAATACACTTCATTACAATCTTTTATATTACTTTACTGCCCTCGTGGCCTTTTTAAAAATTGTCCCAACTTGCCGTTTCTTCTAGAACGTTTGGTCAAGCAAATATACAATTTTATAGTCCATGGATGTCCATCTGAGTTCATTATCTTATATCTTCGACAGACATTCCACCACTGTGAACCATTTTTGGGTATTACAGATAAGCTTTTTTTGAAATAACATCTTAAGATAGTTTCAATCAATTTCATGGCTTCATTGTTACAAACAAAAACAACCGACTTTGTCCTTCTAGAAATGTTTTGTCAATTTTGGAGGTTGTCCCCCCCCTGTAAATCATGGATGTGTCCATCCAAATCTCATGATTTTGTGCAAGTAGGACTATTTTTGTTATATTTGGCCTTTCAATATCAATCTTGATCTTTCTAAAATGTAATGTGACCGAATTTTAAAAGGAGAAAGGTTTTATTTATTTTCCTTATGTTACCAGAAATATGTCCCCCCTTAAAATCTTTGGTTAGTCCTTGTATTTTATGAAGTTGATTTCTGCTCTTGGATGCTATTACATTATAGCTAACGGTAGCCTTCCATAATGGATTCTTTATAATGGATCTTCACTGGTTTTTCTGAATGTCCATGGGTCCCATGGGTTGTCTCCAGGCCATGGCATGCGTGGTCCCTCATAGCTTTACCAGCTTTTGGTCCCCTTGGTCCTTTCCTCCACGTAATATGAGGTTTTTACTGGGGGGGTATGTTTTTGTTCACTCACACTTTCCAAGGTTCCTGCTATGTCTTGCTGAGTCTTCCTCATTCTACTTACACCCTGGGCTCCAGACAAAATGAATGTTTGACCAATTTTTGCCAAAATTGGATCTATTTAGAATGAATTAAATAATGTGACTGTGTTCTAGTATCTATATGAAGATGGAGGATACATCTGGGTCAAAAGTTTTTCAGATTATCTCACTCACACAGCTTTCATCTGTTCGAGACCCCACAGGGGTTTTTGGCACTTCCCTTGCCTTAGCGTGCGTTAAGGAGGTTAAGGTTTTTTGTGTACCGGATAACCTAATATGTACCAGCTAGTAGTCCGTCTTGCTGTGGTTTTGCGCTTGGTGCCCAAACCACAAGATCAGGTAAGTTGTAAAGACAGCACATTCTCCCTAACCCAACACACGTTTGTGCCTTTCCCTTTTTGTGGTATTCCAGAATTGTTCCTTAAGTTTTCATGGAATGGATGACATCTTTTGTCATACATTTACTGGGGAGACGCTGGGGTCAATGACTGACTGCCATCCTTCCTTATAACAATCCCCTAATTTAATTACTTTTTCTAGACAAAAGTTGCTGCCAATATTTTTTTAATGACAAATTAAAAACCTAAAGAGTCCCTAAAGCTTGGTGTAATCCATGAGCAGTGATCTGTTCTCATTACAGCATCCATGTAACCTATGATAATTACTAACCTTTCTGTACACAAACGCTCCTCCGGCCGCAGAGAAAAACTTCGCAGAGCTTCTGTTGTTTTCATGGACTTTTAAGTATTTTTTTTACTCAAGACCTGTCCAGGAAATTTACAAGCCGGCTCCAAATGCTGTCTCCTGGAGCTGTTTCTTTTTCTGCCCATGTATTCTCTCATATATATATATATATATATATATTATATATATATATCTACAAGTGTGTATAAAAAGTTTTTTTAAAAGTTTTTGTCTCCATGGTATAACTATAACTATTCTATCCATATATATGTCCCTGTATTTCTAGGTAACTTTTGAAAAAACACTAGCAGTTTTCCCCACACGCAAAAGTTTGCTTGTGTTCAGACCTCTGACGCCATTTATCTAATCTTAGTCTGATATGTCGTCTTTGGTTTTATTATGGTGACTATTTGTCCTATTGGGGTATTTCCAGAAGTTGGGTTACTTTTTTTTTCCAGCAGGTGGTTCAGTCAGATTTCGCCATGTAGCAGTAATGGCCTGGTTTGCCCGCCTAGATGGTTCCAGCCTGATTTAAAAACATTGATTTATGCCAAGGGCACATATAATTCAGCCAAAAAAGGTCCAGTCCCTGAATATTGTAGGAACACAAAAATTTTGGCCTTAAAAAAGTCCTTCAAAAAACAAAACCACAACCACCCATCATTTGCAAAGAGCTGAGACTACAAAGACAAATAGAGGCGCATTTATCATAATTTTTGGTGTTTTTGTGCATTTCCGTTTTGTCTACTCTTTTTTGCAAACTTTTTTTTTTGTGGTGCCACTAAACTACATTCACATAGGGTTTTGAGAACATGTCACGGTATTTGTTATATGTGTTGGGGGTGTGCTAACAGATGTTTGTAACTTCTGCAATCTATTTTATTTATATCACATGTCCATTACATGTCTGTTTGGGACAGAACATTTCCTATCCACCTAGAGCAGTGGTTTCTCAACCTTTCTAATGCTGTTACCCCCGCAATACAGTTCCTCAATGCTGGTTGGTTGCCCAAACCAATGCAACTCGCACGATGCTTTAGGCGACCCCCGGCTTTGGTCGTTTGACCCCCCGCGGGGTCCTCGACCCACAGGTTGAGAACCACTGCACTTTTAGAGTGTGAATATGGAAGCTTCCTAATAGGAGGACCAGCAAGCAGAGACCGAACAACCGAAGGACTTGAATTACATAAAGTATATTGAAAACTGTATAACTTTTTCCTCCCATACTACAAGGCGGTCCCCTACTTAAGGACACCCGACTTACAGACAACCCATAGTTACATGACAAGACCCCTCTGACCTCTGTGAAGCGCTCTGGATGTTACTATGTCCCAGGCTGCAATGATCAGCTGTAAGTTTTGTGTCTGTAATTTGAAGCTTTAAATTGATAAAGCTCAAAAATTTTTAAAAAACTCCACTGTGTCACTAGGGGGCCGATTGTTTTTGTCTGGAACTACAATTATAAAATATACAGTTTTCGATTTTACATACAAATTCAAACCTTTTAGAAACAACCTCCGAAACGCTAATTCTTGTACGTAACGTACCCGCGGGCTGCCTGTATATCCATTATTTTGCAGAAACTGGACACCACCCTTTTAAATTAGGAATGTTTAAGGTGTCACAACTGTTTCTCATTCATTTACTAATCTAAGCTTCCTTTTTGGTCGCAAATGAGATCTATTAAAATATTGCAGGGGAGATTTGCCGACAAAATTAGGCGCAAAGGTATCAAAAAAAAACAAAAGGCTGTGGCGCCTCACAAAACACCATTGCCTAAGCTAATAAAACTGCAAAGAAAAATAAAAGGTTACAAAAAAAAAGGTGTGCAAAATGGTGTTCTGAGACACAGTAAAATAAATGCCCCCCCATAGGAACGCATAAAAAAGGGCAAGACGGGCCCAACGATCACAGCAAAAAACAAAGAGATGTGATAAGTAACCCCATTGTATCCATTGGTTTTTGACAGCTTTGAATTTTTTTTTTGTCATTCACGTGAAACTTTTCCAGCATGCGCTAACTTTTGCAAGTCCAAGCCAAAGCCTCATACAAAGTCTATGGAGAAATGCGCAGCGCTCCATATGCGTTTTTCACTGATGATTGCCGTAGAAAAGATAGAACCCTCTGTCATCCAGTCCTTTAAAAGAACTCTTGAAAAGCACCACAAAAAACAATCCAAAAAAAAAAGCGTGTGAAAAACGCAAAAACTAGCAGAGGGCGAAAACGTCAGACTTTTTGGGGCAGATTTATCATAAAGGTCTCCTAGAACAACGCGACAACCCAAATCAGAGCTCAAAGCTTTTTCCACTTTCCCCACAGCTGTTTATAAAATGAAGCTACGCTCTGATTGGTTTTTCCATGGGCAACTGGTACATTTTTACCCCATTTTACCCATTTCAGAACTTGATAATAAATCTAATCTCCCATTGTCCCGTTGTTTGTATATCAAAAAGGCGTGAATAATGATTCGCTTTTCATGTTGTACCTTTCATTTTTTTTTTGATCTTTCTTTTCTGAGTGACTATTTGTCTGTCACTTTTGTAACAACACCCAGTAAACCCCCCCGCCCATGGTTATAACATTGTTGTTACTATGCCGTATATTTATATTCTATGTATTACATTTGTGCTGAGCCCCCGTATTCCGCTGCGTGCCGGTCTTCATCCCCCCACATCCCCCCGCCTATTGGTTAGTTTTTCTTCCCAGACATTTCTTTATTTTGCAGTGTAATGAGGCGGCAAAGTATTCAAACCAAATCCAACACGCTCTGGAGTATCTGTCTGTGTTGTACGCCCCACAAATACTAATTATACATTACAAACCCCCAAATCAGTGTTTTGTGTACGATTTTGTACTGGGCAGTATGTGTTCTGCTACAAACTTCACTCAAAAGGATACGGAAATTATCAGCATTCCCCCTTAAATTTTAAATTTTGCATCATATTTTTTTTCTCCTCGTGCTGGTATTTACATTCATATACAGAACACACAAACAGGGGAAGAACTGAATAGGCTCTGATACATTTAGAATAACAGCTGGAATGCCTGTGTGAATGTGGACATATGGGAGGAGGGGATTTATCAATGCTGTTGCTAGATGGCCGCCCCCCCCGGCGACTGGCAATCTTCAGTAGGGCTTTTCGGCCTAACTGATAAACTGGAGCCGGGTTACACCAACAGCAGTTCTATGCCAGGGTCCGGCCTAGCGTGGAATTGTGCCCCACTCTGCCCACTAAGGTCCGCTGCCCCCTTCACATGCCCCTCCGCACCCACCTTGGGGGTGGCGGTGCCTGTAAGGGGGGGAAAAGAGTACAGTTCTGCATCTTTTCAGGGATTGGTTACACTCACAACACATGGCAAATAATCTATCTAGATAGATTGATATGGATAGAATAATCGTAGATATATTTAGATCAGATAGATGACTAGTATAGACTCGCTGATATGAGATAGATGGATAGAATAGATAGATATGAGATCAGATGGATAGATAAGATAGATAGAAAGATAGATAGATTCTACTCGACTCCTGAGCTGCTCCGATCCGCTACAATCGGCGCTAGCCCGCTCTCATCGCTATGACGCTAGCTCGCTCGCTGGCTCTCTCGACCAGCTAGATCGACTCTGCGGCTGACTGGATAGATAGACCGACAAATCGATATGTGTAGATACCTTTGTGTAGGCAGGGGCGGCAGCGCACAAACACCAAGCAAAAAAGCGCCCCTAGTGTGCTAATATGAAGAAAATGGTATTAATCTGGTGTAGGTTTTTTTGCTTTTTTAAATTATTTTTATTTTTTCCTACTAACTGACTTTACGTAAGTACCTGCTATGGTCCGTACTGACTGCGAATTTTGGACAAAAGAAATATCCGTGCATGGTAACCTTTCCGTATTTGTGATGGATACCTTTCCCTGTGCCGTACTTATTTTTCTTTCTAATATATAAAAATGATACGTTATAAAATAAAAAGCTAACAGTGCAGCCGCTGGAATCCTGAGCAGCATTTATCTATGTTAACTTATGCAGATGTATGCGGGCTGGACTGATGACCTTATGTATGTGGGTGATACAGCTGGTTTATACACACATAGCATGATATTCCACGGGGATTGTAGCTAGTTAACAAACCCAGCCTCTGCTACATCTGACGAGTCGGCACTGCTACATCTATGATCATTGCATGATGGACAAGTCTGTAGAGTTTAGGGGCAACCTCCTTGCAGGAGCCCTTATGTTGACGTTTTTGGCTGTAAGTGTTTGGGTTTGGGTGGGTTTGTCTGGTTATTTTCCTTCATTTGGTTGCCCCCCCTTTGGGGAGACTTGCTCCTGAGCAGCTGCCCCTTCCGTTGGCCTCATTAAGGGACAGCACAGCTCTCCCTGGGGGCCAACAGCTTCTTAAGGGTCAGCTTTATTATATGTGTTTTGTCATGGTTTTGTCGACTGTGGGAGGTGAAACCCTCTGATATTTAGAGCTAAGAAGATCAGGGTTTTTTTAAATTAGAGTTTCCTTAAAGGGGGTTTTCACAGTAGAAGACAAAAGTTCCGATTTTTTTTGTGTTTTTATAAATAATTCCCCTTAAATTCCATCTATTCATACCATCCGGACAAGACAGTGAGAGGAGTAATACGTTTATGTAAATTATATGCTTACTTATATTCTGTAAATTTCCAGTGGGATTTGAAAGTATTGTCAAGCACATTATTTACCTATCAATTAATGCTAAATTTAAAAGGGGCTTTGTCCAGCTCATTATTTGATTGACCTATACATGGGGAGGTCCATCCAGTTATCAGATCGTTGGGTCTCCTACAACTCAAGACCTCAACCAATTATCTGATTCCTGCTTTTTATAATGGTGCCATATTCAATGTAAGAATCTTCAGAACTGGCTCTATTTTAATTTTATTTTTATGCCTAGTGGCAGAGTTTTTGTGTTACTACAGTTCATGTTAAAATAGGGCCTGAAGCGTCAGTGAATGCAGCTGAAAATGATATTGTTAAAGGCAGTTGCTCGCATAAGCAATGATCTCTAATCTCCTAACTTCACTATTAAAGGGTTTGTCCCATGGTTTTTATGCCGGTTGCAAAACTAGAGATGATGGAGCCTGAGTTTGTAATACCGGCACAAACCTTTGTCAGGTGTAGAGCTCATTTTTTTTTTTCGGAAGTCTGGGACCAACCCCTTAAAGTATTACAGAATGTTACAAATTCCTTATGGCCCAAACAGGGGGAGTAAAAACCTACAAAAAGTATTAACTTTTTTTTCTGAACGCCCTTTTTTCCAGTTTGTGTAAGTCTTAACAGATTCCATGTCATGTGGTCATGCAACTCGCAAACTTGTGGTTCCAGGCAGAGGTGTAAATCATGACTCCAGGCTCTCCCGCAGAAACAGGGTGTCGGAGCTACATAAGAACATAGGTTTTCTTTTCCTTAGCCTTGCCGTTCCGGCTGCTTCAGGGGTTTAAACAGGTCATAATGGAAAACCCCTTTAAGGACATAAAAACGGTTAAGTTAAGAAGAAAAAAAAAGGGACTTTATATGTCTACATTTGGCTTCTGAACCAAGACAATTAAGCCTTCTGGGAAGCTTTCCGGTTTTTTATTTGTACGTTTAATTAAAAAATAAAAAGTTTCCACTACTTTTTCCAATTTCCAAGGTAAAGTTTACCCAGTAGGTTGTTGCGGCGGCGCTGGCGTGCCAGCCCACAGAATACGATCATTTCCCAAACAGCTTTAAGGGAGTTAACTTCCAAGTTCTCCGGAATTCTTCTTTTCCCAGGATGTTAGACGGCGAAGCACGCCAAATTTTTTATTTTTTTCCTATTTTTTTTTTTTTTGCCCACTTTTAATTTGCATTTAGAAATTAGTGCTCCTTCAAGCTCCGCGACACAACACTCCGGGACTAGAAATAAACAGATTCATTCATCTGGAATAAGATTGAACCATACGGGTCTATGGGAGGCTTCCCAACTCAATATACACTGAAAATCCCCATGATACTTAGGTGTATTTTATAAAGATAAAAACCGCTTTAAGGAAACCTGTTCATCAGTTGGCTTTTTATTGCTCTGCCATTTCCACCATAGAGATAGTGTACACATTAACACCCAGTTAATTATAAATAAAAGTGCCTTTATATTAAAAAAACCGGAAAAAAAAGTTGAAGATTTTAAGTTTAACCTTTCTGTAGGGGCGTCCCCCCTGATGTTAATGTAGCCGTAAATATTATTATTTGGTTTCCAGTCTAGACCAATGCTCTTTGCGGTAGTCACTCTGATTTTGTGGCGATCATTATAAGCCCCAGACCAGATTTTTAATAAATTGGATACTTTTTGTTAACTGTGTAACGGTAAACACATAAATTTATATTAGTGGTTGTCTTGTGATACTCAGCCCAATAATAGTTCCATCAGGGCGGGGTAGTCTCTAGGGTTGTCTCTCTGCCTCTCTGGCAAACTACCATATCTCCTCTTCTCTTCCTCTAAGGTCTGAAGGAAATAGCCTTTTGGTAGGCTAGTTGGTTATCCCACCTGTTGTTTTCCACCCAGTTTTTAGCCTCAATGACTCCCTAGTTATATAATGACCCCTAGTTATATACAAACAAAAACAAGGCCTTCAAGCTTACAGGAAGGTACCCGAGCACTACAGGGTCTTGACCAGTTAAATCAACCCTCTGACCAGCAATGGACCTCTGATTTTCTGCTGCAACTACTTTCTTACTTTCTCAAAACCACATCTGATTATATATTCTCTGTCTGTCCAGACCTGACCGCATACCACAAACAAACACAGACCTTCTCCTATTTGGGGGTGCTCCAACACCATTGTCTCACATTCCTAGGCCAGTTGGAAACAGCCACTATGAGGGATCTTCCAAGAGGTAGCAACCTGGTCATCCTCCCTTCACAAAGTCCGACGGATGAATCAAAAAAATCAATCCGTCTATAGAGGTTTGAATGTTTGAAAACTATGGGAAGGTACACAACATGCCAACCCGACGACCCCAGTGGATCCACAACCCACCCACAACCTAGGGCCCAGTTTGCCGACCAAACGATGAGGAATCTTCAAAGAGGTAAGCAACACTGGTCCATCATCCCACATCCTCCCACAGTCCGACATCCTTGGTATGAGTTGGAAAGGTTGAAAACCAGTGAGGTCACAATGCCAAACCGACCCAGTGGATCCCACAAATCACCCAACACCCTAGGGGCCAGTTGACGACCCAATGATGAGGAATCTTCAAGAGGTAGCAACCTGGTCATCTTCCTGCCAACAAAGTGTTCCGACACATCCTTGTAAAGGGGTTGAAGGTTTTTTGAAAAAACCAGGGAGGTCACATGCCAACCCGACCCAGTGGATCCACAACTCCCACTGCTTATAACAAAAAACCCATTTTTACCCACAACCATCTGTGATGAGTTGAGTTCCTGCCTCTTATTAATCACTTTACTCTAGGAGAAGTTTAGTGGCTTGTCCTGAGGGAATCCTCCAGTGCTGATCTCCTGCTGCCCCCCTGTAAATCTGCCCAGTATCCTCCACAGACACCAGTGTGGTAATCCTCATGCTCAAGACACTTCTCTGTCCTGTCTGCAGCTCCTACACACTTCTCTTCTATCCTGCTACACAGGAACACTTCTCTGTACTGTCTACAGCTCCCACAAACTTCTCTTCTCTCCTGCTACATAGGGACACTTCTCTGTACTGTCTACAGCTCCTACTCACTTATCTTCTCTCCTGCTACATAGGGACACTTCTCTGTACTGTCTACAGCTCCTACTCACTTCTCTTCTCCCCTGCTCTGAGCTGCTGCTTTTGCAGATTGTTTGTAAATAGAAGGTTATGAACTGTAAACAGAGGCTGCAGGTAGTGTATATACAGTAGTGTCTGCTGAGCTCTGCTGCTGCAGGGGATAAGCTGCTGTGATACATCTGGCCCATTATCTACAATAATATTTCTGTCTGCCTATCTCTCCATGTCTTTATCATACTCATTTCTATCTATTTCTGTTTATAGTATCTATCAAGTTATCTATTTTCAACTGCATTTAATTATCCCTGTTAATTTGCAAAAAAAGGTTCACCCTTATTTCACTACACTTATAAGAGTGCTGCCTTGTTTTGGAATCTTTATTCGAAATGTTGGGTCAAGAGTCCAAATAATGCTCTCTAATAGCTACACAGTTTTGCATGCATATATACATGGATCTAATGATCAATCTCCAATCTATCTATCTATCTATCTATCTATCTATCTATCTATCTATCCATCTATCTATCTCATATCTATCTATCTCATATCTATCTATCCATCTATCTATCTCATATCTATCTCTATCTTTTTACTTCTTTAATCTACTCTAGCTCTCTCCGAACTTCCTCTTTTCGTATCTATCTGCTTAAACCACATATCTTCCCATCACTTTACGGATATAATACTCCTCAGTCAATGTGAAGAACATTCGTGACTCTCTGTGTCACTAGTGCCCCTGGTGGTCAAACCGCAATGTGCCGATTGTTATGCCTTGAATGTCATGAGAAAAATACTGTATATACTGTATTATATATATAATATATATATTTTTTTTTTTTTTTTTTAATCCTGAGTAACATATACATTATACATGTAGAATATTACATAGTATATACAGAAGTTGTGTGTGATGTCACAAGAAAAGTCATTGAAATCAATAGAAAAGAAAGGTCAGCTAAGCGGTGGGGGAGTTTGTCTGCAGATGTGTTATCATAAACTTATCCTCCTGAGTATATAGGAAGACACTTGTCTTAGTGCATATTAATTTGTTAAAAGTTCTTTCTCTCAACTTGACATACAATAAAAAAGAGGGGAAAAAGTGCAGATTTAGTTGAAAATTTTAGATGAATATGTTCTGTAACTTCCACTTTTATTATCCAGGAAAATTACACCAACCCAGAACATTAGATTCAGTGGGACTGGCAGATTCTGCCAGTTTCCATCATGTACTGTATCCGTCTTCAGTACTTTGTACAGAATAGTCTATGTGGACCTAATTATATTAAAGGTAATGTTTGTTTGCTTGTTTTAAAGCATAAAATGATATCAGTTTGTTGAAAAATTATTTAAAAAAAAATCATTGGTGCTATTAAATGAAACAATAAAAATCACTTCTCATAGTACTTTGCCCAAATTAGCTCAGAACATTACCAATAAAAGAAAACACTGTTTGTCCCGCAAAAAACAAGAACTTACAGTAACAAGTTCCATCAATGGAATTATGAAAACATTTTAGAAGATGGAGAATAATTCTGTTCTAAAACGGCTTGTTTTGTATAAAATTAGCAAAACATATAACCCTGAATTGAAAAAAACTGATAAAATAAAAGTTCTCTCACAAAATACAAGTCCTCAATCAGCTACATAAACAAAAAAGTTGCTGCTTTTAGACCTCAGTGTTGAAAGAACACTGCTTCAATGTTAGGCTCCAGGGGTAGATGACCCTTTGGACCACTGAGGACAATGGAACCGGAGTCTAAGTGGTACCCGGTTTTTAAGCACAGCCGGCCGCAAAGTGGGTTGGATTTGGCTCCGGCGTGATACCACCAGTTCATTACACAGGTGCGACTTGTCCGTGATGGTCAAGGCTGGCAGAACAGGATTGAAGTCAGTAACAGAAGCGGGGTGACAATGGAAACTCAGAATAATAGCACAAGGCATCCAACAAGCTTTTTCTAAGGCAGTGAAGCACAAAGATCCGGCTGGCTGTGCAGGGAGAGGCTGGGTTATAAAGTATTCTGGGAATGGCCAGCACCAATCAACGGTACGCTGACCCTTTAAATCATCGGGAACAGGCACACGCACACTAGGAGACGGGGACGCACCTGCATGACCACCTGAGCCAGATCAGGAACGGGGACAGGTAAGTGACATAGGCACCACACTGGAGCACGGAAAGGGACCCAGGACCCGAGAGATTGGTCGCGGGAGCACCCGTGACATTCAGGGTGGTCAAAACTGGCTGTGTTCTTAAAGCATTAAAAGGTTACAGTATATAAGTGTAGAATTACATTATTCCGTAAATTACCTACTGAAGATGCTGCAGAACCTCTTACACACAAGTTAAGATAGAGGAAGCTCTATTTTATGTACAGTTTAAATAACATGACAATGAGAGTTAAAATCTTCTCTGCATAGAGAGAGGCGTGATGTGTTCCCCATTCAATGCCAGTCACAGTACATGCCTCATCTAGTGCCAGTCACAGTGTACCATAGAGTTAGTGCCAACCACAATGTGTTCTTCATGCAACACAATCTCCAGCGTGCGTACAGTGCCAGCCATTGTATGCCTCAAACCATTGCCAGCCACGCTGTGCACCTGTTCTCTGCCAGTCACAGTTCCATCTATAGTGCGTCCTCCAAAATTTATGGTAAAAGCATCTCCCTACAGTGCCAACCAAAGAGTCCTACCATTGCAGAGCCAGCCCCAACGTGTCTGTTATATATTTTGCCAGTCTCCACTTCAATGGAAGCCACCAGTTTCCAGCCACTTTGCAAAGCCAGACACAATGAGAACCCTGCATTTGTTCCCATGCCTCCTTTTAACCTTTGTTTATAGTTTCTATCATATATTTTTTGCATCAAAAAGTTGAATATGATCCAATCAATCAAAAAACTATAATGTGACACAAAAAAACCCCCAGACCAGACAAATGAAAAGTGCATAGGGTAAGGGACTGGTACTCAAGTTTGACTCTAGAAACATGACCCGTAAACTATTACTAAACGTCCTTGGTCATGTCCCCCTCCTCCTCTTTATGTTCTTCCGCTAACAAAAGTTTCTTAAAGACATTTTCAGGAATAGGTAGAAAATCAGACCAAGGCCTAATATAGCCGAACGTAAGAGGGTCCGTGATCCGGCAGCCCAAATGCATAGATGTCTAAGGCAACCGGTCACGGTGCGGTGAGCATATGCTGTCTCACTGCACCGTGACCGATCCGGACAGCTGCACAGAAAAATATTAGACAAGTGCTATATTTTGTCGTATTAAGGCGTTGGCCACTCGGCTTTCAATGGAGAGGGGAGGGGAGAGGAGCACTCATCCCTCCTCTTTCCTGCACCCGGCTGCATGCTGTAGCCCGGGCGAGAATACGTTCATCTGCATGAGGCACAACAAATAGTGGTGCAAGATAATCTGCTGTTCAGTTTTATCATTGTCTGTAAATTTTGTGTTCCTTCCAGAATTCTGCTGCACAGTTTTCATCAACGGTGAGCTAGGGAGAAGGCTTACTGCAAAAAGGGAGTGACTTAAAGGGGTTTTCCAGGTACAGTATCTTTAAAAAAAATGTGTAATTATGCTGCTCTCAGTTTCAGAATTGTGACGGTCTACTGGTCAAAATTTTGACCAGTGGCCTCCTTGGACCATGGGACATTACTTATAACATAAGAGGAAGTGATGTCCCATGGTCCAAACACTATGGCCGGAGCTTATGACCAATTGGGTGAGGTTCATGGCTCAACGCTCTTATGGTTGAGCCAAAGGTTTGAAGACCTCTGCCCCGATTGTGTCCACATTTTTCTGCAAAATTCTGCCATAAAGTACAAGAAAATAGATTAAATATACACCAGACTTTGTGAAAAATATGATGCACTAATTTTTTGGCAGACTTAGTAGCTTACAATCTACTCAGAATTTTTAAAATAATTTCTTTGCAAAACTATTATGTATTTATCATTTTCATCCATTGTTTCAAATTTGTTTTGCAAATAGTTTGACACAAACAAAGCAAATAAAAATTGAATTTGAGTATACTCCAAAAAAGTTTTAAAAAATTATAAAATTCATGTACTGAAGGCTGAAGAATAAAACAATAAATCCAGATGTCCCCAAAATCCGAGTTAAATAAATGGAAATGTGAAGCAATTAACCTTCTGAGGAGTTGTTAGGCCATTACAAAAATGACAAGTGCTTCCAACTTCTATTACCTGGTAATGATGCTAACACCGCGGTGAAGAGAGAACGACTCAGAACATACAGCCCAGAAATGTCAGGTTTTTTAGTTAAAGTTGGAGAAAATGGAAGAGTAAGCATAATTAAGTTAGGTAAATGTTCTTTATCCGTGACAGATTTGGATGGCGAGTTCAGAAGGAAAGAGCGGATTTAAGGCTAAACCTTGAGAGGTGACCTGGAGGGCCTGTTCTCTTCTATTATGTGGTTTAACAACTTAGAGAGAAGGATATTCAGGAAACAGACTAATTGGAGCACTCGGAAACCAACTAAAACAAATACAAAACAAAAACAAGTGAATGTATGAAGAATATAGTGGAATTTGCTGAAGCTGAACATGCCAGCACTGTTGTCATCGGGAGCGACAACGCTCCCCAAAATGGTGGGACTGGGAACATCTCAACCTCCCTCCCTCACTGACAATGCCTGCATTTGGTTCTGGCATCGATCACTGGCGTTAACTCTTTTTAATGCTGCTGGAAAATTCACCAATGCCATTTAAAATGTTACGGCTGTGCACTCCGGCACTGGCATAACATCACCAGGTACAACGACCCTCCCCAAGATGGGACATTGGTGCCTGTGTGCGCATGGCAGCAGCAATTTATGTGTCTGCACCGATCTCGGGTGTTAGTAATGGGAATAAGGTCCAAGATTTATACATGGACCCGAAAAAGATCTTTAAAATTCGGCCCAACCTGATTCTTAACAGTTACTTACACTCATCACCATTTATGAAAACTCAGCTGTGTATTCAATATCTTCTTTGGCCATTCACCGCTCAGTTTTCTATACAATTTATTGGGTACCAGAGACCAGTAAGCAGTGACTTTGTACAGTCTTGCAATGACTCTCTGACTCCAGGTTACATGATGTGATAATTAGGCTGAACTCTCGCTGTTGTGCGTAAATCATCAAGCCCCCTCAGTCACAGCAGGGTGTACAGGTGGTCATCGACTTAAGGACACCATACTTACAGATGACCCCTAGTTACAGGCGGAACCCTCTGCCCCCCGAAGCTTTCTGGGTGCTTAACTTTAGCCCCAGGCTGCAAAGATAAGCTCTATGGGGTGTCTAATGAAGTTTTATTGATAATCCTTGGTCCCATTAAAGCAAAAAAAAAATTGAAAATCCAATTGTCACTGGGACAAAAAAAATTGTCTGGAGCTACAATTATATAATATTTAGTTCCGACTTCCATACAAATTCAACTTAAGTACAAACCCAAGGAACATATCCTGTACATAACTTAGGGACTACCTGTACTGGGTTTCGCATGCACATTTGGCAGCTGCATTGACTGAGGGGGTTGTATGTTTTCAGGACAGAAGTCTCTTACACTAGATCAATTATTTTAAACATCCCATGATAAAGAAGGGGTAACGAGTAGTAAGTAAATACCATGCTCAGTTTTTTTATTTCCTAGAAGACCCCTTTAAAGAGAATCGGCCATTAAAATTAACCCATCCAGATTAAATACTTAGTTAAAAACATTCATTATGAGTAAAAAGCATTGGCCTTACCTGGTTTCTTTCCATAGTTGTAATGTTAACAAATCAGTTTGTAAATGTATATGAAATTCACCTCCAGTGAGTCCTGCATATTAAATTTTATTTGCAATGCTTGTTCCTGATTGACAGGTCTTACTGCTAGGGCATGCTGCTGTGTGTACATTGAGAGAAAGCACTGTTACATCATTGAGCACTTCATGTTATGTGACCAGGGTGATGTCATCTTGCAACACTAACCCCATAAAATCACAGCACCCTCCATGAACTTCTACTTCTCCCCATCCTTAATGGAGGCTGCTGTGATTTCATGTGATCCCATACATGGAGAAGATGTTTCAAATGTAACTGGGTAAAGGACCTTAGATGAGCACCCTGGTCGTGTGACATTAAATGTTGAATGATGAGAAGAAGCATGGGACATGGGGTAGAGTAGTTTGGAGGGGCTGGCCAAACAGGACATGTCCCAACTGCTGCAAAGTAATATAACAGAAAGTTGATATATGGGGGGATGTGTGAGAAACTATTTTTGAAAAAAGGATGGTATTTATTTAATAGGGCTCTTTTAACCTCTCACTAGGTGTATTTGTAAAAATGTGGTGACAGATTCCCTTTAAATAAGTCTTCCATGCTGTTGTCCATCCTGAGAATAGGTCAACAGTGGTGGAAGTACAACACCCAGACCCAATACCAATTATCTGTTCATTCCTGCCTCTGGTGTTAAACAGGGCATGGGTCCGGAAGCAGAAAACACTAGTGTAAGTTGGACAGCATAAGTTGCAAGTATTAATTTGAAGGAACTAACTTCTCCTCCGAACTTGTTTCACTTGGTTTAGCCAACCTTTTGGGAATTGGCTTCCAGCGGACGATGACACAAGCCGACACCTGGGACCGGAGGCTAAGTGGCACCCGGTCTTCACCAGAGCCTGACGCAAAGCAGGATGGTCTTCTGTGGCATGGTGCCACCAGGTCGTTCCACAGGTGCGAATTGTCCGCGGTGGCAGCCAAGGTAGAGTTGCAGGAGCACAAAACAGGCTCAAGGTCGGGGACAGGCGAATAGTCAGGACAGGCGGCAATGGTGCAAAATCAGGAACAGAGCAGGAGGTCAGGGCTGGCACTGAAGGAGCAAGGTCAGGGTCAGGTCCGAGGTCACAACGAGAGATCAGAATGCAATCGATGCACATAGGAAGCTTTCTTAAAGGTTAGCAGCGCTAATATCCAGCGGGGGGTTGCTGGGAGCCGCCAGCTTTTAAGGAATCCTGGAAGTGGCCAGCGAGTGTAAATCAGTGAGTGCCGGCGCGTGCGTGCCCTAGGGAGTGGAGATGCACACGCTGGCCACCCGGGACGGGAGCAGGAACAAAAAGAGGTGAGTGAGCTAGGTTTTTTTGTTAATAAAAAAAGAAAAAAAAAACAAAAAACAGAGCCCCCAAACTGTGTTTTAGATGATGACAGGGAATTACTTACTAATTGCCAGGACAATTAAAGCGAAATCGGTTTGCACTGAACAGATTCCAATCGCAACCAAATCTTTTAAAACATTTGGTGATTTGCTCCTCTCTAATAGCCATCTTAGCACTCATGGTGTTTCTTACTTTGTACCTAGTCTTCCAGCAGGTCTAGCTTTCCTTCCTCATACCTCAAGGTAGTAAATCTAAGAGATATCCCTAGTTAGGAACAGGTAGGTAAAGGACCAGAATATGCTAGACTAATTATTATATTGTAAAGTTCATTTCAAATATATTTTTCCTTCATCCTGAAAAAAAAAAGTTAATTAAATTTTAACTTATATTCACTTGAATTAAACTATAATTGAATAACCTTAAATTACAATTTAATTAAATTAAAAATTAAATTCTAAATAATTTACACTGAGGGCACTACTAATTTATCAGTTAAACTTTTAATATCTGATTTTAAGTTGAAAAGAAAAAAAAAATCCTGAGCCAAAAGACTGTAGCTTGATGAAATTATTTTCATATTATTATATTAATAAGTAAATTGGAAGTACCAAAACATTTGTAATATTTATTTTAAGCAAAACTTTTACAAAAACTTGAAGATTTTTTTCCCACCCATTTTTATATTGTGTTTCTTCACAGGGAAAAGATTGAAAAGCTTTGAACCAGGTGATCAAACAAATCCAGCGTCTGTAAATTACCCGTTTTAAATCCCTTCCAAAACTTAAATTTTACAAAGTTTCCGGGTAAGTGTGGAACTTATCCTCTACACTGTAAACTCTGATATCCACTCTTGACTTGATCTCTCATTCCCTAGTTCTAAGGGTGTAAATATAGAAGCAGCCCGGTGCTTATTTTGGCACTTACTTCCCTTTAATTCAGTATTCTTATTGGGGCACGTAGAATAAATTACCATCTAATTTGGGAATTAGCGCAAAGCTATACAACTTCTCCTGACACATTTTATTTTTAGGAACTTTACTCGAAGATTATGATGTATTCTGCATGATTCAACAGCTGCAGACTGCTCCAGGTGGCAGGTAAATGGTTCATCCATACCATGGTTTCCCAAAATTTGCAAAAAAAATTTTGGAACAGACATTGCAAGGATGATTTGTGAAAGTCTGATATTTGTTCTTAAAATAATCGTTATTGGCGGTCGTGTATCGGCAATTGTGATCACCATGGAAATGTGATGAAGGAGAAGTTAATGCAAGTAATGAAAACACTTGTCTATTCATACAGCAAAGAGCTGGAAACGTCTTCGATTTCTGTACTGTAGGTCAGGTTTTTAAAAACGTTATAGGTTATGTTCACACGGAGGATTTTGGCACATATTTTCCATAAAATTTGGTGCCAAAATCCCTCTCTCAAAAAAATCAATGGTGTTTTCTGTGCTAGAAATATAGCGACAAGCAAAAGGGTAACAAAGTTTTGAATTTTTGACTTTCAGGCTCCATTTCGCAACATCCACTAGAACTTTTGATGTGAGGTCACCATCATTTTATACACAATCATCTTGGCTATCTCATATGCAGCAACATGTACAGCCATATTCCCTCATAGGTCACTTGACCAAGGCCAAGGCCACTTCTTTCGAATTGAGGAGCAGCCATGAAGAAGATCATTGATAGCCGTCTCTCCACCAAGGAAATTGCCAAAATGCATCATCATGAGAGTCTCATGACAGCTGATAAAATATAAAATGAAGACTGTCTAAACATCCCAAAACCAAGAGGTAGACATCCAGGTAAACAAGTCGTCTCATAACAAGGGTTATCAGTCACGTCACTGGAGGTGGCTTGTATGTTTTCAAAAGGTGAGTACTGTGCTGAGGACCTCATTCCTTCCATCAATGATGGAACTGTGCTCCCCAATTGAATGTTGTATCAACAATCAATATATCATCAGATTTAATAATCTGTGAATCCTATAAAACATAGAAATAGTGTCAAGTGATTGATACAGTCACCTCCATATAGGATTGTCTTCTTCGGGAAATTCTTGGCTTATTATCCATGGCGGATTAAGACAACCATGGGTCCTGGTGTGTATGAAAATTGGGGCCCCCAACCAGTCTTAAGTTTTACATACACCTGAGGGCAATGGGGAGCCTCATGTCCTGGGCGGTCACCCATTCTACCCATATGAGGATCTGCCATTGCCTATTATTATGTTTCAGAGTCTTGTCCCAATGGAGGGCCTAGTGTACTCATGGGCTTGTCTACCCCTAATTGGATCCATATTACAGCTTCATACCATACCAGTTGTATCTCTTTATAATACAGGCAGTCCCCTACTTAAGGACACCCGACTTACAGACAACCCATAGTTACAGACGGGGCCCTCTGACCTCTGGTGACCTCTCTGGATGCTATTACTATAGTCCCAGACTGCACTGATCAGATGTAAGGTGTCTGTATTGAAACTTTATTGATAATCCTTGGTCCCATTACGGCAAAAAATGTTTAAACTCCAATTGTCACTTGGGCCAAAAATTTTTTTTGTCTGGATCTGCAATTATAAAATATACAGTTTCGACTTACATACAAATTCAACTTAAGAACAAACCTCCGGACCCTATCTTGTACGTAACCCGGGGACCGCCTGTACTTTACAATATTATGTGGTGTGACACAGGGATAGCGTTACAGTTAGGCTACATTCACACGGACGTATAAAAACGGCCATATACGTACCGTTTTTTTACGTATTACATATGGCCACATTCATTTCAATGGACAATATGTCCAACCATTTATATTGCCGTTTTTGACACTGGAGCATAGCGTACTGTATACCAGCCGTATAAAAATATAGAGCATGTCCTATTTTCTCCCGTATTTCAGTTTCGTATGCCCTAGAAGTCTATGGGGACGTATAAAATACGGGTTACATACGGGCTGCATACGGATGAAAAACGTCACGTATATACGGTCTCATACGGCCTGTAAATACGGGACTGGAGAAATCATACGGTCGTGTGAATGTAGCCTTAATACTAAGGTCCAGGAGGACGGGTGTCGATGAAGAGGGTGCAAAGGTAGCATTCACCACCCAGCCCTGAAGACTCATGGGTTTCTCTCCTATATAAGATACCATAAGTTCAGGTCCAATAAGTTGTTAGCCACATCTCTGTCCACAAGCCTAAACTGATTCTTATTTTTTACTAGGACTCATAGCTCTATCACTGTGAATTTACCCAGGTTTGTAAATATGTCCATTCAAGCCAATCCGAATGAAGGAAAACAAAATGCAGATTGATGGAGTTTTCAGGGCAATCAACCAGAGAATTTCTACAGAATCTGTCATATTTGGCCTTCCTGGAGGTTTACATAGTGCTCGGTGCCTGTAAGTGTCCAAACATTCATTCTGTTTGGATGAGATTATGAGAATGAGAATGTTGTTTTTCGATGTGAGCTCTGCCTATTATACCGTCCTCACACCTTGGTGTAATTCATTGCTGCCAGAGACACATAATGTACTCAGTGTTTTCTGGCCTCTGAGCAAAGCAAGGATCGAAAACCGTCATACCTAGTGCAAGGTACTTAAAGGGGTCATTTTATACACAAAGGGGCATATTTATTAGGACCTCTGCACCACGTCAGTGGTATAGAGGCTCTGAAATAATTGCAAATGCTAGATTATTGCTAGCACTAGCGATTATTTTGCCCTCTCTTCCACCTTCACACCAGTGGGACGTGAAGGGGCGTGAGGGAGGGGGGGGGGCGTGGCCGGCTGAGCGGCGGGAGCAGCCGGTGGGGAGTGGGCAGACATGGGGTGTTACTATCCCCGCGCCGGCGCACTCGCTACTGCCGGCGACCTTTCATATGTAAAAAGTTGCACTGCGCCGCCTGCCCCAAAACATCACGAGCTTCAGCGTATGATAAATATGCCTCAAAGACTCTGTTACGATTAATGACAATCACTTAAAGGAAACCAACCATTGCAAAAACCCTAGAAATACTTACCTCTGCTCCTCCTCATCTTGATCCCACTGTTGTCCTCCGCTAGTCTTGACACACCAGGATGACCTTGGAAAAAAACCTATGATTAGTATAGTGCATATATATGCTGCCCATCTGTATATGGCACTGTATGGGTGTGTAGATGTGATGTGTATATACTCTATATGTGTGCGTATGTGTGTATGAGTGAATAGAACAAGATTTATCAGAAGTGTCTAAGAGTATAGTCTAGTTGTTCATGGCAACCAATCAGAGCTCAGCTTTCATTTTCCCACTACTGTTTATAGAGTTAAAGCTGACCGCTGATTGGTTTCCATGTCCAACTAGAACAGTTTTACCTCAGAAACTTCTGATAAATTTCCCTGTATGTTTATGAATATAGATCTAGAAATGTGTGTATACACGAGTGTAATATGTATATTTTTGAGCAGGAAAGGGGGCCATTAGATTAGTTGAATGGGATTCAGGGGGTCTATAATTTTGTTAATGGTCCTTGGTGTTAGCCTCAAAATAAACCATTCTGCGGCATCATGGATATATGGGAGGTACCATGACATCACAGGTGTATTCCTACCAGTTACATTACTGTGGCATAACTGTGTGTCTTTTAGGTTTTTCCGCCGTGATATCAGCAAACTGTTTCAACATCAAAGCTGTGGCATCAGAGGGTGAGTTACTGTGACATCACAAATGGACCTTTTTAAGGTTAAATTCAATGACGTCATGTTTGACTTCACAAATAGGATTTTTTTTCAGGTTACATATTATGACATCACAGTTGTGTTTTGGTCAGGAAAGCTACTGTGACATCACAAGTGGACATTATTCCGGTAAGGTGTTATGACATAACAGTTGTGTTTCTGCCAGGTAAGCTACTGTGACATCACCAGTGCACTTTGTTGAGGTTGTATTCAGTGACATCACATCAGGCAAGCTATCATCACACATCACAACCAGGGTCAGAGCCGTGACATCAAAAATGTATTTTTAGGTTGACAGAAGTAGATTTTATTCCTGTGAAATACTATGAAATCACAGGTTTGTTTCTATCTGGGAATACTGTACCTATAGGTGGTGGGGATACTGAACCTAAAGATAAGGTGGAGGCAATGTACCTATAGGTGTGGTGGGGGATACTAAACCTATAGATTAGGTGGAAACAATGCCCCTATTGGTGGGGTGTGGATACTGTACACATAGCTAGGGATACTGTACCTATAGATTAGATGGGGATAATGTACCTATTGGTGGGGTGGGGTTACCTTACCTATAGGTGGGTTGGGGATACTTTACCTATAGGTTAGATGAGGACAATGTACCTATAGGTGTGCTGGTGGATACTGTACTTATAGGTTAGGTGGGCGCAATGTACCTATTGGTGTGTTGGGGGATACTGTACCTATAGATTAGGTGGGTACAATGCACCTAATGGTGGGGTGGGGATATTGTACCTATAGGTGGTGGGGAATATTGTACCTATAGATTAGATGGGGACAATGTACTGTACCTATTGGTGGGGTGGGGTTACTGTTGCTAAAGGTGGGTTGGTGATACTTTACCTATTGGTGGGGTGTACCTACCAATAACTGATTTAATGAGCCATTCGCAGTTTCACCGTAAATAATAGTACCTATAGTTGGAAAGGGAATGCTGTACCTATAGATTTTATGGGGGTACTGTACCTATAGGTATGGGGAAACTGTACTTATAGATGTGATGGGGATACTGTACCTATAGGTGAAGGGGATAATCTACCTATAGATTAGCTGGGGACAATGTACCTGTTAATGGTGTGAGGGGATACTGTACCTATAGGTGGTGTGAGACACTGAAGGGGTTAACTGTGGATGGGCGGTATGTTTCCCCTAGGTTTTGCTTCTATGCAAGGCCTTAGTGCTGAGGTGGGTTTGTCCAGCACCTTGGACACAGGTGATGGGTGCAGACTAATGAGGCTGCATAAAATGACTCAGCAGAGTGGAGTATGTGGTCTCTCTGTGGAAGGAGGCTGAGAGGACACAGCCCTGACCTCTGTGTCTGGAGCAGCCACGTGATCTTTGTAAAGTGTGAGTTAGTGGACTACTTGTATAGTTAGTACCCTGACGGGTAGGTTTTTTTGTTTGTTTATTCAAATACCTGAATGTAAAGGCTGGTTTATTTTGCTGCAATAAACGCAGGCAAGACCTGTTTGGACTGTATCCTGGTGTCACTGTCTTGAACTGCATCACAGCACCCCGCTACCACGGTCTCTACCGGGCCAAATCTTCCACAGTGGGTAATGCTGTACTTACTACAGGTGGGGGGTATACTGTACTTATAGGGGGGGGTGAGGGAGACTGTACCTATAATTAGGGGGTTATATACCTATAGCTGGGGTGGAGATAGGTGTATACTGTACACTGTAGGTATAAAAATGGAAACACAAAACAGGGCCAAGTCGTTAAGGCGTTAAGGGGGCAGATTAGTAACGAGGAGGTGCTAGATGTCAATGAATAGTGCAGCAGTAAGAAACCTGAGAGGTAAATTTGTATAAAGATTCACATTGAAATTTCTGGGAAAGCAATGGTATGCCTGGAAAGCTTATTCTAGTCTTTCTTTTTGGGATGAATTTGGAGCCATTAGACTCCCTTAAACATCAGCTTCTACCGTTATTGAAATCTGAGGAGCAGATATAGGGCACCACCATTGTGTGAATGGAGTTTTTAATCTGTTAGGCCCGGCTAGAATAAATCAGCAATGTGTTACCAGGCCTGTATCATTAGTCACCGTGGTTCACATTTTGGAATTTATTTTTTTTTAAACTTAACCTAAAACACAAGTAAATACTAAACAGAGAACAAGCAAAAATCTGTACACCCGCCAGATGTTAGCTATAAACGAACAGGAAAGTGTGAACTAAACTTCACACTATTCTGTGTGTTTGTTGTTTTTTTTTTTTTTATGATGCAAAAGCGACTCAAAATAACAAAAAAGACTTAATGTTTCCTCAAAAATCCCTGAGTAATAAATACTGTATACAAGATGGGAAAATGTTAAGCAATGTATTTACAAGTACGACAAATCCCCCTGAATGCTAAAAAAACAAAAACTTACTTGTATTTGGAACTGGAAAGAGTTTACAATCAGGGAAAGCACTTAGAAAACCAGCGGAAGATATTCCAAGGCCGTCCAAACCGAAAAGATGTTTTGTTGGAAAAAACATTTCCTCACCGAGGGACAACAAAGTATAGTAAACTCCTCTTCACTGCAGAATATATAACATTTTCCTGGAAGTTGTAACTTGAGGTTAGAGGGCGATTTGGAAACTTATGAACAAGTTTGATCTCACAAAAGGCAAATTGTTTACTTATAGAGAACAGCAATTTTTTGTTTCATTATTTTGTTCTTCTCATATATACAGTACAGAAAAGTAGATAAGAAACCCCAATCCCTTCAAAATTATCCACATGCTCCAAGCAACACTCCTTCAGGATCTGATGATTTACTCTATGGATTTATCCATGGGTCATCCTTTTACTTATACTCGACCTAAAGACGTGATTCATCCGATGGCTCCAACTTCACCAAGAGATGCAGTTTGCCATTTTAAAGCCACGTAACTACAGGGCACATTGTCCATAATATTTCCCATATTCAGATTAGAAACTTGGGTTCACCCCATGGTTCACACTCAGCTTAAAGATATGAGTCATCCAGTGGCTTATGATCTACTTTGAAAAATAGGGTCATCACGTTCTACCTAAATACATTGTAGACCCAATTTCTTTCACAGTATCCTTAACCTCAAGCTTAAGCTGGTGACCAGGTTCTTCCTCAAACTTAAACTTAGTCTAGACCCATGGCTAACATAGGTCCAACCCTCAAATTAGCCATGGGTCACCTTAAGGTTTCCACACAACCTAGAGACATGGACCATTCTTGAGACGTAAACTCATCCTATAATACTTAAATGCATTGGTCACAAAATTTTCCCTACACCAGTAACAGTTAAAGCTCAAATTCAATCTGGGGACTTGATTTTTCCTGTGGCTTCAGTTAGTCTTTGCCCACTGCTGTGTAACCGGTTGTAGTTGCTGTCTTGTTTCTGTTTGGGCTGCTCCCCATGCTCCTCTGCATTCTCTGACCCCTGCATACAATTTTGCTCCTGGGTGAGCACCAGTCTTGATATCTAAAGATCCCATCAGCAAACATGAAATCTTTCCCATACAACAAGTTCCCACCTTTGATGATGGCACCTTCCCCCTCAGACGTTGCCTCGAAGGTTCTCAAATTGCTGTGTTTTTCCCCAGATTGCTGCCTACCCTGAAATCTGGATTGTCTTTTGCTACACCCAAGTTGACCCCTTATTGCTCTCTACCAGTATCCCCTGACCCTCCTGGGTCAGCTGCTATCCAAACCAGGCATTGCAATCCTCTGCAGATCCTTGTGTAAGGGCTAAAAACCGGGGGTTCAGGGATAATGACCTTAGTGGTGCCCAAAAGTCAAACTGGTTATATTACACACTGGCTCCCCAACCTGTTTTCTGTTACAGTATAGATACATGGCTCATCCTATGTCTCTATGAGACATCATTGCATTCCTGTCCCTGGTCTCCCATTTTCGTGCACACTTCAATATCTAGAGATATGGAATAAAGACCTCAACCAATCTTGAGAATAACTCACACTCATCCTTGTGAATTTTGATCCATTTTTTATACTTAACTTCGAGACATGGGTCGTCTTATGGCTCACACACAACCTAGAGTCATGCTTCATCCCTTGGCCTATAAACTATCTAGATACATGGGTTTCTTTTATCTGTTATGTTTTACCAAGTGGAGAGATATAAAAAAAATCTCATGTTTTATATATTTTAATTATATGTATTTCAAGCATTTTATAAATAAAAGTCTATATATTTCCATGAACTGGAGCGCTCAAATCAGAGTTTTTTTTGGAGCAAAGTTTTTGCTCCAAGTCCCTGTTGGGGATGTTTTACCTAGTGGCAAGGTTCATCCTATGGTCACTATTTTCTTAGAGACTATGAGGTTTTTTATCCCATAAAAGGAGGCGGCTCCTTGGGACAGTTCTATGTCTATTTTTGGAGCTCCACTGCCCATCAGATTCATTATAGTGTCGTTGGCCCTTTAACAAATGTTCTTATAGTCTATTTTCTGTCTGGGATTTTTTTAAGTCCCAAAAAGGTTTAAAAATGCATAAAAGTCTCAGTACATAGACCATCAAGGGACCGGAGAAACTATGAGACTTTTCATGAGACTTTTTTCAAAAGCCTCAAGTCATGAACCAATGATAAATAACCCCTTAAGTGTCTCATACCAAATCTGTACCAAATTTTACCGGATGTAATGATGAAAATCATAACAAAAATCAGTTCTATGGGTAAATAGACTATACAGTTAAAAAAACCATTGTAATCAGATTACCATGGAAACAGAACTATTATTATTTACCTTTTGGTCTATTGTTGAGTGTCACGGTGCTCCTGCGACCCATGTTTCTGTTCACAGGCACACCCATGTGCCCACTCTCGCCTCGAGCGTCACTTTCCCAGACGCGCTCCAGCGACGGTCTCCTCGATTCAGGACTGTCTGTAATTTAAAGAGCTAGCGCACAGCTAATTGGTGCAGGCCACCTGACAACCTATAAATGCTCAACCTCTTCTGCTGGATCTTTGTGCTTCTATGCCTAAGAGAAAGCTGTATTCCAAGCACTCTGCAATCATCCTGATATCCCGTTGTGACCTCGATTCTGTTCCTGACTCTGACCCCTTGCTGCCTATCCTGACCCAATGCTATGTCCCCGACTCTGATCCTGTGGTGCCTGTCTCAATCTCCTGCCTTTCCCCGACCACAAGTTTTCCTTCGGATTCTGTACTACGCCTTGGCCGCCTCCACGGACAAAGCCGCGTCTGTGAAACTAAAGTAGAGACATAGGGGAGACAAAAGAGCGCTCCTATAGTGTGTTGCCCTCGTTATATTTGAATTTATTGTGATGTAGTGATCCACTCACCTTTTGGAGTTGTGCAAGTAGGGCACAACTCCTATTGATGCTTGGTATGAGACTCAATGCCGCTGCCTCGTTCCGCTGCTGGCTCCCCAAAGGTCCATATGCAGTAACTTGAAGAATAAACGAATAACATCCAGGAAGGGTGCACCGCTCTCCCACTTGGGAAGGAAGGAATTGGCGCCGGCCCGATTGCAGAGCCACAGAGGCATAACTTGGCTAAACCCATCCGGTGCAGACAGGGCGTCCTTTTTGGGCGGGCCGGCGCCGATTCTTTCACGGACGTTCCAAGTGGGAGAGCGGCGCACCCTTCCTAGATGCTATTCATTTATTCTTCGCGTCTGTGAAACGGCCTGGTGGTTCCAGGCTGCAAAAAGTCCAACCTGCTTTGCGCGGGCTCTGGTGAAAACCGGATGCCACTTAGACTCCACTTCCAAGTGTTGACTTACACCATCGCTTGCGGTGGTCCAGAGGATCCACTACTACTGATCCCGACATTGATGTCATATCTGAACTTGAAGTTTCAGTCCACCTAAAATGTTATCAATTTTGTAATTTTCCCTTAAAATTGTTCCTTACTTTTTTTGCTTTTTTTGTGTTATAGAGCTTGATACGCTATCATGATACTTTAAAAGAACTTAGTAAAAGTTTAATGAAAACTTGTGATAGGATAATAAAGTCTTCACGCTAGGAGAGTCCTTCCCCGTTGTTCGTGCTGTAGGTGATCGCTCTCCTGGCAGTTAATTAAGGATTCTTGATGTTACATTGTACTCTAGATGTTGGTAATGAATAGTCTCCGATGAGCTAAGCTTTATATGTTAAGTTATGATCTAATGACAGGGCCGTGATTAATGGTAGAAATAGAGGTGACTGTGGCATTTAGCACTAAATTTTACAGACGTGATTGTAATAATACCATTAATTGCTATTTGCTGAATCTCCGCACCATCAATCGTCACAACGTTGCTCCACTGTCTTCAAAGTGTCTTCATGTTTTTACTGTCTTGTCTTGTGAACTTCTGCAAAAACTTTTTTCTTATGGCCTGTCCTTAGGATAGACTATTGAAGTCCAAACATGAGAAGCCCCACTAGAGGCATAACCATGGGTCGTTGAGAGATGAGTTTTTCAAACTCACCTGGTTACAAAGTTAGTCTTCTGTACAAGCACTTCTAAAACAATTCTGTAACTGGATACAAAGTGGCTCTTTTTATTGACTTGCACATATCATCCATATATTGTTCTTCTGGAAAGTAGAAGCAAAGAAAGATTTCTAACTTTAAGGAAATCTACCATTAAAATCCATCATGATAACCCAGGAACACTTACTCATAGATCCTGGAATCTTCTTATATTTGTTATCCAAATAAAATTTGTTATATTTGTAATCTAACACAGTGGGAGGGGGTAAGTGCTCCTGCACAGTATAACAGCCTGCGAAGATACAACTTCACTAGTTTTGGTTTGAAGTGTTCGGCCGAACTTTGAGCAGAGGTCTGGGTACCTGAACGTGAACACCCGGTGTTAACAGTGGTGAGCGGTGCTGGCACCAATCGTGGGTTTTAACCCATTTAACGCCCCAAATGGAATTTACATTACAACATCGAGGAATGGCAATCCTAGGGAAAATGGAAAAATTTTGGATAAAAAAAAAGGGATAAAGGGTTTAAAGGAGGTGAGCCTGAATGCAGAAAACAAATTTCTTGACGAAGTCTCGGTTCAAGACCCAAACATTGTGGTTCTGGTCCACTCAACCCTACACGTTTTTAATGTATAACACCAACAAAACAAGCAAATAAGATAATACATACAAATTAGGAATCCAAATTTTTAATGAAAAATAAATTTTTAATACCTCCCAGAAAGTGTTAATAAAACTCAGTAATGATGGGTTATAGTTACTCCAAATGGATACCGCAAAAAAGTACAAATTGGGGGTCATTTACTAAGGGCCCGATTCGCGTTTTCCCGACATGTTACCCGAATATTTCCGCTTTTGCGCCGATTGTACCTGAATTGCCCCGGGATTGTGGCGCACGCGATCGGATTGTGGCGCATCGGCGCCGGCATGCGCGCGACGGAAATCGGGGGGCGTGGCTGAACGAAAACCCGACGTATTCGGAAAAACCACCGCATTTAAAAACCGAAAAAGTGTCGCTTGGGGAGCGCTTACCTTCACCTGGTCCGTGGTGGACCTGGTGGACGGCGGAGGAACTACCTTCTTAAATCCCGGCCGGACCCGAATCCAGAGCAGAGAACGCGCCGCTGGATCGCGAATGGGCCGGGTAAGTAAATTTGCCCCATTGTCTTGCAAAAACCCAAACCACAGCCAGCAAAATATAGGATTAAAAAAAAAAAAAAGTTATGACCTTTAGAACTCAACATTAGAAAAGTTGCTGTTTCCTGAAGACCAAAACTGTCTGTGTCCTCTAAGGGTTAACATTGAGTGGATATTAGTGGATATGTTATTATTTTTTCCCTCCTACCTTTTTTATCTTAGGGAAACCCCTTTAAATAGCAGCTCATCTATGGCAGCATTCCAGGGACTACCATAGTGATGTTTATCCACAAACCCTGACCTGACCGCAGCAGCTGACTGCGGCTAAATGATCAGCGTGAGAGATGAGCGTAGCAGAGGCAGATTACTCGTCCAGAATAGTTGAGCAGTGTCTGTAGTGAAGACAAATGGCATCCTGTAAAAGAAAGGAGTCATAGAAAGATCATGGCGGGCAGGGAGAGTGACATCTGCTCCTATCAACAGAAAATTGAAAGAATTTTATGGGGCCACACAATTACAATTTGACTCTTTAAAAGAATTTTCCAGTGTCCTTGGAAAACACTCGGAGGGCAGGAGGTAAGAGAAATGACATGTTACTACCTTGATAAGACATAAGGAGACCTCTGCTCCTCTGCAGCCAACCCATGTCCTGGTTGGAAGTTACGGCAGTCATGTGACTGCTATGGCCACACTCGATTGGTTGTAGTGGTCATGTGACAGCCAACACTTACAGCCCCACCAGAAGTTTACATGAAGAGGAAATGAGACACAGAAAGTGGAGCAAGAAAGCTACATTTTATTTGTTTTACCTTGCCCCAATTCTTTTCCAGGGAAACTAGAAAACTCCTTTAAAGGAAATGTACCTCCAGGAATGAACTTATTTATTAGATCCATCCTGACAGTCGATTCCCTAAATGTAACTAAATCATAATCACTTTTTATTAATTTCAAAAACCTAACCCCTGAGTTTTAATATTTTACAATATTTATGCTAATTATCTGCAGAAGCTACAGGGGCATGGAGTAAACTCTGTTAAGTTTGGGGCTAAAGGTACTTCACTCCCTGAGTAGCCTTTAAAGAGTCGCCCCTCCTGCACTTTTATGCCACTTGTGAACGCCATGGCATGACCTGAGCAGACGCAGTGGCTCCTGGAAAGTCGCTGGCTCAGTGAAGCTGTTAGAGGACCTATAGCTTCTGTGCATGTGCTGGGCCTCCCTCTGGCCGGCAACACACAGGCTGTGCCACCGCGTGCCATAGACACCATGGATGTTCGGGGGGCAATTCTGCAGAGGCTAATCGTGACGTGGAGTAGACTTAGCACCAAAGTTAACAGGGGCTACACCACACCCCTGTAAACCTTCTGTGGTTAACTAGCAAAAAAATATAATATTAAAACTTAAGTATTAAAACTCAGAGGATAGGTTTTAGAAAATAATAACAACTGATTAGGGATTAGTTACATTTTTAGGGAATCTACCACCAGAATTGAATACGTAAGTAGATTCCTGATGGTAGACCCTTGAAGGACTTACCTGCCTATACGATATACCAGAGTAACAGCACGACACATAACCTATGGACAAATGTGGTGAATTTTTTAAATGATTTTTTGGAATATTTTCTTCTATTATGTACCTGTATAGGAGTATTAGGACATCTCGGCCGTACAATGATAAATCGATGTACCCTGTCACCTTTCCCCTCTATGGGGAAATCAAGAGCATTTGTATCAGCAGTGACAGTATTTTTAAGAAGTACAATGACCCCCATTTACTAAAAACAGTGCAGTCTGTACTATTTACAGTTTGCCTGTGTAGTGTACAGGGGGCGCCAGATTCAGGATTTCTGGCGCACATTTGTCATGAATCTGGCGCCCCCTGCACTGCTCCGACAGAGTGCACCAACTTTTTTTGGTGCACCTTTAACATGGAGCGTGCGACAAACTTCTGTCTGACTTTGCATGTTAAATGTGGTGCTCGGTCCGACTGTGCACCGGGACATCCGTTTCAGTTCCAAAATTCGTGTTGCGTGAAGAATAGTGCAGCCACGTCACAAAAGGGCCCCGTGCGACACAAATGTGGGGCGGACACTTCTTAAATACCTGTGCAAGCAGTTTGCATATGAAAAAACATGCAAAGTCCGACAGAAAACTGGGGTAAGACCTAAGAAAATGTGCCCCAATATGTTTTTTTTGTTCCTCTTTGTGAGCAAAGTGGACAGATGTCCGCTCTCAATTACCGTGTGAGCGACGGGATTACATTCGAGAAAAATAGCTCAAGTTGGAACATGTTTGTAATATATATTTTTTCTGATTAACCAGCGTGCACCCAAAATTATCACATTATCAATCAACACATCGGACCGCGGCTCACATTTGGTATTCTAATTCTACCGGCCTGATGAGAGATTTCATATTTTTCAAACCGCAATTTTCTCTTAGAGAAGTAATTTTTTTCCCTATTAATTTTTTTTATATAGTTCTAGGACTATTTGGTTTTTTATTATTATGCAATTCTATTATTATTCCGTACCAAGCTATCCGTACATGTTATGTGATTTAAAGGGAACCTGTCAGAAGAAATTGACCTAATAAACTTCTACCAGTATTTTGTGAAGTATCTGTACACCTTCTAAATGATGTTTCTTTCATGACCCAATGTGGTGGCATCATCCAGAAAATCAACTTTGAAGTGAGATGTAAATTGCTTGCATAAAGTCAAGGAGGCGGAGAGTTTAACACTGAAGTCAAGCTCTCTCTTTCTCAGAAAGCCACTTCATTGTAGTTGATGGACCTGCATCCAGAGACATCAGACCAGATCTCTATGATTTCTATGACAGAGGAGGAGGCATTCAGAGGTCTCCATCTTAATATCAGTGTTGAACTCTCCGCCTTCTTGACTTTATAAAATCAATTTACATCTCACTTCAAAGTTGTTTTTTCTGGATGATGTTATCACACTGGACCATGAAATAAATTAAAAAATGGAAAGTATTGCTTGACAATACTCTGGTAGTGGTTTATTACGCCAATGGCTGATGACAGATTCCCTTTAAATAGGATCCAGCTTTCAAACCTCTAAACTAGCAGCCCTATAAAAAAAATTAACTCCAAAGTCATATGCAAATTAAATAAAAAGAGCCACTTTTTGCTTGTGTCACTTTAGAGACTGCGAGGGTGGGTGGGTGTGTGTGTGTGTGTGTGTGTGGGGGGGGGGGGGATGACTCACTTCAGCTTACTCCAATGTCCTTAAAAAATCTCCCCATTTATCCTCTCTCTTACATAGATCAGTGCAATTTGGTGGAAATCACCTTTAAGAATCCCGCAAAGCAAAAAATACTCCAAAAATGACAGATGAACTAAATTAATGGCAGCTGCAGTCCTCATTAGAGATACCTCTAACGATTTCTATTCCTATACATAGCACATACGACTTCAGTACTGGATACAATTACGAAAAAAATGCATTTTTGGGGAAAGAATCTTCTAATGAAATGTTATGCTGAAAACTCAATGTTCTTCTCTCTGTTACTTTCTTGACCTTCGGGGGAAACTGTTGTAGCTAATGGCCTGATCTGTAGACAAATTGCAAATGAGAAAGTCTACTGCACGTAAACGCCTTGTCACCGCCACCGTAGCGCACCGAAGGCAGGAAGGCGAAGAACGGAGAAGCTGATAATACAGGTGACGTGGCTCCCCGTATACTCTGGTCCCCGGCCCCCTCCCTGTAATATATGCATGGCTGTTCTCCGCTCCTGTGTCAGCCACTTGTAATGTGAAAGGATTACCATGTTTAGTGTGTAGGAGAGAAAGGAACTGTATTATTTAAGAGGCAAATCTGTATTTTTTCTTGGATGCATACAAATAATCCTTTTGTTTCTTGAGGGTCCTTACAGCTAAGACAAACACAGTCACAATAAAAGGATCCTGGAGCTTTTGTTAAAGGAACAGCAAGAAAGCGACACATAGTTCTGTCAGAGACGGAGACGTCTAACAATGAAGGATTTCTCGTATGGAGTCATTGTCACGTTGGGAGGTTCACCTTATGTAAGATATGTAAGTGGCGGCTCAGATTTAACTGTTTACCTCCCACTTCAAGGAAATATCATAGCCCGGCTGTATTTCTAGGAATGGAAAGTGACTGACTTCTACAGGCATGGCAGGGAGTGGAGAACACTCTGATCCCATCCATCTCGCCAAAGCCGACCTTCATTCTTCGAAGGTCGTTGTTCCACCGATTCTCATGTAGTTAGAATTTTCTCTATGGACCCAACTGTTCCCAAGTTAATAATGTCATGATTGTTGGATCTCCGCTGTCAGATGGGTGGAGCCAGGTTGTTTGCTCCCATCCTGGACCTCCCTCTAACAGTAGAGATGACTGTTTTGCATAATTTCAGGAAAAATACATCCTCTACTGTTAGAGGGGTAGCCCTGAACTTGAGAAGACAGCGTGTCCACCCAGATTACAGAAGAGATCCAGAAATGATTACCTTGATTAAGAACAGTTCCTTCAGATCTACCCCAAAATGAGTGGAACAAATGCCTATTAATGGATGCAAAAAGTTAATGAAAGTTAAGTGGAATGCAGGTGCCAACCTTATGTACATCACAATAGTCACCATATTCACTTATTATACTCTTTATCATACTCACAGTATAGGGGTAACATTCTATTTCGTGAGGGCGGGGTCTGTCTAATAGAATCTCCACCAATCACAAGAACACATCCTACTGTATATCTTCTGTCTCCCATTCACTTTCAATGAGAGCGGTGGAGATATCCAAGCTCTACTTTTTCAAAGAGTCCATAGTATTGAATAGAGTGATGGGATCCCAGCAGTTGTACTCCCAATCACCATTTTATTTCTGTGGATAGATCCTTTGAAGGGTTTGTGCCATTAATGATAGTCATCCCCCTACTTACAGGATAAGGGACACATCAGACAATCTGGGGTCTCAGCAGTTAGACCCCCGCCACCTGCTGAATGAGGGACTGCTAATTCCCCTGATAGGATTTACACTTCCAAGTTTTGTCCATCCTCTTACCTGGCGGGAAGTCCCTAGAAGTCAATGGTGCACAACACAGAGCTCTATCCTGATCCAGATCAACATATCTTGTGGCCCAGACTCGGAAGTCCCTGTGCTTTGGAGAACTTTCTATCCCTCGTAATGCCGATTTGGGGGAAAGTCTGACAGCCGAGACCCCCAGCAATCTGATATACATTCCCTATCCTGTAAAGCATTTTATGTCAAGTTTTAAAGAAGGAGCGTGACATGATCAATCGTGGCTCAGTGGGAATTGCTGGTAGGAGAAACCAGGCAAGAGAGGCCTTGTGACCATAGTTTTTCTAAGGCATGCCTTTGATGGAGATCTAATGGCTTGGGTCTTGCCACTGTGGTCATGTGATGAGGTGAAGGACCACAACTGTTATATAAGAGTTCTGGTCCTAACCATTAACTCCTTAGGCTACATTCACACTGCCGTGTGCCCGCGGCACACGGCATTGCCTGGGAGAGGAGAAGGGGGAGAGTGGCACTCACCCATGCCCTTTTCCATAGGAATATATGGCGCAGGGCGCTGTAGTCTGTCGGAAGATAGTACGTCTTATCTTTCTACGGGGTGCGGAGTGGTACGTTGCCGCACATGTGCTGCACCATACCGCTCCCGTTGGGCGCCATGCGCCCATTGCTGTGAGTGGGGGACGAATATCAACCGTATATACGTCATCCGCATATACGTCCCCCATACATTCGTCTGAATGTAGCCTTATACTGTAATTCGAAGAACGAGGCATCTTATTCCACGGGGACTATAATTATTCACTAAAACAGCCATGTTTTAAAGTTGAAGGGTTTACTTTAAGAATACGAAACTTTATTATTTTTTGTTTCATTTTCCGTTTTATTTTCGGAGGGAATATTTTTCACAGAATGAGTGATATTTTTAAAGTTCTCATTTTAAGATACAAATAATTCATTGAACTTTTATTTTTCTTGATATGAGGAAAGTAGTGAATAAAAGAGACTTTACCGCAGTTTTGGGATTTCTATTTACAGTGTTCACTGTGCGGCATAAATAATATATAAACTTTTTTTCTGTGTGTCGAAATAATTATGGAAATAGCAATTTTATGTTTTTGGGGTGTTTTACTAACTTTGCATAATAGAAAGTTGCTCAGAAGTAAAAAAAAATACATCAAAATAAGGAGGTTAAAGTTTTAGGCTAGGAAGAATATTGAACATGTTGCACGATATGCACAGTCGTGTCTATACTATTACATGTGTTTGTATCTTTATAAAAATGTAATGAGATGAAAAAAGACAGAAAGAAAAAGTACATAAAGACTTTAAAAGAAACTTACCTTCTGATTTGATGCATTATGGAACAAACATACCTTGAGAATGCTGTAGCTACACTGATGCAGGATCATATCTTGGTTAATCCCTGAGTTCAGGGGTTTTGCTGAAAAAACTATTATAACATTCATTGGGAAAACTGGGTCAGGCTGGTTGCCAACATAATTACACACGGATATTTTCATTAGATATGGATAGGTTTGTCAAGACATGACTAATCAACCTGAGCTGGATGACTCATACACAGCAGCTGAGGGGGGGTGCAGCAATTGATTATTCTGCCTTCAGGCACATCCCAAGGATTACATCATCCTGTGCAGCGGTGAATAACTAATGCGCTAGGAGAAGCACTGAACCAGCCATAGAAGCGAGACATCTGCATTATCATAATTTTATAATTTATAAAACCACTCAGCTCAGGGATTAACCAAGATATGACCCTGCATCAGTGTAGCTACAGCATTCTCAAGGTATGTTTGCTTCATACTGCATCAAATCAAATGGTAGGTTTTCTTTAAATTGGAGGAATAAACAAGCAATTCCAGAGAAAATAGTTTAAAAAATTAAGATTAAGATTTATTACAGTGTGTACACCTGAAAACAGACTTACAAGCCGTAATTTATTCGCAATTCATCGAGAATTGCGAATACTGCACCCTCTATGCTGGTTGTTGCCGTGCAGTGGTCTGGTGTGACTTGTCTGTGCTGTATCTATAGCCTGGGCCTATTGCAGCACACTTAGTGCCATGGTATGGTAAATGTGCCCGGAGATGTTAAAGGGATTGTGCCACCTGCTAACCTTATCACCAATAGGGTTTGGCTATTTCCGGTCAAACCCATAGAATTGAATGGAGTGGCAGGGAGCATACTTAGCCTGTCTCTCCACCCATTAGTGAGAATAGGATCCCCATTACCATAAGTGCTGGGGGGTCCAGTTCTCATGATCGGTGGGGGTCCCACCTGTTATAAGAGGGACTCTCAAATTAGTCAATTATCTCCCTTGAGGCCCCTCCCCATTTACAAAGCCCCACCTATTTTTTTTCTAAAAATCATGAAAGCATCTAAATCCATCTAAAATTCTTGATAAATACTTTTTTTGACCCAAATCAAAAAAAAGAGTTGCATAGAGAAACTATTAAAAAAATGGATTGAAAAGTAACATCTAAGAAATCTTTCAATAAAGACGACTTCTGTACCGACATCCTTATTGAGAATTTCATTAAACATTTGAGTTAGAAGTCAAGCTATTCCTAAATCCCATCACGCCAGATCTCTGGTTTTAAGAAATCCCACGAATCCTGAAGTCTTCATGTAATAATAAGCCCAAAATGAAGTCACCGCCAGACATTGCCCCGATCCTCGCAGGCTGAAAGTGTTAAACTCTTCATTAGGCAATCGGGATTAAGAAACTGTTAGGTTTAAGTAAGTGTTGGAGATATCCCACCCCATGATGATGTTCAGTTGAGGATAGAGACTTTATTAAATGTCAAAAAGAAAGAATATTCCGGGACATTTGTTCCAAGGAAGGATTTTATGGGCTGGCAAAAAAAAAATGTGCCACTTCATAGGTTTAGGCAGAAATTTTCGAAATTACTTACTGGGAGAACGTCCAGGAAATTAGGGCTGGGGATGACTTGTCACATTACATGTTCTTTCTAAGGGACAGCTGAGCCCAAGAAGGAGAATGTTCCACTATGTAAGCTGCAGAAGTGATTTCCACGCACGGTCACCCTCACCATCAAGCAAAATTATCCAGGAAAAAGATTGTTAATTGTACAAAAACATTTACTTACAGCCTTCCCTACTAAACTATAACTACTTCACGAAATTACCACCATAGGCTACAGCCAGAATGAACAGTATTTTCTATATATTTATATAATTAATATAAGCCACACAAGGACTGGTTTATTAGCAATTTTTTAATTTTTATTATTTAAGAGTTTTTTTTTCTTCACAAAATTCCAAGACAAATGTGTATTTTTTTTTTTGCAGTATTTTAGGCAATTTTTGACTATTGATGAAGCCATGTATTTTGCAATATACGGTATGTATATATATATATATATATATATATATATATATATATATATATATGTATAGATGTTTTTTTGTGGAACATATAAGAAATAGTTTATCAAAGGATGGAGTATTTAAAAAAAAAAACATAGGGGGACATTAATCATAGTTTTTTAGACTGTTTTTGCCGCATTTTTGCTACTTTTTCGAGGGTACGTCAAAGTCCGGCACTTAGTGGTTCTGAGTCCCTGCTCCTTATCTGACATAGTAAGTGCCTGCTATACAGATGTTTGCACGGCATCTATCACTAATTTGCGCCTAAAAAGTCCCCAAAAAATCGGAAAAATACACCTGATTTTTATACTGGGCTGAAGGATTTTCCATGTTGCATAGAGATAATTTTTCATTTGGGAAGTGAAATTTTTTTTCCAAATGCACCTCTGAGCAGGTGCACTTGGAAAAAAAAGTTTAACTTCCCAAATGAAAAATTATCTCTATGCAACATGGAAAATCCTTCAGCCCAGTATAAAAATGTAAAATTTCTTCAGTAACGACTTTATCATTTTCTATAGGATGATATACTACACCACACAGGAGGAGGAGAGCTGACAAATCCTCTTTATACTACACCACACAGGAGGAGGAGAGCCGACACATCCTCTATATACTACACCACACAGGAGGAGGAGAGCAGACACATCCTCTATATACTACACCACACAGGAGGAGGAGAGCCCACACATCCTCTATATACTACACCACACAGGAGGAGAGAGCCGACACATCCTATATATACTACACTACACAGGAGAGGAGACCGACACATCCTCTATATACTACACCACACAGGAGAGAAATTTGACACTCCTCTATATATTTACGCACACGCAGGAGTAGAGCCGACACCTCCTCTATATACTACACCTCACACGGAGAGGAGAGCTGAACAATCCTCTTTATACTACACCACACCAGGGAGGAGAACATCCTCTATTACTTACAACCACACAGGAGGAGCTACACATCCTCTATATACGACACCAACGCAGAGGAGAGCGACATCCTCTATATACTACACTCACCAACATGAGGAAAGCTACACTCCTCTATATACAATACACCACACAGGAGGAGGAGAGCCAACAATCACTCTTTATCTACACCACACAGGAGGAGGAGCTGACACATCCTCTTATATACACACACAGACATTTACTGACAGGAGGAGAGCCGACCCGTCCTCTATATACTGACACCACACAGTGAGGAGAGTAGGCCGACACATCGCTCTATATACGACCACCACACAGGATGAGGAGAGCTGACACATCCCTATATACACACCACAACGGAGGAGGAGAGCTGACAAATCCTCTTTATTAATACACCACACAGGATGAGGAGAGCTGACACATCCTCTATATACTACCCACATCAGCAGGGGAAGCCGACACATCCCTATATCTACACCCACATGAGGAGGATGACCGACACATCCTCTATTATAACTACAACCACACAGGAGGAGAGAGCCGACACATAGCTCTATATCTACACCAACAGGAGCGAGGAGAGCCCACACATCCTCTATATACTAACACCACAAAGGAGGAGTGGGAGGGACACATCCTTTATATACTAACCACAAAGGAGGAGGAAGCCACACACTACCTTATATTACACCACAACAGGAAAGAGATCGTCCCATCCCTCTATATATACACCACACAGGAGGAGAGAGTGACACATCCTCTATATACTACACCACACAGGAAGAGAGCTGACACAATCCTATATACTAGCACCACACAGGAGGAGGAGGCTCAAATATTATATGAGGAGGAGCCACACATCCTCTATAATACTACACCACACAGGAGGAGGATAGCCACACATCCTCTTATAACCACCACACAGGAGAAGGAGCGCCCACACTCCTCTATATACTACCACACAGGAGGAGGAGCCGCCACATCCTCTATAATACTACACCACACAGGGAGGAGGAGAGCCCACACACCTCTTAGATACCACACAGAGAGCGAGCGCCATCCTCTATATACTACACCACACAGAGGAGGAGAGCCACACATCTCTATCATAACACCACAGGAGGAGGAGAGTCCACAACATACCTCTATATACACCCACACAGAGGAAAGGAGAGCCCACATCCTCTATATCTACACCACACAGGAGAGAGATCCACACATCCTCTAAACTACACCACACAGAGGAGAGCCGACACATCCTCTATATACTACACCACACGGGGAGGAGAGCTGACACATCCCTCTATATACTACAACCAAGCGGAGGAAGCGACACAATCCTCTATCATACTACACCACACAGGAGAGGAGAGCTGACACATCCTCTATATACTACCCACACACAGCAGGAGGAGAGCCGACACATCCTCTATATACTACACCACCACAGGAGGAGGAGAGCCCCCACATCCTCTATATACTACACCACAAAGGAGGAGGAGAGCCGACTCTCCTGATTAATACTACGACACCAGCAAGGAGGAGAGAGCCCACACACTCCTCTATATACTTACACCACACAGAGAGAGAGATCCGTCCTCATCCTCTTCTATATTACACCACACAGGAGGAGAGAGAGCCGACACCTCCTCTATATACTACACCACACAGGGAAGAGAGCGACACATCTCTATATACACACACCACAAGAGAGAGGAGGCCAACAATCCTCTATACTTCACCACACAGGAAGGAGGAGAGCAACACAGTCTCTTAGACTACATCCACACAGGAGGAGGAGAGACAAACCACACTCCTCTATATACTACACACACAGGAGGAGGAGAGGCCAACACATCCTCTCATATACTACACCACACAGGAGGAGGAGAGCAACACATCCTCTATATACTACACCACACAGGAGGGAAGAGGCCGACACATCCTTATATACTACACCACACAGGTAGGAGGAGAGACAGACACATCCTCTATTACTACACACACAGGAGGAGGAGAGACAACACATCCTCTATATACTACACACACAGAGGAGGAGAGCGTGACACATCTCTAGAACTACACCATAAACAGACAGGAGGAAGGAGAGCCGACACATCTCTATATACCCACCACAAGAGGATAGACACTCCTTATTACACACACACAGGAGGAGGAGACCTACAACATCCTCTTATACTACCCACCACACAGGAGAGAGCCACACCTCCTCTATATACTACACCACACAGGAGAGAGAGCCGACACATCCTCTATATACTACACCACACAGGAGGAAGGAGTAGCCTCACAATCCTCTTGTATATACTACCACCACACAGGGAGAGCGACACATCCTCTATATACTACACCACCAAGGAGGAGGATAGCGACACATCCTCTTATATACACACCACACAGGAGGATGGAGAGCCACACATCCTCTATAACTACACCACCGGAGGAGGGAGACCACCACCTCCTCTATATATTACACGACACCAGGCGAACATCCTCATTACTCACCCACACAGAGGAGAGACCAACACCCCCTTATATCTTCACCAACAACAGGAGAGGAAGCCAACCCCGCGCTACTATATCTCACCACACAGGAAAAAATATATACAAACCTCTATATTAAAAATAACACTAAGTAAATCAATATTTTCTTCAGTTGTGTTTGCTTCTCCTCTCCGCACATCATTTATGTCCCAATAATCAAAAATCTGTAGGCCGACCATTCCCCCCGCCAATCCCTTTCCTTCTACCACTTCTATCACTTTAGTTCCTGTTTAGACATATTTGCATCCAGCTGTTCAGGAAATTGATGTTTTGAAGATTAAAGTCCAGCTGTTTCTGGCAATTTATTATTTTTTCCAAGTCTCACAGTTTTCAGAATATGTTTTTACGATGACAATTATTCCTTTACACTCGCCCTTTTGTTTCTCTATTTGCGTCTGTACAATGCCTATTCACAACATACTTGCAGTTTTGTTGTAATAGAACACTTTTTCTCTGGATTTTGCAAGTAGCAACATTGTGAATGTGAAGTGATAAATAAATTTACATTTATGATATCAGGTAATCATTTACTAGAATAATTTGTGTGTTGGATGGCTTCTAGAAATGTGATGACACTGTGCTGCTTAACCCTTCTTACTTTATGGTTCTACCTTAAGGGAATTTCCACATTTTATACATATTGAGCAGACATAGAAAAATGACTGGTTCCCAATGTATCATTCCTTGTGTGCCAATATTTTGGTGTTCAGGCATCAAAGTCACAATTCCTGGCACACATTTGGAATTTATAATTTTTACCACTTTTCGCCACCTGTGCCAATTTTGAAAAAATAGTCTGCAGCGGTGGTCAGGCATGGAACAAGCGGCACAGGTGTAGAGGACAACTGCCAACCAAATTTTCTATGAACTTGGGTAAGTATAGTAAAATCGATGTTCGTTCTGGCATAATATAATTCTGGTAATGAGAGTTAACATTTGTCAAACTATGGTTACAAAACTTTGATTCTGGTATTTCCGTGCGCATTTGCCCAACTATTGAGTCTTAAAACATGGTCCACTATACTTTCCTCGTTAGATACGATACTCTGTCTCCTGCGGCTTGACCTTCCTTTCACAGATTTCTCTCCTGCTCCTCAATGGGCCCTCCCGTATATACAAAACACTCATTGCCCCATCTGACACCTTAGCAAAGTCACTGGCCTAAACACAAACTCTGAGGCCATGTAATTGGTCCTTTTGCACAGAAGGGCTAGGTAGAATGGTTAGTTCACAGGGAGGCCAGATGATAGTCCTGTGGTGGTCCTGTATTGCCCTACTGTCTGTTCTCTCATATTTAAGGGTTCCCATGGATTTGATATTGATAGACCCCCCCCCCCCAGGGAAATAATCTTATCAATATCAGAGTGACACTCCAAACACTACCCCAACGGTCTGAAACCAAACAGCCTCTCAGTTATGGTTGAATACAAAGAAAATTAGACAAGAGTCCAGCTTTGTTCTTTTCTTGAAGTGGCACTGTGCTGGATTTTGCCAAACTTAGTTGGGTGATCACGTTCTTGGCCCCAGTGCTGAGAGTTTATCTGATTGAGGGAGTGACCAGGTGGAAAGACCACTAGAAAAATTTGTGGTACTACGATGCTATATTGGAACATTATAATTCCCCAAAAAACCACCTTTAGACGCCACTTTTTGATCCTTCTGTGTAAATGTCTTGGGACTTGGCTCTTCTCTATTCTGCAACATTTTACACACAAGTTTATCATTGAACTCATGTGATTCCCGTGACTCAGACATTGTGCATCGAAGCAGTGGGTGGCTGGAAGGATTCCATTAGGTTAACTTGGAGAGAACATATACTGCCGAGTCAAGTTTAGGACAGAGGCTGACAATCTGGGAACCCCTGCTGGAAGAGATTCCCAAAGGGACATCCCGGTCATGTTACATGGCTGCCCTCCACATATTGTGCCTTTGTAGAAGGAGCTCAATTGCCAGTTTAAAGGATGGCCGTTCTGTACTGCAATCACGATATTATTCGTTGAAAATCCTAATGAACTAAAAAAGTATATGCAAAGAGATCTTGGAAACACCAAGGGGAAAGTGGATTTGAAATCAGGAACATTGAATCAGTCCTATGTAAAAGCACAGAATCCCATAGTGCCATGCTTGTATACTGAGATCTCATGCTGTACATTTAGGGATGTGACACCAAAAGCTACGCATATATCCCCTGATACTCGAACGGTGTATCTTCTATTATATATGCAAAGATGTCTAAGAGTTTATGTAGGAATCCTTATAGCGCACGGTATAAACTTTAGGATGATCTTTATTACATCACTTAAGCGCCATATACAGTATCTAACTATTTGCAAGGATATATTTAACAATTAACGCTCCATCACACAAATCAATGAAATATTAGTATCTGATCCGGTCCTGATGATAATGAGCCGACGTTAAGATTATTGAGCTTTTAGTGATTTTCTGACAGTTAGGGACTTATTATAGTCCAGAAAAGATTCCTCTGGAGATCAGCTAATACATTAGTCTGAATATACTCAGATCAACCACAACAATTACTGGGATCTCCAAAATGTTACAAGCGAACCTAACGGGCCTAGGTTTACAGCTTCCAAGCCAACAATGGATTACCATATCTATCTATCTATCCTTCATCTCTCCAGGGCAACCGGGGGGGGGGGGGGGGGGGGCTTAGTGTGACTGTGTGCAGGGTGCCCAAAGGAGGGGAAGGGACCCTACGTCACAAAAAAACGCTCCAGGCGTCTCTGCAGTCCCACTGACCTTGGACTCTGTATATGACTAGATGGGGCTGATGCTAATGAAGCATTTCATTTGTTAATTATTTTTATGTCTAGTTCCCTTGGGTCTGCATCATACAAAGCTCTGATACTCTTGTGTTACTCCTTCAACCTCATAGCTGAAATTCTTGTGTCACCCCTCATCCTCGTAGACTGTAGCTCTGTACCCGCCCACTTGACTGCTATTTTAACCCTCATCGTCATAGACGTTAAGCTCTGGTGTCACCTCACCTCATCCTCTAACTGTAGCCTTGTGGGTCACCTCATCCTCATAGACTGTAAGCTCTTGTGTCAACCGATCATCTCGATAGTCTGTTAACACGCCTCGCCTCATAGGACTGTAAGCTTCCGTTCAACCCCTCATCTCATAACGTAATCTGCTCTGGTGCATCCCCTACATCCTCAATAATGTAGCTCTTGTGTCCCCTCATCCTCATACGACTGAAGTTGCGTCTCACCCCCTCATCTCATAGACTGTAAGCATCTTTGTTCACCCCTACATCCTTATAGACTGTAAGCTCTGTGTCACCCCCATCATCCGAACTGTTATCTCTTGTGTCACCCCTCTATCTCATAGACTGTAGCGCTGTGTCACTCCTCATCCTCATAGGACCTGTAAGCTCTTTGTCATCCCCCTCATTATTGACTGATATGCTCTATTGTGTCAATCCCCATCTTCCCTAGCTTGATCTTGTGTCACTTCCTCATCCTCATAGGACTGTAAGCTCTTGTATCGTCCATCACCCTAATCCTCATAGACTGTAGCTTTGTGGTCCACGTCCCTCCATCATAGACGTAGCTCTTGGTGTCACCCACTTCAATCCTAATAGATGAAGCTACTTTGACCCCGCATCTTATGTAGTTATAGACTCTGTTCTCCCATCCTCATAGACTTCGTAACTCTTGTGTCATACCCCCTCATCCTCTAGACTGTAAGCTCTTGTGTCATCCTCATCTCAAGACGGTAAGCTCTTGTGTCACCCTCATCCTACGCTTACTCGTTCATCCTATTATGACCTTGAGCTCGTGGTCATCCCCTCATCCTCATCGGACTGTAAGCTACTTGTGTCATCCTCATCCTCACTGGACTGTAAGCTCTTGTGTATTACCATACTAACTCTGCACCTCATCCTATAGAATGTAAGGCTCTTTGAGTCAACTCTCATCCTCATAGAACTGTAAGCTCATGTGTCACCCATCATCTCAATGCTGGCTTCTTGACCCGTATCAACCCTGTAAGCGCTTGTGTCCACCATTCCTAGACGACTCGGCTCCCTAACTCATGACTCTGTAGCTCTTGTGTCTTCACCCCTCATCCTCATAGACTGTAAGCTCTCTGTGTCAACCCACTATCCTACATAGACTGTAAGATCATGTGTCACCCCTCATCCTTTCATAGGGACTGTAAGCTCTTGTGTCCAACTCCCCTCATCGCTTATGAGACTGTAAGTCTTTTGCGTCACCCCCTATCCATCATAGGACTTAATCCTCGTGTGTCACCATCCACCTCATAGACTGTAGCCGCACTCTCATCTAACTGTGCTTTAAGTGTCACATCCTCATCCTCTTAGACTGTAAGCTTTGTTGCCCCCCATCATCCTAATAGACTGTAAGCTCTTGTGTCCCTCCTCTAGCACTCATGGTCCCCTCAGTCACTCTGACGAGTCTTGTGTCAAACCCCTCTCATCACATAGACTGTAAGCTCTTGTTGTCACCCCGCTCATCCCATAGACGGTAGCTCTTGTGTCACCCCCTCTTATACCATCACTCATCCTCATTGTCCTGTTTGTACCTTCGAAATAAAGCATGTGATACTATTAATGTTGGACTCGATTCCTTAAAGCACGCTTCACCATACCTGTCACTTTCCTTATGAACTCGGCCACAGCCCATGCCGGAGTCTGGAAACGCAGCAGCTATGACTTGTGATTATTAATTAATTAATCAATCAATCACTCTATATCGTAATGGTTCTATTTACGTTTTTTGCCCTGTGAGAAACCATTTGACTATAATTTCTCATCATCAATTTATCAGTGTTACAGGGTATTTTACATTGTGTTGGATAAGCTGAAAACTCAATATTTTACAATATTTCATCATATCTCAAAATTATAAAATATTTTAAAACATGTAATCCCTTACTCTACCAGTAGGCTCTGCAGAATAACTGACATAGTGTAGTATTCTATGAGGGCCAGTGCAGCCTTGAAACGCGTTAATATTGCATACCAGCCAAGGAGTGGTTAGTTTCCTGCATCCAGTAATCCTTTGAATTGTGGCCACATAAGAATCTTAATTTTTATTCTAAATTTTCACATCAAAGTTTCTCATGAAACCCTGGATTCGCCAGTTTCATTAAATAGAACCAGCATTGTACATACGACAGCCTGGGATGGGCGGGCTCTCTTCGGCTTGAGCTTCACTGCAGACCGGCCCTGGTGATCGAAATGCTGGAGGTGATTGAACTTCCTTTCGTAAATTCTACATTTCTGAAATAAAATGTCAGAAATTAAAAAACTGTATGAACAAAACAACTTCTCAAAAAGATCAAATTACATTTGTACACCTTCTAAAATTGCACACCTCCCATTCATTACTGACCTCCGGTGTTCCCCTGTGAGTGGTGCCATGTAGGTATTTGCATATAAGTACATACCTATGCACTAATTATTCAAATGAGTGACAAGGCAGAGCTCTCATAAGCAGCCTTGGGCTTCAAGAACAATCATTACTTAATCTTTTTGGAATTGTGCGGGCCGGTGCCGGGTGGGCTCGCCCAAATGGTGATTATTGTATGCGCATGAAAATTGATACTTCCGCCTCGTGGATTTTGGAAAGTCAATTAATAAATCTTCATTTATGTAACCCCCAGGGAAATTTATTATAGTTCCGATGTTCCTACCTTTCCGGTTTTAATTGCAAATGACTCCCTCCCATTCTTTTTGTAATTGCCCCTTGGTGTCTTGTGTTGGCTCATATGTGGCCAGATTCCGCCAACACCTTCGACACCATCTCTATAGCCGAACAGATTGGACACAGCCTGCTCCGTGACTTTCAATTAGTTGTTTTGTCGTGAAATGTCTGAGCATGAAGCAGACAATAACCAATCATAGTAGTTGTGTGAGTCTTTTTTTCCCTAGCGGGATCAGTCTGGAATTCATGCCAAAAAGCTCTGGTGTAGTTGGTATTCTCCATATCAAGAAATTTCAGATTCGGTAACTGTAATTATAGACTAGTTATAGACAAACCAGGTTCCTGCAGGTTGATGAAGGAACTAGGGGGGGAAACAAAAAAATTTTTTTTACTAATAGATGCACCTAGTTCCTAGAAAAAACATGGTAAATTCGAGTTTTTGCCACAGGCCACTAGAGCCACACATATCTGAACAATTCCTATTTCTGCTATTCACTTCTTTGATTACTGTATAGACTTAGACAGAGACCCTTATCTCTCCATATATTATTGTTGGTCCACTTATTTTTTTTTTTTTTAGATTCCCACTAGAGCACACAATGGGGCTAATTTACTTACCCTCCTGTCCGATCCCGCCGGCAGGTTGTCCGACATGGATTTGGTTCTTGCTGGATTCACTAAGGTCGTTCGCTCGATACCACCAGTCGCTGGCTGCCCAAGGTCCGCTGGAGTTCATCTGCTTTTTCCCGGGCATGTAAGTGCTTGATCTGCGACACATTTTGTTTTTAAATTCCCCGTTTTTTCGAATCCGTAGGTTGTCGACTCCACTCCCCCATTTCTGTCCGCGTGAAAGCCACACGATGTGCGGCAAATCCTTCGTGTGTGCCAAATACCGGCGGAATTTTTTGGGAAACCGACGAAAGTGCGAGCCATGGAGCCTTAGTAAGTGAAGCCGCTGATCTGGCCTATTTTATGTTATTCATATATGTCTTTACTGTGTAGACCTTAAGACAAGCCTCATCATCGCATATATCTATGTAAAATGTAACAGTATGAAACGTACTTATAATAGGATTCAGATAAAACACTGACTAGGTTGTGTTTGCAGCTTTCACATACACGTGTTTCTTTGTTTTTGTAGCACATTTTGATCATTTTGGTCTTGGAATAGACCATGTTGACTATTATTTGTTTATAGAGATGTTACATATGTCACCTACACTTTGTACCTAATGACTTGATTTTTCGGTCACTATTTACATTACTTGTCCCCCTGATGAGCCTTCCTTGTGGTGAAACATGCTGTTGGAAACTGTCGGAATGACTGATCTTCACCAAGCCGGACCGAGTTAGCGAGCCCCGCGCCTTTTTTTTTTTTTTAATGCGGCGTTTTTCCGAATCCTTCGGGTTTTCGTTCGCCACGCCCCTGATTGCCCGTCGCGTCATGCCAGTGCCGATGCGCCCCAATCCGATCGGATGCACCAAAATCACGCATTCAGGGAATCGGCGCACATCGAAATATTCGGTTAACCTTGGGAAACCGCGAATCGGGCCCCTTATTAATACCCCCCACTGACTATTTCCATTAGTCTACGTATTTTTATCTATTCATGTTTTGGTACAGTTCATATATAAGTCTACAATGGGGACTGTTTAACCCCATAAGCCAGCATAATATTGGGGAACATCATGGTGAGCTTGTGTTTCGGCCACCATGACATTCCCCAACGTGACACCCACATTCACAAACATCTGATAAATGCGGCGTCAGTACAACATGGTACCCTCACCTATCCAACCATGGCATCTCCACGCTTCTCAAGCTCCATCAACCTCCATAGAGAGAATGGAGCAGAACAGAACATGCCTTGCCTCTGCTCTCCTCATCTTGGAGAGCGTCGAGTGTCTGCTACCTCGACCCCATCAACCTTCGTTCTCATGATCTGTGGGGGGTCTCATATGAGATCCCCACCGATCAGCAATTAGGCCCCATCCCGTGGGTAGGCCTAGCTTTTTCCCCTGGGAAAACCCCTTTAAAGGGTTACAGGGATTGGTTCCGGACAGGGTGCTGGTTGTTTAGGGACTGGAATCGGGTTTTAGCTTTTAGGGCTATAGTCCCCGGGTGATCTACAGTAAGGTCTTTACGTTTGTACTCAATTGAATTTTATGGTAGTCGAACGACTATCTCTTTACAATTGTAAATCCTGAAAAACGTCTTTTTGTGACAATTGGTTTTCCTAAATTTTGTGCGTCCTGGGGCAATGATATCAATAAGCTTCATTCAGACACCTTACGCTGATCATTGCAGCTGGAGTGTAAAAGTAACACCCATAATCTTCAACGAGCACGTGGTCAGAGAGGTCGACTGGAACTAGGGGTAGTCTATTAGTTGAATGTCCGTAATGGGGACCGCTTGTATGGAACAGCCACTAATGGACACATGGACTTGGGTCAACTATGATAAACATTCTTTCATGGTAAGAAAATCAAGTATCGTAGTTTGGTTGTAATATTGACTCACACCAAGGACTTTGTCTATGTAAATTGGAAGGGAATTACTTTTATTTTACTCTGGCTAGGTGTTTTTTCACCATTTTCGCTACTGGCATCATTAATACTGTTCCCAATATCGGTACTAGTCACCTGTTTAATATTCCCTTTACCTGAATACAATTCAAAGTTACATTTTTATACGCACCATTTATACTTTTTAGGATTTGTTAAACATGTTGGACTATTTCCCAGAATCATCCCCAGTGGGAGCATCATGGCTGTAAGTCTCTACTGAATGCAACACGACTTTACTTTGGCAACAACTCCGTAATTAGACCCCCAAATAATATACAGTTATCCACCTATCCTGGCTTTGGGTATTACTGTCCTAATGTTAAACCCCTTTACTATAGTACTTTCACCCTTCATATGTGCAATCATCAGCGAGTTCTATCATATATGCAGTAGAACAGAGCACAAGCAATAGGGCTCTTTACTTACCCGGTCCTACACGATCCCATCGACTGTCTGACGGGAGAAGTCCGCGCTATTCACCAAATCCGGCGCCCGATTTTCTGCATGTGTCGCTTTCCCCCTGAGGTCCCCCGAAGTTTACCTTCTTCTTCCTGTGTATGTGAGTGCCATTGGTCCTTGTGCACACAATTTGCATTTAAATCCCGCGCTTAGGCCCGAATCAGCGGTTGTCCCGGCCAATCCCCCCATTTGGTGTCACTGAAAGTCGGCGGGCCTTTGCAACAAAAATCGATCACATGCGCCAGAAACCCCTGTTAAATTCGTCCCACTACTCGGCAAATATCGGGAAACCCGCTGAAATGCGGTCCGCGGACCCTAAGTAAATCTGCCCCGTAGTATCCTATGCATCACGATAAGACAAAAAGTTACAAAAGTCGCCTAATATTGGACTGACACTATAGGTCTGAACATTTATTTTGTGTTTGGAAAGTATATAAATCCTCAGAATTTTTCCTTGCCAGCTCTCACATTTTGGAGTCAATTTAGCACAAGTAATCGTGGGAATAAATCACAGAGATTATTTTTCAATTCATTGTATTTCCCTCATTTGAAATCCTCATTAAAGTATATCTTCTTGGACAGGACAAAAAAATTCTATAAAAATCCACCACGCCGCCAAAATCCCACTCCAGACTACAAGAATCCAGGGAAGGTATGTTTTTGTTGAAACAAAAAAATAATGATCGAGACAAAGTTTACAGCGCAGAAAAAAGGTCAATCTTCGATAGAAAAGTTTGCTTTATTTTTTTGTTTCCAAAACGGCCACTTCAGTAAACGAGCCGTGTTGGTTCGTGCTTGGCCTCATTTACTTGCATGGAAACGAAAATGAAATCCTAACGGAGGTGCTGTTGTGTTTTTTATGGAGTGCCATCCCCACACATATATGGCATAACCCCTTCCCATGGACATTGACCTCTATCTAATCACACTGACCCATCATTACATCAACTACTGACACAGATGATGTCACAGCTTACCTCCTCCCCCGCCCTGATACAATGACCTCTTTAATAGATAGCACTGACCCACATTACTCACTACTGACATATATATGTCCACAGTTCACCTCCTCCCCCTCCTGTAACAATGAACCTCTATATAGATACACTGACCCCTCCTTACAATCACTACTGACCATAAGATTATGTCACAGCTTACCTCCTCCCCCCTCCCTGTCATTACTATATAGAGAACCTGACCATCATTACACACTACTGACAATAGAGGAATGTCATCAGCTTATCTCCCCCCCTCCTGTACAATGAACCTATCTAGAAACACTGACCCATCCGTACATCACTACTGACAATAATGATGTCACAGCTTATCCCCATCCCCCTCCCTGTACAATGACCGCTATATAGATAACCACGACCCATCAGTACAATCATTACTGACAATAGATGTGTCACAGCGTATCTCTCCTCCTCTCTGTACAATGTCCTCTATATAGATAACACTGGACCCATCATTACCTCACTCCTTACAATAGGATGATGTCACAGCTTATCTCCTCCCTCTCCCTGTACAATACCTCTATATAGATAACCTGACCCATCATGCATCACTACTGACAATAGATGGATGTCAGCAGCTGTAAATAGTTATTTTATCCTCTATATATTACACCACACAGGAAGAGAGATCCGTCCCATCCTCTATATATTACACCACACAGGAGGAGGAGAGCCGACACATCCTCTATATACTACACGACACAGGGAGAGAGCTGACACATCCTCTATATACTACACCACACAGGAGGAGGAGGTGAGCCCACACATCCTCTATATACTGCACCACACAGGAGGAGGAGAGCAGACACATTCTCTATATACTACACCACACAGGAAAAGGAGAGCCCACACATCCTCTATATACTACACCACACAGGAGGAGGAGAGCCAACACATCCTCCATATACTACACCACACAGGAGGAGGAGAGCAGACACATTCTCTATATACTACACCACACAGGAGGAGGAGAGCCGACACATCCTCTATATACTTCACCACACAGGAGGAGGAGAGACAACACATCCTCTATATACTTCACCACACAGGAGGAGGAGAGACAACACATCCTCTATATACTACACCACACAGGAGGAGGAGAGCTGACACATCCTCTATATACTACACCACACAGGAGGAGGAGAGCTGACACATCCTCTATATACCCCACCACACAGGAGGAGAGCCGACACATCCTCTATATACTACACCACACTCATCCTCATAAACTGTAAGCTCTTGTGTCACTCCTCATCCTCATAGACTGTAAGCTCTTGTGTCACTCCTCATCCTCATGCTCTTGTGTCACCCCCTCATCCTCATAGACTGTAAGCTCTTGTGTCCCCCCTCATCCCCATAGACTGTAAGCTCTTGTGTCACCCCCTCATCCTTATAGACTGTAAGCTCTTGTGTCATCCCCTCATCTTCATAGACTCTGAGCTCTTGTGTCATCCCCTCATCCTCATAGACTGTAAGCTCTTGTGTCATCCCCTCATCCTCATAGACTGTAAGCTCTTGTGTCACCCCCTCATCCTTATAGACTGTAAGCTCTTGTGTCATCCCCTCATCCTCATAGACTGTAATCTCTTGTGTCACCCCCTCATCCTCATAGACTGTAAGCTCTTGTGTCACTCCTCATCCTCATAGACTGTAAGCTCTTGTGTCACTCCTCATCCTCATAGACTGTAAGCTCTTGTGTCACCCCCTCATCCTCATAGACTGTAAGCTCTTGTGTCACCCCCTCATCCTCATAGACTGTAAGCTCTTGTGTCACCCCCTCTTATACCAGCACTCATCCTCATTGTCCTGTTTGCTACCTTCGAAATAAAGCATGTGATACTATTAATGTTGGACTCTGATCCTTAAAGGCAACGCTTCACCATACCTGGTCACTTTCCTTATGAACTCGGCACAGCACATGCCGGATTCCTGGAAACGCAGCAGCTATGACTTGTGATTAATTAATTAATCAATCAATCACCTATATCTGTAATGGTTCTATTTACTTTTTTTGCCCTGTGAGAACCATTTGACTATAATTTATCATCAATCAATTTATCAGTGTTTACAGGGGTATTTTACATTGTGTATGGATAAGGCTGAAAAAACTCAATATTTTAAAATATTTCATCATATGCTCAAAATTATAAAATATTTTAACATGTAATCCCTTACTCTACCAGTAGAGGCTCTGCAGAATAACTGACAATAGTGTAGTATTCTGATGAAGGGGCCAGTGCAGCCTTGAAACGCGTTAATATTGCATTACCAGCCAAGGAGTGGGTTAGTTTTCCTGCATCCAGTATCCTTTGAATTGTGGCCAACATAAGAATCTTAATTTTATTCTAAATTTTACATCAAAGTTTCTCATTGAAAACAATGGATTCGCCAAGTTCATTAAAATCAGAACCAGCATTTACATATAACAGCCTGGGGATGGGGGGGCTCTCTTCGGCTTGAGCTGTCACTGCAGTCACCGGCCCTGGTGATCGAAATGCTGGAGGTGATTGAACTTCTCTTTCGTAAATTCTAACATATTCTGAAATAAAAATGTAAAAATTTAAAAAAAATTTAATGAACAAAAACAACTTCTCAAAAAGATAAAATTAAATTTGTAGACCTTCTGAAATTGGCACACCTCTCCATTCATTACTGACCTCCCGGTGTTCCCCTGTGAGTGGTGCCATGTAGGGTAATTTGCATAATAAGTACATAACTATGCACTAATTATTCAAATGAGGTGAACAAGGCAGAGCTCTCCATAGCAGCCTTGGGCTTCAAGAAGCAGATCATTAATTAATCTTTTTGGAATTGTGCTGGGCCGGTGCCGGGTGGGCTCGCCCAAAGTGGTGATATTGTATGCGCATGAAAATGGATACATTCCGCCTCGTGGAATTTTGGAAAGTCAATTAATAAATCTGCATTTATGTAACCCCCAGGGAAATTTATTATAGTTCCGATGTTCCTACCTTTCCGGTTTTAATTGCAAATGACTCCCTCCCATTCTTTCTGTATAATTGCCCCCTTGGTGTCTGGGGTTGGTGCTCATATGTGGCCAGGATGTCCGCCAACACCTTCGACACCATCTCTATAGCAGAACAGATTGGACACAGCTGCTCCGTGACTTTCAATTAGTTGTGTTTGTCGCAATGTCTGAGCTATGAAGGCAGACAATAACCAATAATAGTAGTGTGGTGGTCTTTTCCCTACGGGATAAGTCTGGGATTCATGCCAAAAAGCTCTGGTGATAGTTGGTATTCTCCATAGCAAGAAATTTCAGATTCGGTAACTGTAATTAATAGACTAGTTATAGACAATAGCCAAGGTTCCTGCAGGTTGATGAAGGAACTAAGGACAATTTTACTAAGAGATGCACCTAGTTCATAGAAAAAAACATGGAAATTCAGTTTTTGCACAGGCCACTAGAGCACACAGTAGGCTGACAATTCCTATTTTCTGCTATTCACTTCTTTGATTTACTGTATAGACTTAGACAGAGCCCCTTATCATCTCCATATTATTATGTGTTGGTCCACATTAGTTTTTTTTTTTTAGAATGCCCACTAGAGCACACAATGGGGCTAATTTACTTACCCGGTCCTGTCGCGATCCCGCGGCAGGTTGTCCGACATGGATTTGGGTTCTGCTGGAATTCACTAAGGTCGTGCGCTCGATATCCACCAGGTGTCGCTGCTGCGCCAAGGTCCGCTGGAGTTCATCTGTTTTTTCCCGGTGCATGTAAGTGCTTGATCTTGCGACACATTTTGTTTTTTAAATTCCCCGGTTTGGCAATCTCCACGCTCTGCAAGCTCCATCAACTCCATAGAGATGAATGGAGCAGAACAGACATGCATGGCCGTCTGCTCTGCTCATCTTGGAGAGCGACGAGGGGTCCGCTACCTCGTACCCCATCAGACCCTCCGTTCTCATGATCTGTGGGGGTCTCAATAGTGAGATCCCCACCGATCAGCAAGCTAGGCCCCATCCCGTGGGTAGGGCCTAGCTTATTTCCTGGGGAAAACCCCTTTAAAGGGTTAACAGGGATTGGTTCCGGACAGGGTGCTGGTTGTTTAGGACTGTGGGACTCGGGTTTATGCTTTTAGGGCTTTATAGTCCCCGGGTTATCTACAAGATAAGTTCTTTACGTTTGTACTCAAATTGAATTTGTATGTAAGTCAGAACTACTATACTTTACAATTGTAAATCCTGGAAAAACGTCTTTTTTGTGACAATTGGTTTTTCTAAATTTTGTGCTGTCATGGGGACAAGGATTATCAATAAAGCTTCATTACAGACACCTTACAACTGATCATTGCAGCCTGGGACTATAGTAACATCCAGAGAGCTTCACCAGAGGGCACAGTGGGCAGAGAGGTCGAGCTGTAACTAGGGGTAGTCTATTAGTTGAATGTCCTTAAGTTGGGGACCGCTTGTACATGGAACAGCATAGTGGACACATGAGACTTGGGTCAACTATGATAAACATTCTTTATGGTAAGAAAATTCAGTATCGTATTTTGTTGTATATTGACTCACAACAAGACTTTGTCTATGTAAATTGGAAGGGAATTACTTATTACTTTTACTCTGGCTAGGTGTTTTTCACCATTTCGCTACTGGCATCATTAATACGGTTCACATATACGGTACTATTCACCTGTTTTAATATTCCCCTGTTACCTGAATACAATTAAAAGTTACATTTTATACGCACCATTTATACTTTTTAGGATTTGTTAAAACATGTTGGAATATTTCCCAGAATCCCCCAGTGGAGCATCAATGGCTGTAAGTCTCTAAATGAATGCAACACGACTTTAATTGGCAACAACTCCGTAAGTAGAACCCCCAATAATCAGACAGTTATCTCCTATCCTGGCTTTTGGGTATTACTGTCCTAATGTTAAAACCCCTTTAACTATAGATACGTTCACCCTTCATATGTGAAATGCACAGCGAGTTCTATCATATATGCATTAGAACAGGGCACAAAGCAAATAGGGGCTCATTTACTTACCCGGTCCTAACACGATCCCCGATCCGGACTGTCTGACGAGGATGAAGTCCAGCGCGATTCACCAAGATCGTGCGCCCGATTTTCTGCATGTGTCGCTTCCCCGCTGAGGTCCCCCGAAGTTTACCTTCTTCTTCCCTGTGTATGTGAGTACATTGTCTTGTGACACAATTTGAATTTTAAATCCCGCGCTTAGTCCGAATCAGCGGGTTGTCCCACGGCCAAGCCCCCCGATTTGTGTCACATGAAAGTCGGCGCATTTGCACCAAAATCCGATCACATGCGCCAGAAACCCCTGTTAAATTCGTCACTAATCGGAAATAGTCGGGAAACCCGACGGAAATGCGGTCCGCGGACCCTAAGTAAATCTGCCCCATAGTTTCCTATGCATCACTAGAAAACAAAAAGTTACAAAAAGTCCTAAGTAGTGGACTGTACTATAGGTCTGAACATTTATTTGGTTTGGAAAGTATAGAAAATCCTCAGAATTTTTCCTGGCCAGCTCTTCACATGTTGAGTCAATTTAGCAAAAGTATCGTGGGAAGAATCACAGAGATGTATTTTAATTCATTGTTTTCCTCATTTGAATCCTCATTAAATTAAATATATTCTTGGACAGGACCAAAAAAATTCTATAAATCCCAACACGCCGGCCAAAATCCTCACTCCAGAATACAAGAATCCAGGGAAGGTATGTTTTTGTTGAAACAAAACAGAAATAATGAATTCAGACAAAGTTTACAAGCGCAGAAAAAGGTCAATTTTCTATAGAAAAGTTTGCTTTATTTTTGTTTCCAGAAACTGGGCCACTTCAGTAAAAGAGCCGTGTCTGGTTTCGTGCTTGGCCTCATTTACTTGCATGAAACAAAAGTGAAATACTAAAGGAGGTGCTGTGTGTTTTTTAGGGAGTGCACCACACACATATATGGCATAACCCCTTCCATGTACAATGACCTCTATATAGATAACACTGACCCATCATTACATCACGTTGAAAAAGTGCGAGGTCAAATATGTATGAAGTGATCTGGAGAGGTCATCATGGCCATCTGGATGGATAGAGAAGAAAAGAAAAATTAATTTATTTAAGAGTTAGGTCTGGGGTCTAAATGTATTTCTGTTGTTGTTGAAGATAAGCTGTTGCAGAAGTGAGAGATCCAATATGTCTGCAGTGATCTGGAGAAGTCATCATGGCCATCTGGATGGAGAGAGAAGAAGAGAAAATGAATTTATTAAAGAGTTGGGTCTGGGGTCTGAATTTGATTCTGTTGGTGTTGTTGTTGAAGCTGAGTTGTTGAAAAAGTGAGAGGACAAATATGTATGAAGTGATCTGGAGAGGTAGTACACGTCTGTGGAAATAACCACCTGTGTGGCGAATGACCAAGAACAATCGCAGGCACCATGCAGATGTACCACGACTCCCAGCAGTCCAGAACACAACCCCTAAACAGCGTGAGGTCTTAGCAGCCGCTGCCCGGGGCGCACCAGAGACCGCTGGTAGTGGACGAGAGGTGGAGTCTGCGTGGAGACACACATGAGGTCTGAGAACGCTCCTAGCACCACCAGAAGAACCAGAAGTCCCAGCATTCTCCCCAGCGAACCTGACATCAGGTTTCTGTATTTGGAATGTCTGATCTGTTGTTGAAATTTGTGAAGAGGTTGGGTCTGGGATCTGAATCAATTTCTGTTGTTGTTGAAGCTGAGTTGTTGCAGAAGTGAGGGGTCATAGATGTCTGGATTAATTAGGAGAAGTCATCATGGAGATCTGGATGGATTATTTTATTAAAGAGTTGGATCTGGTGTCTGAATTTGATTCTGTTGGTGTTGTTGTTGAAGGTGAGTTGTTGAAAAAGTGAGAGGACAAATATGTATGAAGTGATCTGGAGAGGTTATCATGGGCATCTGGATGGATAGAGAAGAAAAGAAAATGAAATTATTAACTGGTTGCATCTTGGGTCTGAATCTATTTCTGTTGTTGTTGAAAACGGGTTGGCGGCAGAAGTGAGAGGTCAAAGATGTCTGTACCTATCAGGAGAAGTCATCATTGCTATGTGGATGGATAGAGAAAAAACAAAAACTTAATATCAAACACAGACATGACAAAATAGAGTGGGGCCATGAAAAGTTAGACCGGGAAGTAGACCAGGACCTATGTTCTCCTTAACCCTCTTGATTTGTACGTCACCTCTTTATAGTTGGACCATAACAAGAGCCATTGACTTCTCTTTTAGTGATAGGTGGGAGTCCCAGTGGCCGGAACCCCCGAACAATCTTCATTTTAGTTAAACCTCATTAAAGGGTCAATAGACCTGAAGTCTATCCTTACCTTCCCTGTGCAGCATTTGTCCCTGTTATCAGCCATTTCCGACTGGTGGCTTTATGTCAGATCTCCTTAGTCCTGAGACATACCCCTGTACACGGCACACAGGATATGTGACTATCATTGTTCCTATTCATTGCTCTTTTAAAGGGCATTATCAATTTCCAGCCCATCCCGCCGGAGCTAAGAGCAGGAAATCCACCGTCCCAGTATGAATATTTCAATGTCTCCCGCAACTTCTTCAATTACATCTTTTCTCAATAGGAAAGAAGAAGCCGGAACATTAGATTCCGCTTCCATCTTTAAGTATATATTCCAGAGTTAGAATGAAATTACATTTCTGACACTAGACAATAGCGTCTCTAGTTTTTACTTTAAATCAAGATATGGAAAAATCAATTTATAGCATAAGGCGGGAGGCTTGTTGTATTCTATTGAATTGGTTCTGATAGCGGTTAATGAACAGAAGCGCAACGAGACTCCGAACCAAATGATATGAAATATGTTCCGTATGGAGGGGCAGGACGGCTGGATTTGGTAGACACAATTATTCTTTTTCATTAACCCCTTCTTCGCTGGTGATTTCAATGTATAGGAGCTGGTAGTTAACATCTAGCACTGTATATACAAAAGTCTGATTGTACGAGACATGAGCTGTGTCTGTAGGATCTGTCCGTGGTCAAAAGAATATTACATAATCTTTATTATGAAGTGATCAAAAGTGAGAAGGTCTCCAAAGGTTCTTAAAATAATGGGTTTCATAATGTATATAAAATAAGCTTAGTTCTGGTGCTGTATCTATGCAGTAATCTTGAGTATGGTACAGTGTCATTGTAGTAAGGTGTGGTTCATTGATTTATCCATTTATGTATAATCTTGGTTTTGGGTACTGTTTCATATACAGTAGCTTGGGTTTTGGTGGCTGTATCTATGTATAAATCTCAATCCTGTACTGTGACTTGGTAGTAATCTTTAGTTTCTGGTGTCTTCTATATAGTAATCTGGTTTTGGTATATTGGTCATGATAAATTATTAAAGTTCACTTGGTTTTGGTTCTGTATCTATGTAGTAATCTTAATTCTCTCACAGTAACATTGTAGTAATCATGGTTCAGGTGCTGTATCTATGTAGTAATCTTGGTTTGGGTACTGTGTATATAAAGTAAGTTTTTAGTTCTGGAGCTGTATTTAAGTAGTAATCTTTACTCTGGTACAGTGTCTTTGTAGTAATCTTTACTCTGGTATAGTGTCTTTGTAGTAATCTTTGTTCGGGTGCTGTATCTATGTAGTAATCTCAATCCTGGTACCGTGACTTTGTAGTAATCTTGGTTCTGGTGGTCTATCTATATAGTAATCTTGGTTTTGGTACTGTGTATATAAATTATATAAAGTGAACTTGGTTTTGGTTCTGTATCTATGTAGTAATCTTAATTCTCTTACAGTAACATTGTAGTAATCATGGTTCAGGTTCTGTATCTATGTAGTAATCTTGGTTTGGGTACTGTGTATATAAAGTAAGTTTTTAGTTCTGGTGCTGTATTTAAGTAGTAATCTTTACTCTGGTACAGTGTCTTTGTAGTAATCTTAACTCTGGTACAGTGTCTTTGTAGTAATCTTTGTTTGGGTGCTGTATCTATGTAGTAATCTTTGTTTGGGTGATGTATAAATAACTTAAATATGGTTCTGGTGCTCTATCTGTGTAGTAATCTTGATTATGGTACAGTGTCATTGTAGTAATTGTGGCTAATGTGATGTATCTATGTAATAATCTTGGTTTAGGTACTGTGTTTATACAGTAAACTTGGTTCTAGTGTTCTGTTCTGTTTATTAATCTTAATTCTGGTACAATGTCTTTGTAGTAATCTAGGTTCTGGTGCTGTATTTATTCTGTAATCTTGGTATGGGAACTGTGTATATGAAGTAACTTTGGTTCTGGTGCTGTATCTATGTAGCAATCTTGATTCTGTACTGTGTGTATGTAGTAAATACTGTAAATACAAAGTAAGTTTAGATTGACTAGTGGGTCTTAGAGGAATTGTCCATGTATTGCATGTAGCTGTCCAGGCTGTATATCTATACTGCACAATGTCCTAATTCCCCAGGTGGCAGGTATACTTTAGGGTCAAGTCATTTATTTCAGTGGTGACTTTCCTGCCCGCCTCTGCAGTGCATGCGTCTTCCTCCGCAAACACCTGCGCCGTTACACGTGTTATTATCTCCTGTAGCATGATAAAATATGACATGTTGCGCTGGTTAGGAAAGACAAAAGTAATTAGCTTCAGTTCATGGTCATCTCACATAACAAATGCGATATGACAATTTTTCTATTACCATGTGAGACACCATTTGCAGCTTCTATTAACTTGTATTAATATGCATCACAAAAGGACGGAGCCCGTGTGGCGCTTCATTTAGGTGTTATCACAGCATAATGCATTGTTACGAGGATATAGAGGCAGGAGTGTGTGATTACACACAGACAGCTGGGCTATGATACGCATTAACCTCTTCTGGAGAAATGCACTTAGCTGCTGGCGCTTCACTTTACCCGGGACCTTGTTCCAGCAGGTACAGAAGATGCATATATTATAGCGCCTGCACCGGGCTGTACACAGCTTAATGACAGCTACAGAGGAACAGGCGAAAGGAGAAGATGCTGGCCCTGTAGGATTCATAATGGATGGGTGATGAAATGATAAACACAGTGATGTCACAGTACAGGGATAGTACACACAGTGATGTCACAGTACAGGGACAACTACACACAGTGATGTCACAGTACAGGGATAATGCACACCGTGATGTCACAGTACAGAGATAATACACACAGTGATGTCACAGTACAGGGATAATACACACAGTGATGTCACAGTACAGGCATAATACACACAGTGATGTCACTGTACAGGGATAATACACACAGTGATGTTACAGTACAGTGAGCCAGCTCCACAGAATGGATGGTCATAAGTACAAAATATATACACGTGGATTCACAGTTATCGAAAACACACACTGTCGAGGCAACTGGTCAAAATTGACTAACTTAACTTTAACCAAGTGATTACTAAGTCCGTAATGTTAGTAATACAGGAAGCACCCTTTTTTGTGTTTCCTAAATTTAGTGGACCTTGCTGTTTCAGTTCGGGTCAGTTGCAATCATAGCCCATCGCGCAATCATCACCATCATGGCCCATGGCTATCTGCTAGGGGCACAGGTTGCCTCGGGTTGTTAACGGGTTGGCGCTAACTCTACCTGAACCTCGAGCTTCATAGAAACATTGGCTGATCTCTAGTGTTAGCTAAATGCAGTGAAGAATACGTTGGTTTTGGTAAGGTATGTCGTGTGGTAATCCCTTCTGATAATGCATATGCTCCCAACCGTCCCGATTTTTGACGGGATTTCCCTTTTTCGTACCCTGTTCACCCACGTCACGGCAGCTTATGAATATGTCACGGATCTCCCCCCAGGGTCCCCGTGGTCCCGAGCGGCTGTGTCCTGCATAGTAAATACTGTTGAAAGAGCTGAATCACAGTAGCGAATGGCTTTCTACACCGACATCGGGGAGGATCCTTCCAGAGAAGTGTCGGGGCTTAGCGCGAGCAGGACCGTCGTCAAATAGCTTCAGATCTGCCCCATATATGGTCGACTGCATCTCCTAAGTGTGTTCCACCAGAGCAGACATCGATGGGCAGTGGAATCACTTTTCAGAAAGTTGTCGGCTAGCAGAGATAGCAGGACACACGTCATCTAGTCTGTCAGGCAATCTGTCCATATATGCGTCACTCACTGACATCTCCTAGTGGTTTCCCCATAAGCAGCACATCGGGAGGGAATCTTTTCAGAGAAGTGTCCGGCTTAGCGGAGAGAGCAGGGACCCGGTCATCAGCTTCTCATCAAGTATCGTCACATCTATGTTTCACTTGCATCTCCTGAGGGTTCCCCAGAGCAGACATCGGGCAGTGAATTCCTGTTTCAGAGAGATGTCCAGCTTAGTCAGCGAGAGCAGGGAACCACCATCCATACGTCCGCTAGGTCAATCATATCTGTCCTATATGGTCTCCAGGGCTTCCCCAGACGCCAGCATTTTGATAATTAATTTAATAATGAGTTTTGGCCGGCATAGATTCGAACCTGGGTGACCCTACGGCACCACTCGAACAACGGAGCTTAACTAACTGAGCTATAAGCCAAGTGATACAGAGCTGAGGATATTGCTGGTAACTAACGACTGTTAAGTCTGGCAGTTACAACGGTTGACACCAGTAATGCACTGATAACTCATATAAGATGGAATCTTTCTCAAGATATTATTACAGTGTAATTACTAATAGTTATTATCTATACTTATTTCTTTGGCAGTCTTGCTTATCCTATCACTGATCAACTACCTCCTCTCATCCATATCTTAACGTCCTCCCATATCCCTACACTTCCCCTCTTTGAGAAATCCCTCCCTATATACCAGAGTAATCTGTGTCACAGTGTAACCAGCCAGCAATCCCATAGTTCTTTTAGTTTGCCGAAACACTTCTCGTACACACCAACATCAATACACTGAGGTTATAGCTCAGTTGGTTTGGGTCTGCGACTGTGACCATTATGATACATGGACACTGCCAGGTTCTAGGAGTCTAATTCCCAATGGAGATAATATTTTTTTTTTTTTTTATTGAACACATTTTTATTATTATAATTTATGCTAAATTTGGGGAGTGGCCACGGAGTGATTGGGTGGTGTGGCTTAGGGGGATCGCCAGCGGCACGCTACGCGTGCTGCTTCAGTCCCAAGCCTCCTTTCCCTTACACAAATTTTGGGAGGTATGATAATGTATCTATGTAACAAGAAGCTCTTGTGTGCCTGTGTGCTAGTGAACTCTATGCCAAGTAACAGTGGTATCCGGCTGTACAATGATCTGTCGCAGCTTAGTTCTGGTACTAAACTACAAAGGGCTTCTAACTACTCATACAAACCTAAGACGGTGTGGGCGCACACGTCTCTCTAACAGATCAGATCAGATATGAGCAGGGCTAGGTTTTACAAGTAATCAGTCTCTACTAGTAAATACAAAAGTCCGCATCTTCCTAATGACAGATCATGAAATCCCTGGGAATTAAAAAAAAAAAAGTGAGTTTGAATTTTCACTACTTTCCATTAAACCAAAATAGGTGTCATTTATAAAAAAAAAACAAAGTCCATAAGTAATTTTAGACTTGTAGTCGAGGAGCTTGGGCCGCCCACTATCTCCTGGCAATGGCCGCCGGCGTAGAAAGGCTTGGGGACGCCTCTAGCACTTCATCTTTACACAAGTACAATATGGGATCTTCTCATACCAGCGCCCGGTTTATCCGTTATGTATTCGACCCAGTTACCTTGCCGCATATCAGATTTATTTTATATCTACACCAACCTTGTTGTGCCTCGCTGTATCAGAGCAGATTCGCAAATGAATCCTGGGTTAATCTGTATCCAGTTTTGACACCTACGGGGGTCATTAGTCAGATTAATTAACACCTTTATTAGCATATACAGTATATCCCAGTATATGTATGCTTGTTCTCCTGCAGAACATTAAAATATATTACACCTTATCAGTGACTAAATACTAAGTTTAATATCCCAGAAGAGCGCGAGCAGTCTCTGCGACGGATCCGCGCGTACTACGCATTTACCCTCCTTGACTTTAATTGCTGCGGTCCTATGTCCAGTCCATGCGGCAAAAGTGAGGACACAATAATTAAAATGGAAATTTTTACTACCGTGCAGAGAAGGCGTTAATTGAAAAGTGTTTTTTTATTGTACATTTACTGGGGTTACCCAGTTATTTGACTTAAGGAGTATAAGCCTAGAGACGCATCACTGGGGTAGTTATTTGGATGGTGAATTTTTTTTATTTTTATTATTAAAATATATTATTTTAAGTTTAAAAATTTTTCTCACAGTTTTTTAAAGAGAACCTACCACCATTGATTCTACCTATAAGGGGATGAATGGGACGTGAGGATAGCCCTTTTTTGGGCTAACCTCACGTCCCGGGCTCTCTTTAAGAAAACTTTATAATCGGCTGATATGTAAATTTTTTTAAGCGGTTACTGGGGCTGGAGTAGCCGGACATGAGGCTACACGTCACATCCTCCACGCCCCAGTAGACCTCTTTACTCCTCCTACCATGATCTTCTAGGGTACCCTGTCGAATACCGCGACGTTCTGCGCCTGCGTTTGCGTGGCGCATAGCTCCGAGGCCGGCACCTGCGCTATGCTCACAGAACGCGAGTACTCAGCGGGGCGCGCAGCTCCTGTCGCGAAGAGACATGGTAGTGCTACGAAGAAAGAGGGCTACTGGGGCGGGAGTTAGCCGCGACGCGTGGTAGCCTATGTCCGGCTACTCGCTACGCCCAGTGTCCGCTTAAAAAACTGTGGTGAATCACGGGGGAAGGGGGCAGTGGACAGCTGTAAGCAACCTGTGTCTCAGTAGTCTCCTCATCCATTCTTCTTCTCCTCTTCACATACCCTCCCCTCTCCCCTACTTGCACATTGCGCAGTGACAGGAAGATGGGAAGGGGGAACGAGCCTTGGTGAGTGGCGTGAAAGAAAGACTTATGGCAGCACAGGGCTGCTGAAGATCCTACTCCCCTGCGCACTCACACCATGAAAATGACCAAGTGAGTGATGAAATACTACTATATTAAGTATAGAAATATATAGACAGTTGAAAAAGGCCATTTTTAAAATCAACATAGAGCAGGTTTATATAGCGAACCGTCACCAGCTAAAAACTGCATCCCGATTGAAAGTACTAATTAACAAACTGTCTGGAAACTTAGTTGCGATCTATGTGATGAGTTATAAACCAGAGTGTAGCCTTTGGGCCCTCAAAAGTATTATATATAGAAATATGGTAAAATATTGTTTATTAGTCCTACTTATTAGTGAGTCATAGGCTGTTCAACAGAGCTCAGACTTACGATAGCAAAACTGCACAACTACTTCAATAAAGAGTATAATAGATCTGTCTTTTCCTAAATACAACTGCTCCGGACAACTTCCAGAATTAATAAAAAGGTCTTAAAATAATTAAATGTACATGACCTAAAAACTTATTAAAATTAATTTTTAAAATAATAAATTTAAAAAATATTATAAAGAAATGATTACCAATTTAATACATAAGCTTTCAACATACCATTGCACCTGTTATTGTCCTACTGCAGTGATGAGATAGCTCTCTCATAAGTGGCAGGGGAGTAACTACAGGGGTAGCAGCCAAGCAGCTGCTATGGGATCCCACAGTGTAGGGGGGGGCCCCGGCAATCTGGGGATTGCATTGGTGTTGCTTTGCTCTAAATGGGTATGCATATGTGATTTGTATGTATTTTAAGTCTGTGCTATATGATGCATGGGTTGTATATGGGCTATGTATATGTATATAAGGGTGTATATAACTTTTATATATATTTTTAAGGGTTATTGGGGCCCCATTCAGGAAGATTGTCATGGGTCTGCACTAGGTGACTATGCCCCCTTTTTATCCCAGAGACTTTGTGACCCTAGTACGGCCATGGTAGACAAGTGACTCCTTTCTAATAGAGCAGCATTGGTCTGCGGGATAGGCTTGCATCATTGCGGCCATGTTAATGGTAATAGAATAAAAAAAAATTTGAACTAAAGTTAAGGGCACTACCACACGCACTATTACCTATAAAGTAGATCGGGTGGTCAGGTGGAGTATGGGAGACGTGATGTACCCTTTTTGAGCTATCCACGCCCGCTAGCCTAGCACTAAACTTATCCACGCTAATTGTTAATGTAATCTAAGCGGCTAACCGTGGGCGTGGAGTAGAGGGAACGAGGCTACAGCAGGCGCGGCTACCACCGCACCCAGTAGCTGCTTTCCCCCGCCTACCCTGTGATCCTCGGCGCGCAGCTCTGGCAGACTGCGCGCCCTCGTCCGAGAGACGGACGTTCGTGCGCATGCGCAGTAACTCCGGCCCGTTCCCCGAGATCGGATCTGGCCGGAGTTACTGAGCATGCGCAGAACTCCGGGCTCCGGACGAGGGACGCGCAGCTGCCAGGAGCTGCGGCCCGAAAATCAAAGGGTAGGCGGGGAAAGCAGCTTACTGCGGGCGTGGAGAGCCGCGCCGTGTAGCCTCGGCCCGGCTACTCACGCCCGGTAACCGCTAATTAAATTAACATATTAGGCACTAAAGTTTATGGCCCTAGGCTAGCGGGGACGTGAGGATTAGCTCAAAAAGGGCTTATCCTCACGTCCAAACATCCACCACCCCATTACCTTTATAGGTAGATTCGTGGGGTAGGTTCCCTTTAAAGAGTTCGAATATACTTTACAGAGATGGCGCTACGCCTTCACTCTTTTACACAAATCTACCATGTGTTTATATCCATGTGAACCAAAAAACATACCTGAGAATGTGTCGCTACACTGATCAGAAACCTTTCTTGTTTAAACCTTGATCAGCTGGTAGTTTTGACTTAACAAAACAATGATAAAACTTCAGGACCTGGGCAAGATGGGTGCATATAATACACAACTTACACAGAGCTTCATGAATTGTCCAGACAGGATCTAAGGACCGTATGAGCTGGATGACTCAACACAGCAGCTGTGAGGATGGTGGCACATGATACTTCTGCCTGTCAGAGACAACCAAGTGAGGATATATGCGCGGCTTTGCCGGGCAGGACAGGTGGAGCAGTAATTACTTAGGGGTAAGAGGAAAGAAGCTCAGGGATAAACAGGAGCGAAAGGGGGGGGGGCTCATTAATCATAATCTTAATTTTTTTTTTTTAGCAAAACCACTCAGGCACAGGGATAAAATAAACCAAGATAGTTTCGCATTCAGGTAGCTACAGCATCTCAAGTATGGTGGTTTCTAATACATGAAAGTCAAAGGTAGATTTCCTTTAAGCCCTGGGCTCAATGTTTTCGTGATGTAATATGCAAAAAATCCTTTAAAAAACCCATCTAGACCTCTAGAGTGTCATCTTGTTGCGGATTTTTGACAGCAGAAACATGCCTCTCTCCTGAAATTCCATCAGACTCCAGCGGTTGAATTGATTTTCTGCAGCGTGTCGGCTTCTTATCGACTGAATCACTCGAGTATTGCGCTCCTCTTCAAGCCATTTTTCTAAGAAAACTAATAGAGAAAAAAAAAATAAATATAATAAATAACAAAGTTGCGAGCCTTGTAAACTGTTAAAATGTGCCACTTCTTTAATAAATGATCCCGTAAGTGTCTGATATTTTCAGGGAAAAACAATATATTAAAATAGTTTCATGTTTCTGCTAGGGATTGCAACGGAAAAGAGTGTCCTGCAGTTAGTAATAGACCTCTGCGGGGAGGGGGCTATGGCGCAGGCTACACCACATACCGTATATATATAGAGATTAAAGCTGACCCAATCTAAGCCGGGCCACCTATTTACCACAACACCGGAAAAAACCCATTGACCTGTGAGCTATAAGCCGAGGGTCGGGAAATGCAATTGGTGACAGCCACCCCAGTATATAGCCTTCGGACCTGCCCTAAAATAAAAGTATATAGCCAGCACGCCCCCCAGTATCATAGCTGCCAGCCATTACCACCCCAGTAGTATTAGCCAGTCCCCCCTGCCCCAGAATAGCCAGCATTGGGGAAGCCGGGAAAGTGTATTTTTTTCTCTCGAGACAAGCCGAGTTTTGGGTTTCACCAATTTTTAGGGGTGTAAAACTAGGCTTATACCGAGTAGTATGGAATATATGTAGGATATATATGGATAATTATGATAAACATACTGGAATAATCTATCGCCTACCAAAAGAATTGCTAAGTAAGGGCCTGGGACTCATATGTAGCCCCGACACTGTCGTTCTCCAGCGGGCGGAATACAGGTGGCAATAGACTCCAAGCTTACAATCCGAGTGAAGATGTGGTACCGCAGATCGTAGTAAGATTATATATATATGATATAATATAGATATTATGGGTATAGTCAGGCCCCGGGCACAATTGTCACCCAAACCACCCCAAAATTTTAATCTGAGAAGAACTCACACTAATGTCCAATTTATCTATTCCTGTTCTCAATACACAGTGACACAACAAGAGACATTTCAGGACCTTTGAAGTCCTCTAAAGGTCCTTGAACCAATACATAAATGAGACAAGAAGGGGCAAATCCACAATCCCCAATTCTAAGAACGTGAATCCCAGACTTGTAGGAGCATAAACTATCATACGCCAGGGCCCATACAGGACTTACTCCCCCCCCCCACCCTGCCGTAGCACCCTGTACTCATGGTGCCAAGTTTCTGCAGGGGGCCTCCCTTAGAAGCAGAACTTTTTTTATAATATTTTTTTTCCCCTATGGCCATTGTCGCACCACTGATCAGTGTCGGTAATAGATAGTACTGTGGGACAAACGCGTTTAAATGTCTATAAACACGGGTGTCATAGAGTTATAGGATTATGGGTCACTGGTATATAAAGTGGGGCACAGGTAATGTTTAGTTCCAAGCTTAGGTGAGGGTTGTACGCGCGAAGTAGTATCAACTGCGGTAAAGTATGAGGTGTACTCCGCAGCACGAGGTGTCAGTTGAGGTTGGCGCAGCTAGCGTAGATGGGTCGAAATGATTAAACGTATGAGGTTGTGCCATGAGCGTCCCAGTCATGCCACCCCTTGAGCGCTGTACGTATGAGAAGTATTATTTGGCTGCAGTCAGATGTGGGGTTATAAGGATGTTCGACTGCAAGCAGCTGAGTTTGTATTGTTATAAATCCCTGTGTTGATGATGATTGTATGCAGCAGATGTTGTGTAGGAGGTCTGCAGCCAAGTAGAGGTGTATTACAATGTTCTGCTAAGGTGTGAAGAACGAAATCTAGCGGGATGATGCGCGTGCATTTCCATGCAGGTGTTGGCAGAGCTGAGATGTGCATTGTGAGTTCTGCAGCAACTAAGGTTGTTTTAAGATTCTCTGCAGCAGCTGAGTGTATATTTCACCTCTTGCAGCATCTGAGGTTTTAGTTAGGAGGTTGTTCTCGCAGCTGAGTGGGTATGATCGAGGTTGTAAAGTAACCTGGGTGTGTTATGATGAGGTGTAAACGTAACTGAAGGTGTGTATACATGAAGTTCCTGGCAGCAGCTAAGTGTGTTTTGCAGTTCTGGAGCAGCGTGGAAGGTTGTTTTGATGTTCTCAGCACAGCTGAAGGTGGTCGATTATGAGGGTACTACAGTAGGCTGAGAGGTCTTATTAACACAGTGTCTGCAGGCAGCTGAGGTGCGTCGTATTATGAGGGAACTGCCACTAGCTGAGTATGGTATTAGGGGGTAGGTTTTTTTTTCTGCGTGCTGAGGTGCCATATGATGAGTTCTGCAGCAGCTGAATTATGTATCTTAGGTGGTTTTGCTTAATAAATTTTGTGTTATAGCTGCAGGTGTATATATTGAGGTTCGTGGTACGTATGGGGTATGTATAATGAGGCAATGCAGGTAGTTGAGGTGATCATGTGAGGTCTGCTGCAGCGAGATGAATATGATGACGGTTCTGCAGCAGCTGAAGGTGATATGATGAGATCTGCAGTAGCCGATGGTGTTTTAATTTAGGAGGTTCTGCAGGAGATGAGGCTGATATGATCAGGCACTGCAGTAAGCGGAGGTGTATATGAGAGGTCTCTGCAGAGCTGAGGTGTTTCAGGGTGTTACATGCTGAGTGTATCTCTACACCCCGGCAGCTGTGAGGATCCACGATTGCCCTCCATCTTCCTTAGCACCTGCCATTCCAGCAATTGACAGACCATCTTCATTAAGTGGGGTGATGCTATTTGTAGCACGCGCAGTTGTAAACAATTAATTTGTTTCCGTCGTTCAGTCCCTTTTATGTTTTGCGATAGGTGAGGGCTGAGAGTGTTTTCTCTCCGCTCCTCAACACTGTTTCCATAAGAATTAACTTTCCTCCTTCTATCTTGAAAGTTTCAGTTTTATGACATAATTTTACGCCTCCTGTAACTTATGGAGGCACTTTTGGGAATCATTAGAGAGTACCCTTGATGGGGCGCAGTGTAAATTAGAGGCTATTAACTTCTTGCAGGCCTCCTGCAAAACTTCAAAGGCGAAAAACAGACAGCATTAATGTAGGAATCACAAAAACATATGCCCCCATTTACAAGGGAGAGTGGGGCATTCATCATCGCGGTACCGATCCACCAGAGGAGGCAGAGCCGACATCGAGAGATTCTCATAAGGTGATTGGGAAAATCTTTCTACCAACAGAAACAACACGTGCACGAGACATCTATTGGTGAAATAGACTCAACCGTGTGCCGAAAACACTATGGACAATAGACTCAAAAATGTCCGAATCTATGCGGCAATGGAACCGCAGAGCATCTAGGCATGGAAAACCGGAACATTATGGAAAAGGAACACCAGTGCAGAGCTCTATGACTAGAACAACCGTGGGACATATACGAACAATGGAACAAACCGTTGCAGATACATCTATGGGACACATAGAACAAACCAGTCGAGAAACTCTATGGGAACAATAGGAACACCAGTGCAGACGATCCATCTGGGACAATAGGAACAACCATGCGAGAAATATGGGACAATAGGAACAACCAGTGCTGAGACATCTTGGGACAATAGGAACAACACTCAGGACTATGGCCAGTGTGGAACGGAGCAGATCGTATGACATAGAAACAACCAGCCTAGAGACTCTATGGGACAAAGGACACTCCACTTGTGCTCGTAGACATGCTAAGGGACCATAGGAACAACCAGTGCGAGACATCTAGGGACAGATAGGAAACATTGCAGAGACATCTATGAATAGGAACAATGGAGACCTTGAAAGCAACCAGTGCGAGACACTCTGGGACAATAGGAACAACCAGTGCAGAGACATCTATGGGACATATAGGAACCCAGTGCTGAATCCATCCATTGGGACATTAGGAACAACAATTGCGTGAGACTACATTGCATTATATTTTTTGTGGTAATGTTTTGGCCACTTTACTTCATGTATTTTGTATGTGGTGTGTACGTGTGTGGGGGTGATCGGATATAGGTAATTCCAATATACATCTAGTAATAGTTTCTGCTCCGCTTTCCTGATATGTAAAGTGAAGCCTCCCTGTCTTCTACCTCATCAGCCGAGATTCCCTGTCCCATAAAAGTCGGCAGATGGAGGTGTCATGATGGAGCTTATCTGGCAGGGCAATCTCCTGCCAGGCCTTAGGTATATTTATGAATTTAAGAACAAGGTCCTGGCAAGGTCCACACACATTTTACTTACACACACATACAATAAAAATCAAGTAAAGTGACTATCAGGGCCGTGCTGCCCACAACAGTAGGCGTGAAGTGCGAGGAATGGGGAGGCGCGGCTTGCACCAGAGTTGGTCGGCGCTGTGGTATAAATTTTTGGAGTTAGCTTTACTGTCCCTGTGCCAGCCACTTGCTGCTGTCGGTAACTTTCACATGCATAAAAGGTCCGCCGCTGTGTTTTATTTCGAAGCCAACAGACTGGCGTAATAACGTAGATAACGCTCCACGAGCGGAAGCCTCTTGATGCCACCGGCGGGGCTCTCATATACGCCGGTGATGACAACATAGTCCCCCATTATCTTGTTTGATAGGAACTGGTGAGAACATACAAGAACCCGTCTCCTGAATTGTTAGTAGCTCTTTTCACTTTTGCGTTTGCATTTTTGATGCCCCACCCATCCGAGTCCATAAGAGCGTTTTTTTAAAATTTTTCCATTTATAGAGCTGTATGAGACTTGTCTTCTGCAGGACAATTATACTTTCTTAGTAGGTCACATATTCAATATTTTATGTGGGTAAGTCTGCAAAATGAACTCTAACACAAGTGTAATGAAATTAACAAAAGCCTGATTGCTCATTAAAATATACTGCAAAACAGTTGTATTCATCCTCTTGACTGTTCCGCTCCGGCATCTTTATATCAGAACGTCTGCTGGTATAAAATACAGTAGACACCCACCCTGCGTGGAGAGTTTTCAGTCCCATGAGCCTGGACTTAAGGGTTTAAATATCCGAGCGCTGTACATTTTCATTAAACCTAGAAAGGCTACAAGTTATACCCTAAATATGCGTCATGTCTCAATAATAAACCATCGAGGGCAACGAGGATTTTGCTTTAGCACAGTGTTCGCACAATTGACTTCATTGTAATATTTTGCTTTTTTTAATAAAGTTGTTGCAGACTGTGTTATTAGTTTTACAGTAATAATTGACTCGGGTCACCCCTCCCCCCAGTGTATTCACTTCTGTTACTTAAAGGCTTGGAGCGTGCTTTCAAAAAATTCGGTGGCATGTTTGAGTATCATTTGTTATTGAAGTCAAGGAGTGTAGTCTGCCCGAGCCATTACAAGGGAAAGCTTGCACAACACAAGAGCAGCTTCTGTCACTTGTGTATCCGGATGTTCCTGTGTTTGGTTTCGTGTGTCTCAGGTCTATGTGCGAACTTCTGGCTGCTTTAGCATTTTAATTTGAAATTTTTTATCTCAAAGCTTTGTAACTTTTCCCGGAACCTTGACATAAGTTCACTAAGTAAAATGTGAACAAGAACTTTTAGTTCCCGTATCAGTACACTCGGATTTTTCGGTGCTAACATGATGTTAGTGCTCCATGAGCAAAACCAAATCGGCTTATGCTGGGAGTGTAAAAAAATAAACGTTGTATACATCTTACGTACAGGATATGGTCTGTAGGTTTTCTTTCTTAACTGTATGAATTTTGTATGTAAGTCGGACCATATAATTATAATTACGTTAGCCTCATCCAGAACTTTTTGGGTCTTCTGTGACAATTTGATTTTTTAGTAAAATGTTGGAAGCTTAGGTCATAGAATCAGGATAACAATAAAGCTTCATTAAGACACCTGTGATAACTGTTCCGCTGATTATGTGCCTAAGGCTAAAGTCAGTAAATTACAATAGCCAGGTCCTTTGTAACTAAGGGGTCCTCTTGCATGTAAGAATCGGTCGGGATAGTTTCCTGTAATTAGAGGGGACGGGCCTGTACTCTGCCCGCATGGTGCCCGTCTGATTATGTCATAGCGGGCAGAGCGCTATATGTGCTGAGGGGAGGATGACGAGCCACGATGAAATACAGTGCTGGTTAACGCCGCAGTAGCGTAACAGTAAGTTATTAGTTAAGGACATCTACCACAGATGAAGGATTGTAAACCGGACACTCTTGACATATTGATTGTGTTGTCACCACATTCTGACAGGAGTCTGTTCCTCCTGATAAGCTCTTCTTATGCTTGTTTCTAAGAAATAGGCTTTCAAAAATTTATGGCAAATAAACCTGAGGGCTCCAGCTTCCTTCAAACACCCTATGGATGTCCCTGGAGCGCCCTCAGAGACTCGTTGTTTGGGCCAAAATTATTAAAATCCCGTTTTTTTTGAAAACCAGAAATCAAAAACAGGCTAAAAGAACACAGGGATCCTTGCCAGAGCATGCACACCACCCCAGATGTACATGTGCTAAGAGTTTTACAAATCCTTACATCCTTGGGGTAGGAAAGTCATTCCTTTGAGGTGTCGCTCATGCGTGTAATCTAGCTGGAAATTTTTTTGCGCAGCAAGCCCCAGTTGGGCATAGCAGCGTTTTTCGTCAGTATATAATCATATTTGTTTCAGGACTCTCCGCCTCTCACAGAGTCCAGAACTTTTTTCATTTTTCCGTGTACATTGCTGTGTGCGGGCTTAATTTCGTGGTAATTTTACTTCTAAGTGACATTTTCACTGTCGGAGCTCAAATTGTTAGTTTAAATTTACTTATGGTCGGGACAATCTCTAGGAGACGACCCAATTTTAGTACCGGGTTTTTAATTGTGTTTTTATACCTTTTCAAAAATAATGGGCACACTTACTTTCCTGTCTGGATTCTCCAGAACAGATTGCTCAATCTGGATGAAAAAACGGATGAAAAGTGCATTCATGTGGACCCTTAGTAATATGTAATGCCCCACTGGTAATGAACCAAACAAATTGTTTCGCCATCTTCTGACACTAATACTTTCTAAAGGATTTACAATCATTTCTGAGAAGGGGGGGGTTTAATTTATAAAATTTTTATTGAAACTTGAAATTATGTTGTTTTGATCTATTTTTACCCACTCTAGGGGTTTTTTCAACCCTGATCGTTCCTACCACATACTTCCAGCATATGCCATTTTTTTCCTAGGATTTTCGTCTACAATGGCACATTGTAAGCAATCTCCATAACCATTACGTGTACATGTAAAGGCATGTCAGGCAACCGATCATCGTGATCATCCATCCCGTCGCTCGCCCATACATAAGGAATAATGACTGTAGAACTGACATCGTGGTTAATAGCTGGTGAGTGTTTTCTGTACGTTGCTGCAATCTCCACCCCTTTATAAAAATCTATTTGAATAAATTACAGCAGTACCCCGGTTTACGTACAAGATAGGGTCTGGAGGTTTAGTTCTTAAGTTTGAATTTTTTATGTAATTCGATACAGTATTAGTTTTACAATTTGTAGATTTCCGGACAAATTTTTTTTTCCCCTGTAGAATTGGGATCATCCAATTTATTATTGCAGTAATGCAAACCGAGGATTATCAATAAAGCCTCATTACAGACACCTTACTGCTGATACCTTCAATCTGGGACTATTGTAATAGGCATACCAGAGACTTCACCAGAGTCAGAGGAGAGCAAGTGGGTCCGCGTCTGTAACTATGGTGGGTTGTCTGTGTCAGTCAGGTTGTCCTTTGGTTAGGGCCGCGCTCGTATATTTACTCCTTGTTTTTTGTTGTACATATATTTATGATTGGAGTTCATCATGTTTATTGTTTTGCCCAAGCCTAAGATATGGTTGCTGTAGGATGCGTTTGTCCCAAGTATTAGCCCGTATTTGCTGCTTAAGTTTCGCAGGCGTTTCACACTTCACTTTCTCAAGGATGAGTGTAAAGCAGGGGCGTAACCACAGGGGTCGCATCCATAGCGCTGTGGGTTGGCCACAGTGTCAGGGACCCGTCATCTAGGGTATGCGGTGTGTGTGATAAGTTACTTATGTAGTGTGTGTGAGGCATATTGACTGGGACCACATTTACAAGGGCGTCACGGCGGAACCACTTCGTCGGAGTGTGGAATTTTAAGCTGCGAATTTGCGCGCCGTGACATGTCTAATTTAGAAAGAGGATTCTTCGCACACATCGGATTTTGGCGCAGGCTTTTCCACGGACAGTGTGGGAGGACGTCAACATCCGATAGTTCATGTGCACTGTTGTGAGCCGACGGATTAGCTTTAAAATTGTGTCACAAGCCAAGCATTTACCTATTCACCAGAAAGAAGCACGGTGAACTTACCGAAGCGACTAGCGGGGAAGCGACGGCTGCAGTATAAATCGGGTGCACCGATCTTAGTCTGAATCGCAGCACAGTGTCATAGAGTTGGGGCAGCCAACGGCACAGCGGGAGATGCGGCAACAGACCGGGTAGTAAATGTGGCCCCTTGTTTGTATGTGTGTGTGTATAGGCTGTATGTTTGTATACGGTATTGTATGTATGTGTGTATTTGATGTATGTGTGTATATGTTATGTGTGTATGTATGTGTATGTGGTGTGTATATGCTGTGTGATTGTGACTCACATGTGTAAGTATATAAATCTGTATAGTTTTTAAGGGGGAAGGGAGACCCCATTCAGAAATCTGCTATGGGGTCCTGCGTCACCAAGTTACGCCCCCTGGTGTAGAGTTTTCATATAGATTTGACCATTATGTTATCCATACCATTCATTTCAGCTGCATGTTAAGTGTCAGCTGTATGTATATAGGTATATTGTGAAACTGGTCCCCCTTTAGTTGCCCGTCAGTATAAATGGTTGCCAGTCTCGAATCGCAGCGGCGCTTTTCCTCAGCGACTAGGATCGGGTCTGCCAGCATTTCCTAATGTCGTGCGCCCGTATGTCCACTAGGTGTCGCTGCTAGGTCAAAAAAATCAAAATAATAAAAAAACATGAAATAGGATAAAAACAAAGGGAAGGGTTTCCCGCAGGCGTATTTGCGAGGTAAATCACTAACTCTCTGTTCCTACTGTGTGCATTGGAGTGGATTGAATTTTTGCGCACAAAATAGTTTTTTAAATTCCGTGGTTTTTATTTCTGGTCCTTTCTAGGTGCGTGATAGGCTTGCGTGCAGATTGCAGCCAAATCCGATCGCGTGCGTCACCCAAATCCTCAGGCGAAAATATTGACGCAAAACTGAAAAATTGGGGCTACCCGGACGAAGAGTGCGGCCTGTGCGGGAAGCCCTATTGAAGTGGCCCCATTGTATACGTGGGAGGGAATATCTTCCGTTTGACCTTTGGCCTCAGGTCTGTTGTATCCTCTGGTCTGAAGGCGGCCGGATACATTGGATTTTATTCTTTGCTATTCCGGTGTGTGATTCACAAGATAAGTGATTCCTTCCCCAGCCAAGATGTGCACTTTTACTATGATTACACTTAAAACTGCGCGACAAGTGCCTGTGGCTAAACAGGAGGCAATCCCTGCACAACGCCTCTCTACGCGCCACACTTATAAGATAGTGGTGTCTGTACAGGACTGCCTGTAATCGAACTGAAAGTGCCATCATCTATTAGGCACCGCTACTCCTCTACTCCTGACACTCACTAAGGGACATACATTATTCCATTATTGGATTCATGTGGTATGATATCAGTGTGGGATCCATGTGATATTACTATAATAGCGGCCTGGTAAAACACTCAGACTAATACAATAAATACCCCACTTTTTTTCCCAATTTCTTACATAGACAATGAATTATTTATCGGCCCTAGGACGCTTACTTATATCGTTCTTATCTTGTTGTATAGTCCAATGGGCCTCCTTCCTGTCTAGATCAATCTCTTTAAAAAGTTTGGGCTATTAAGAGCGAGAAAGGCTTCTGACAGCAATTTCCCGAGCCTAGCCCCTAGTGCTCTGGTTTCACGGCTGTTATCAACTGTGCAGGAGACAGGTTTCACCTCCCGCTGCTCACATTGGTTCTATCCCTCTAACCACAGAGGGTAATGCTGTCCTGCACAGTGTAAACTGTTTGAAGCTACACATGTGACCTGTGGTAATCACTTTTTATACATCTCATCCATAAGCCTTCCTAATCCTTCTAAATTTTGTTATATTGAGCCAGAGGCTCTGTGGGAGATCCAGAGCCCTTCACTCTTTAGCTTCACATTCTGATACACAGTACAGGATCACTTTACATCCCTCGGCGGGGCTCTGTTAGATTACATGCAGGCAGTGTGGGGGGGAGTGCTGAGGGAGCAGGTGGAGAGGTCTGAGACATGTAACAAGCCGTGAACCTAAAGTAGTGATGTCACAGTACAGGGATAATACACACAGTGATGTCACAGTACAGGGATAATACACACAGTGATGTCACAGTACAGGGATAATACACAGTGATATCACAGTACAGGGACATAGCTCCCAACCGTCCCGATTTTGACGGGACTTTCCCGTTTTTCGTACCTCTGCCCCGCGTCACGGGCAGCTATGATATTGTCACGGATTCTTCCCCAAGGTCCCGCTGTGTCCCGCTGCTGTGTCCGCATAGTAAATACTTTGAAAGTCTGAACTCACAGTACAGAATGGCTTCTACAGACATCGGGAGGGAATCCTTTTCAGAGAAGTGTCGGGCTTAGCGCAGAGCAGGGACCACGTCATCAGCTTCAGATCTGTCCATATATGGTCACTGCATCTCCTAGGGTTCCCCAGAGCAGACATCGGGAGGGAATCCTTTTCAGAGAAGTGTCGGGCTTAGCGGAGAGATCAGGGACCACGTCATCAGCTTCAGATCAGTATCTGTCCATATATGGTCACTGCATCTCCTAGGGTTCCCCAGAGCAGACATCGGGCAGGGAATCCTTTTCAGAGAAGTGTCGGCTTAGCTGAGAGAGCAGGGACCACGTCATCAGACAGATCAGTATCTGTCCATATTTGGTCTCCAGGGATTCCCCAGACACATTAAATAATTAAATAAAGTTTTGCCCAGGCTGAGATTCGAACCTGGGACCCTCTGCACCATAGACAGGAGCTTAACTAACTGAGCTATAAACCCAGTGATACAGAGCTGGGGATTTCTGGTAACTAAGAAGTGTTATCTGCCATTTACACTGTGACACAGACTAATGCACTGATATATAGAGAGGGATCTTCTCAGAGATTATTATTGTAATTATTGATACTATTATTATTATTATTATTATTATTATAAATTTTATTATTTTTATTATTATGGAGATGATTATTAATAATGGTAAAAATAATAATAATCATCTCAATAATAATAATAATAATAATCTCAATAATAATAATAATAATCTCCAGAATAATAATAGTCTCAATAATTACAATAATCTGAGAAGATCCCTCCCTATATACCAAAGCAGTATATAGTCATAGTTCTTAGTTACCAAAATTCTCCACTTGTTAATCACTGAGGTTATAGCTCAGTTGGTTGAGGCGCTGTGTTATTATTGCACATGGACACTGCAGGTTCTGGGTTCAAATCCCAATGAGGATATATATTTTTTTTTTTTTATTGAGATGATTTTTATTATTTTAATATGGCTAAAATTTGGGGCGTGGCCAGGGAGTGATTGGGGGTGTGGCTTAAGGGGATCGCCGCTACGCGTGCCGCCATTTTGTCCCTCTTTCGTTTTCACAAATGTTGGGAGGTATGCAGGGATAATATACACAGTGATGTCACAGTACAGGGATAATACACACAGCGATGTCACAGTACAGGAGATAATACACACAGTGATGTCACAGTACAGGGATAATACACACAGTGATGTCACAGTACAGGGATAATACACACAGTGATATCATAGTACAAAAATAATATACACAGTGATGTCACAGTATCCGGAAAACACACACTGCGAGGCACTGGTCAACTTGATTAACTTAACTAGTTAACCACAGATGATAACTAAGTCCGTAATGTTAGGTAATACAGGGAAGCACCCTTTTTGTGTGTTATCTAAAGGTTAGTGGACTCGATGTTTCACGGGTCAGTGCAATCATCGCAATCATCACCAATCATAGCCATGGCTAGCGGCTAGGGGCACAGGTTGCCTCGGGTTGTCCGTGTGGTGCGAACTCAACCTGAACCTCGAGCTCCAATAGAAACATTGGCTGATCTCTAGTGTTAGCTAAATGAGTGAAGAATAACGTAAGCGTTTGGTTTTGGTAAGGTATGTCTGTGGTAATCCCGATACTGATAATGTATCTATGTAACAAGCTTTGTTCTGGTGCTGTGTCTATGCAGTAAGCAGTGTACCGTCAATGTATCTACAGTCAGCTTAGTTCTTATTTACTAATGATCAGATCATGAAATCCCTGAGGAATTAAAAAAAAAAGTGAGTTTGAATTTTCACTACTTTCCATTAAACCAAAATAGGTGTCATTTATATAAAAAAAAAACAAAGTCCATAAGAATATTTTAAGACTTGTAGATCAGGAGCTTGGGCCGGCCACTATCTCCTGGCAATGGCCGCCGGCGTAGAAAGTGCTTGGGGGACGCCTCTAGCACTTCATCTTTACATGAGTGACAATATGGGATCTGCTCATACACAGCAGCCCTGTTTATCCTTAATGTATTCGACCCAGTTACCTGCAGATATAAGATATTTATATATAGCACCAACCTGTTGTGCATCGCTGTACAGAGCAGATTCGCAATGAATCCTGGGTAATCTGTATCCAGGTTTGACACCTACGGGGGTCATTAGTCAGATTAATTAACACCTTTATTAGCATATACAGTATATACCTTGTTCTACTGCAGAACATTAAAATATATTACACCTTATCAGTGACTAAATACTAAGTTTAATAGTCCCAGAAGAGACGCGAGCAGCTGCGACGGATCCCGCGCCGTATCTACGCATTTACACTCTTTGACTTTAATTGCTGCGGCCATTGTCCCATCAGCGGCAAGTGAAGTGAAACAATTAATTAAAATGGAATTATTTTATACCGGCAGGAGAAGGCGTTAATTGAAAAGTGTTTTTTATTGTACATTTACTGGGGTGTGGCCCAGATTATTTGACTTAAGGAGTATGAGAGCCTAGCGAGCGCAGATCACTTGGTAGTTAGTTTGATGGTGAAATTATTTTATAATTTTGTATTAGGTAACATTGTAATTTGTATATTACGTTTAATTCTACCTATAAAGGTTGGATGGAAATTGGACTGAGGAAATAGCCCTTATAGTTAGGGGGCAATCCTCACGATCCCGCTCTCTTTAAGAAACTTAATCGGCTGATATGGATAAGGTTTTTAAGCGTCTACGGGGCGTGGATAGCCCGGACATGAGGCTAAACACGGGTACAACACAATCTACTACCACGCCCCGAGTAGCCTCTTTTCTCGCTCCTACCATTGCATCGGTTCACGGTACCCCTCGTCGAATACCCGCGATCGGCGCGAGAAAAGCGGTGTGGTGCGGCGCGTGGGGGAGAACCGATATCTACCGAGGCACAAAAGGCACTAACTGCGCATAATCAAAACATACCTCGCGAGTACAATAACAGGCGCTAGTGCAAAGGCGTCAGGCTCGACTTGTGGGTGGAGCTGACATAGAAGAGATCAGTGTAGGCGGAGAAAAGGAGCTACTGGGGCGTGGCTTAGCCGCGAGGTGGATACGGACTCATTTCCGGCTAGCTCCGAATCCGCCAGTATCCGTCTTAAAAAACGATTACAAGTGGGTGAAAATCACTGGGGAATGGCATGGAAACAGGGAGTGCTGTAGCACCCTTGTCGTTCATCCTCCTTCATCCATTAACGTTCGATACTTGCATTAAAGCACGATCACCCTCGCCCTGCCCCTAGCTTGCTCCTAGCGACAGAACAGGAATTGGTGAATGGGAAGGGAAGCTGGTAGAGTCTGTGAGAGAAAGAAAGAGAGAAACTTATTCGAGCCACAGAGTCTGCTGAGATAATTCACGCATACTCCCACGTGCGGGGACCTCACCAGCAATGACAGGTGCTGTGAAACAAAAACTATTAGTTTAGACTACGAAATATACATGAGAGAGCATGTTGAAAGGCATTTTTACAATCAGGACATGCTAAAACGATATTCTAAAACCTGTCACGCAGCTAAACGGCATGACAGTGGGCCCGGAAGACGAGGAGCTACATTAACGCGTAAACTTCGGGGTTGGCGTAGAGCGCTCTATGGGATTATTTATAGCTAGAAAACCCGTGTATCATCCTGTGGGTCACGACCGCGAAAGAGGTATTTTAAAGAAGATATTGTGAAAAGAGAAACTGTGACGGTTGTTTAATATAATGCCCTAACTTAGTAAGTAATAGGTCGATGAGGCTGTCATCAGACACGGAGTAGAACTGCGAACAAGGGGGACTAAAAGGAGAAAGGGGGAGTGACTAGACGAAAGAGTCATCACCTGATACGTACAAAACTAACTAATGCTAAGCAGAGGGCTAAGTAATAAATAATGTGAGCCGATGAACTGCCGTGGACAAATCCAGAATATAAAGGTCGTAAAACAGGCAAAAGCATCATGTACAATGCCTAAAACTAGTGAGAGAAAAAAAAAATGTAATTTTAAAATTGAAATAAAAAATTAAAAAAAAATTATGAAGATGAATTACCAATGTTCATACAGAAGACTGTACCGTCAGTACCTTGCCCGTATATTGTCCTATAAACGGCAAGATGCGAAGTCACAGTCCTTCAGTATGTGGGGGGGGGGCAGGGGGCGTAACTGAAAGGAACAACTACAGGGGTAGCAGAACCGATAGCGACACACTGCTAGGGAAAAAGGCATCCACCGTTATAGCTGGAGTGGCCAAAAAAAGGCCGGGGCTCTGGGGTAATTGCAGTGTGCTTTGACGCTAACTATGTATGCTATTGATGTGTATAAGGAGGAGAAAGTATTAGTAAGAACTGTTGTAATATGAATGCATGTGTGTATAGGGTACGTATGTATTTGTATGCGTAGAGGTGTGTTATCTACTTAAAGAGCTAGATATATTTTCTTGGTAAGTGGGGATTTGAAAAAGATGGGGCGCGGGAGCATTCAAACTTTTGCTATATGTGATACCGGCCTAGAGAGGGGTAGACCATTGCCCCCTTTATCCCAGAGCTTTTGGGGTGGAAACACCTAGAACTGCCATAGAGCAGGACTTTTTTCATAGAGCATCCAAATATTAGGCTGCGGGTGATTAGGCTATCATCGATGACGTGGCCATATTTAATGGGTAAAATACTAATATAAAGGAAAACAATTTGAAATAAAGTTAAGAAGATTTACAGAATAATAAATCATTACAGAGATGGGCTGTGGCAAGAAAGGAAAGATTAACTGGCAACATTCTTAAAGCAACTCAGCCAGGTGTTTACAAGCCAGTAGTGACGAGAGCATAGCTTGACATGCGGTAGCACACACTTACTAGCCGGAAACGCTCATCTTGGTATCGTGGGAACTTGATACCGAGGTGAAATTGTTGCTAGTAGCAAAAAAGAGGAACAGCAAGAGCTGATAAAATTCAGGGTACCGAAAGGGGGGTCTGGGAAAAGATTGTGTTGGTGCGACTACTGCCTTCTATAAAAGAATAACACACCATACACACGGTGGGGAAAGGGTAAGCTTTCCTGCAATTTTGCCAAACGATAGACTCGACAGTAATGAGCTGGATGACTCATACACATCAGACGGAGAGGATGGTAGCAAAGAATTGATACTTCTGCCTATCAGATGACAACACAGGAAGAATAGGTGATGCTCGGCTTCTACCGGGAGCATGAGACGAGCTGAGCAGTACATAATTAGGGTAATGAGGAGAAGCGTACAGGAGAACATGAGCTAATAGCCGCTCATTATCATACATTTAATAATTGTTTTTTTTTAGCAAAAAACCACTGGCAGCACAGGTGATTCAACAGGATAGTGTAATGAATCGCGATCATTGGTAAGCTATCAAGCAGTTCTCAAAGTATGTATGTGGTTGGGGGAGATCATAGATACATAGAAATCAAAAATGGAGAATTTACTTAGCCTGGGTCAAGTTTTCCTCTTCTGAGGGAATATGCAAAAGAGAGAAGGCGTTAATTGAAAAGTGTTTTTTATTGTACATTTACTGGGGATCCAAGATTATTTGACTTAAGGAGTATAAGCCTAGAGACGCATCACATGGTTAGTTATTTTGATGGTGAAATTTTTTTTATTTTTATTATTAAAATATATTATTTTTAAGTTTAAAAATTTTCTCACAGTTTTTAAAGAGAACCTACCACCACGATTCTACCTATAAAGGTAGAAGGGGTGGTAGGACACGAGGCTACACGGCGCGGCTACTCCACGCCCCAGTAGCTGCTTTCCCCCGCCTACCCTGTGATCTTCGGCGCGCAGCTCCTGGCAGCTGCGCGCCCTCGTCCGAGAAGCCGGAGTTCTGCGCATGCGCAGTAACTCCGGCCTCGTTCCCGAGATCGCGCATCTTGGCCGGAGTTACTGCGCATGCGCAGACTACTCCACGCCCCAGTAGCCTCTTTTCTCCTCCTACCATTGCATCTTCGGCGTGCAGCTCCTTGTAGCTGCGCGCCCTCGTCGAGTACCCGGCGTTCTGCACCTGCGGTTGCGCGGCCATAGCTCCGAGGCCGGCACTACTGCGCATGCACAGAACGCCGGGCACTCGGGCGAGGGCGCGCAGCTATGAGGAGCTGCACCCTGAAGATGACATGGTAGGAGGAGAAAAGAGGCTACTGGGGCGTGGAGTAGCCGCGACGTGTAGCCTCATGTCCGGCTACTCCACGCCATAGTAGCCGCTTAAAAAAATTTACCAAGTTTTCTTAAAGATAGCCGGGACGTGAGGATTAGCCCAAAAAAGGGCTATCCTCACATCCCATTCATCCACCTACCACCCGTTCTACGTTTTTAGGTAGAATTGTGGTGGTAGGTTCCCTTTAAGTGGATATTTCCAACTTTTTTTGATCCTTTAAAGAGCACCTGCTATTTAAATTGACCCACATAAAATAAAAACTTCATAAAACACTATGATAAAAAAAAACATTGCCCTTATCCCTAAATGGCTCTCCAGGGCTGCAATGTTAAAAAATCTATTTGTAAACTTATATGCAACTCACCTGATGTGAGTCCAATGATATTAATGTAGTCCTGCATATTAAACTGTACTTGCCCTGCCTACTTGTTGACAGGTCTTGCTGCTAGGACCAGCTGCTGTTTGGAACTAGTACTTAGGGACCATCTTCCAATATTCAACTACAGACATAAACAGCTCTGGTTACTTATCATTAGGGGTAGACAAAGCTGTGTCAAATGTTTTACTTATTGTTTTACACCATACTGGAACAAAAAGCTGTGTTACATCATTGAGATCTTCATGTCATGTGAACAGCGTGATGAGATCAAAGGTCATTTATCTAGTAACATTAACATCTACCTCATGTATGTATCTGATCACATATAATCACAGCATGCCTCCATGGACTTCTACTCTTCCCCATCCTGCTGTGATTTCATAAGATCAGATATATAAATGGATTGGGTGAAATAAAGTGCTAAATGGTAGGGAGCATATGGCTTGGGGAGTAGTAGATGGGAGGGGCCAGATGAATAATTTTGGTACTAGCTAAAAGTTTTTTCACATAACCGCACTTGTGGTGAATCACTGGAGAAGGGGGCAGTGGACAGCTGTAGCAACCTGTGTCTCAGTCTCCTCATCCATTCTTCTTCTCCTTCACATCACCCTCCTCCTTCCCCTACCTGCTCAATGCGCATGACAGGAAGTGGGGAAGGGGGAAGGTGCTTGGTGAGTGTGGAGGAAAGAAGACTTATGGCAGGCACAGAGGCTGCTGAAGATTCCTCCTCCCCTGGGACTCACACATGCAATGAGCCAGGTGATGTGAAATAAACTATTATTAAGTACTGAAATTATTAAGCATGTTGTTAAAGGCATTTTTAAAATCAACATAGCGCAGGTTATTCGAACCTGTCACCAGCTAAAAATGACATTCCCGATGACAAGCTAATTAACAGAACTGCTGAAAGCTATTTATGGTGATGAGTTATATATAACCAGTGTATCCTTGGGCCCTCAAAGTATTATATATAGAAATATTGGTAAAATATTGTTTAATATTCCTACTTATTAGTGTATCATAGGCTGTTCACAGAGCTCAGACTACTACGAGAGTAATACTTCTACAACTACTTCTAACAGAGTCTATATAATTGTATCCTAATAAACTGCTCCGGACAAATCCAGAATATAAAAAAGGTCTTAAAAATAATATAATGTACATGCCTAAAACTATTAAAAATGTAATTTTTAAAATTGAATAAATTAAAAAAAAATAATAAAGGAATGATTACCAATTTAATACATAAGCTTTCCACATACATTGCACCTGTATATTGTACTACTGCAGGGAGGAAGTAGCTCCTTCAGTAAGTGGCAGGGGCGTAACTACAGGGGTAGCAGCCATAGCAGCTGCTATGGGATCCACAGTGTCAGGAGGCCCGGCATCTGGGGTATTACATTGGTGCTTTGCTCTAAATGTATATGCATATGTGATGTGTATGTATATGTCTGTGTATATGATGCATGGGTGTATATGGTACTGTATGTATATATGTATATAAGGTGTGTATATACTTTATATATATTTTAAGGGGTTTATGGGGCCCCATTCAGAAGTTTGCTATGGGGTCCTGCCTCTGCTAGTTAGGCCACTGGTAAGTGATCATGAGGTTTACTTTTTAGGTGACTATTGCCCCCTTTATCCCAGAGCTTTGGACCCTAGATGGCCATGAGACAGGACTTTTTATATAGAGCAGCCATTGGGCTACGGGATGAGGCTATCATCATGACGGCCATGTTAATGGTAAATAGAATATAAAAAACTATTTGAAATAAAGTTAAAGATTTCGAATATACTTTACAAAGATGGCAGCTTACTGCCATCTTTAAGGCAAATCTACCATGTGTTTATTTCCATTGTGAACCAAACATACCTTGAGAATGCTGTAGCTACACTGATGCAGAAACATATCTTGTTTAAACCTTGATCCGAGTAGTTTTGCTTAAAAAACAATTAAAAATTCAGGACTTTGGGAAAGATGGGTGCAGACTGCCTGCTATAAATAAACACATTACACATGGAGCTTCCTGAATTGTCCAGACAGGACTAAGACAGTATGAGCTGGATGACTCATACACAGCAGCTGGAGGATGGTGCAACAATTGATTACTTCTGCCTGTCAGAGACAACACAGTGAGGATATATGCTCGGCTTATGCCGGGCAGGACGAGGCTGGAGCAGTAAATAATTAGGGTAAGAGGAGAAGAGTCAGGGAGAAACAGGAGCGACAGAGCCTCATTATCATAATTTTATAAATGTTTTTTTTAGCAAAACCACTCAGCACAGGGATTAAACAAGATATGTTTCTGCATCAGTGTAGCTACAGCATTCTCAAAGTATGGTTGGTTCATAATACATGAAATCAAAAGGTAGATTTCCTTTAAGCCTGGGTTCAATGTTTTCTCTTCTGATGTAATATGCAAAAAATCCTTAAAAAAACCCCTAAGCCTCTCAGACGTGGCTCATCTTGTTGCAGATTTTTGACAGGCAGAAATGTTCTCTCCTGAAATTCCATCAGACTCCAGCGGTTGATTTGATTTTCTGCAGCGTTCGGCTTCTTATCGACATGAATCACTAGATTATTGCGCTCCTAATTCAAGCCATTTTTCTAGAAAACTATAAAGAGAAAAAAAATAAAATAAAATAAAAAGTGTGAGGCTTGTAAACTGTAAAATGTGCCACTTCTTTAATAAATGTATCCTTAAGTGTCTGATATTTTCAGGGAACAAAATATATTAAAAATAGTTCATGTTCTCGGAGGGATTGCAACGAAAAGAGAGTGTCTGCAGTTGTAAAAGACCTCTGCGGGGAGGGGGCTATGGCGCAGTCTACACAACATACCGTATATATTCGAGTATAAGCTGACCCAAGTCTAAGCCGAGGCCCCTAATTTTACCACAAAAACCAGGGAAAACCCATTGACTCGAGTATAAGCCGAGGGTGGGAAATGCATTGGTTACAGCCTCCCCAGTATATAGCCTGCCGGACCCTGCCCCATAGTATATAGCCAGCACCTGCCCCCCAGTATATAGCCTGCCAGCCCATACCCCCCAGTATATAGCCAGCCCCCTGCCCCAGTATATAGCCAGCAGTGGGGGAAGCCGGAAAGGTGATTTTTTTTCTACTCGAGTATAAGCCGAGTTTGGGGTTTCACCAATTTTTTGGGGTGAAAAACTAGGCTTATACTCGAGTATATATGGAATATATGGAGTATATATGGAAATTATATAAACATACTGGAATAATACTATCCCCTACCCAAAGAATTGCTAAGTAAGGGCCATGGGATCATATGGGGCCCCGACACTGTCGTTCTTCAGGGACGAATACAGTTGGCAATAGACTCCAAGCTCTACAATCCAGAGTGAGGATGTGCTTAGGGAAGCTTCTGACTAGACTGCATTTGACATTAGGTACCGCAGATCAGTAGTGGATTATAATATATATGTATATAATATAATATAATTGGGTAGTAGCCCCGGGCCCCATTGTCACCCAAACCACCCACCAAATTTTAATCTGAGAAGAAACTTCACCCATGAAATTCCACATTTATCTATTCCTGTTCTCAATACACATGTACACAAGAGACATTTCAGGACCTTTGAAGATCCTCTTAAGTTCCTGAAACCATATATTAAATGCAGACAGAAGGGACACATCCACAATCCCACAATTCCAGACTTGTAGGAGCTATAATATTCATACAGCCCAGGGCCCATGGCAGACTTTATCCCCCCCCCCCCTGCCGTAGACCCTGTACTAGGGTGCCAATTTCTGCAGGGGGCCTCCTTAGAAGCAGGAACTTTTTTTATAATAATTTTTTTCCCCATAGCAGATTGCTGCAACACTGACAGTGTGTAGGTAATCGATAGTACTGGGGACACAATGGTTAATGGTCTATAACACACGGGTGTCATAGAGTATAGGATTATGGGTTCTGGTATATTAAAGTGGGGCACAGGGTATAATGTTTGAGGTTCCGCAGCAGCTGAGGCGTAATGTATGAGGTTGTACAGCAGCTGAGGTGTCAAGTTTGAGGTTGTGCAGCAGCTGAGGTGTAAAGTATGAGGTTCCGCAGCAACTGAGGTGTAACGTATGAGGTTGTGCAGCAGCTGAGGTGTGAAGTATGAGGTTCTGCAGCAACTGAGGTGTAATGTATGAGTTGTGCAGCAGATGTGGGGCTTATAATGATGTTCTGCAGCAGCTGAGTTGTATGTTATGCAAATCTCCTGTTGTTGATGATGATGTATGCAGCAGAGTTGTGTTAGGAGGTTCTGCAGCAGCTGAGGTGTGTATTACAATGTTCTGCTAAGGTGTGAATCCCGAAATTCTATGCGGTGATGCGGTGATTCTATGAGGTGTTGCAGAAGCTGAGATGTGCATTGTGATGTTCTGCAGCAACTAAGGTTTGTTTAAGATTCTCTGCAGCAGCTGATGTGTATATTTCACCTCTTTGCAGCATCTGAGGTTTTAGTTAGGAGGTTCTGCAGCAGCTGAGGTGTGTATGATGAGGTTGTAAAGTAACTGAGGTGTGTATCATGAAGTTCTGCAGCAGCTAAGGTGTGTATTATGCAGTTCTGGAGCAGCTGTGGTGTGTGTTTTGATGTTCTGCAGCAGCTGAGGTGTGTATTATTAGGGTACTACAATAGCTGAGGTATTTATAACAAGGTTCTGCAGCAGCTGAGGTGTGTATTATGAGGGAACTGCAATAGCTGAAGTATGTATTAGGAGGTTCTGCAGTAGCTGAGGTGCATATGATGAGGTTCTGCAGCAGCTGAATTATGTATTAGGTGGTTTTGCAGTAGCTGAGGTGTATATATTGAGGTTGTGCAGTAGCTGAGGTATGTATAATGAGGCACTGCAGTAGCTGAGGTGTACATGATGAGGTTCTGCTGCAGCCGAGATGAATATGATGAGGTTCTGCAGCAGCTGAGGTGTATATGATGAGATTCTGCAGTAGCTGAGGTGTTTATTAGGAGGTTCTGCAGGAGCTGAGGTGTATATGATCAGGCACTGCAGTAGCTGAGGTGTATATGAGGAGGTTCTGCAGTAGCTGAGGTGTGTATCAGGAGGTTCTGAAGCAGCTGAGGTGTATTCTCACATCCCGGCAGCTTGAGGATCCAGTTTCCCTCCATCTTCCTTGCACCCTGCATCCAGCACTGACAGCACCACTTCTAATTAAGTGGGTGATGACTATTTGTAGCAGCGCAAGTTGTAAAAATTAATTTGTTCCGCGTTCAGTCCCTTTATGGTTATCTGCGATAGGTGAGGGCTGAGAGGCTGTTTACTCCGCTCCTCAACACATGTTTCCAATAAGAATTAATCTTCCTCTTCTTACTTAGAAATGTTCAGTTTTATGACATATTTTGCCTTCCTGTAACTTATGGAGCATTTGGGAATCATTAGAGAGGACCTTGATGGGGCGCAGTAAATTAGAGCGCTTTACTTCTGAGCCTTCTGCAAAACTTCAAAGGCGAGAAACAGACAGCATTAATGTCAGGACATCCCAAAAACACATGCCCCCATTTACAAGGGAGAGGGGGCATTCATCATCCGGCTACCGATCAGCCAGAGGAGCAGGAGCCGACATCGAGAGATCTCATAAGGTGATGGAAAAATCTTCTACAACAGAAACAACCCGTGCCGAGACATCTATGGGACAATAGGAACCACCAGTGCAGAGACATCTATGGGACAATAGACTCAACCTGTGCTGTGACATCTATGGGATAATAGGAACAACCAGTGCTGAGACATCTATAGGACAATAGACTGAAACTGTGCCGAGACATCTATGGGGCAATAGGAACAACCAGTGCTGAGACATCTATGGGACAATAGGTTCAACCCATGCCGAGATATCTATGGGATAATAGGAACAACCAGTGCAGAGACATCTATGGGATAATAGGAACAACCAGTGCAGAGACATCTATGGGATAATAGGAACAACCAGTGCTGAGACATCTATAGGACAATAGACTGAAACTGTGCCGAGACATCTATGGGACAATAGGAACAACCAGTGCTGAGACATCTATGGGACAATAGGTTCAACCCATGCCGAGACATCTATGGGACAATAGGAACAACCAGTGCAGAGACATCTATGGGACAATAGGAACAACCAGTGCAGAGACATCTATGGGATAATAGGAACAACCAGTGCCGAGACATCTATGGGACAATAGGAACAAAGCTGCGGACATCCCGTAGTATATAGCCAGCACCTGCCCCCCAGTATAATAGCCTGCAGCCCATACCCCCCAGTATATCACCCCGTAATAGCGCCCCTGCCCAGTATTAGCCAGCAGTGGGGGAACGGAAAGGTGGTTTTTTTTACTCTAGAGTAAGCCGAGTTTGGGGTTTCACACAATTTTTTGGGTGAACTCGGCTTATACTGAGTATATATGATATATGGAGTATATGGAGAATAATATATAACATACTGGAATAATACTATCCCTACCCAAAGAATGCTAAGTAAGGGCCCTGGGATATATGGGACCCCGACACTGTCGTTCTCCACGGGGAATACAGTTGGCCATAGACTCCCAGCTCTACATACAGTGAGATGTGAGCAGTGGTGACCAGTCATGTACAGATCAGTATATATAAATATAGTATATAATAAATATATTGGGTAGTAGCACCCCCATGTCACCCAAACCACCCACCAAATTTTAATCTGAGAAGAAAATTACACCTGAAATTCCACATTTATCTATTTCCTGTCTCATACACATGTACACAGAGAGCATTCAGGACCTTTGAAGTCCTCTAAGTCCTGAAACACCTATTAAATGCCAGAAGGAAGGGGACACACCACCAATCCCAAGCTAAGAATATCCAGATTGAGTGAGCTATTTAGATATCATACAGCCAGGGCCCATGCATGCCTTATCCCCCCGCCCCTGCCGAGCCTGATGACTAGGGTGGCACTCTGCAGGGGCCTCACTGAAGCCATGAACTTTTGTTTTAATTACATTTTTTTTTACCCATGGCAGATTGCTGGCAACACTGACAGTATAGCTGGTATCGAAAGTACTGGGACCACAACGGTCATGGTCTCTAATAACATGGGGGTCATAGGTACGGATTCTGGGCCCCCCATCCGTGCTCTGTATATTCAGTGTAGCACAAGGGTCTACTGTAGGAGGTTTCCGCAGCAGCTGAGCATAAGTCTGAGGTGTACTGCCGCTGAGGTGTAACAGTGATGAGGTTCTAAGCCGTGCAGTGTCACAGTAGAGTTCCGAGAGATGGGTCTTTAAAGTATGAGGTTCTGCAGACCTGAGGTGTATGTATGAGTTGGAGCAGATGTGGGGCTTAGCATGCTGTTCTGCAGCAGCTAAGTTGGCTCTGCAAATCTTAATTAGGCGAGGTGTTGTATTACCAATTTCTGCTCAGGTGGAAGAGAACCAAAAACAGATTTGTTGTGAGTCACTCTACGAATCAATGAGACTACCAGTGTGCGCCCCTGTGCCACTCACCCTCATATCTTCAGGGTGACCCATGGATTCTGCCGCAGCTGAGGTGGGATCTGCTCAGGTGTGTCTTTAATGCGGCAGCTGAATGTGACATTATCCAGCTGATGGTTGTACTATGAGGTGTTGACGCGCTGAGATGGTTATTGTGATGTTCTGACAGCCCGCTACGGTTTGTTTTAGATTCCTTCAGCAGCTGGGTGTATCTTTCATTCACGGCAGACTGAGGTGGTCATATGAGGTTCATACAGCAGTTAGCGGTGGTCTGAGTTTGTCTGCAGCCCCTGTCTTTTTTATTACGTTCGCATCAGCGCGGTGTGTATCCTGAACCGTTTGCAGCATACTGCGTTTGTCTTCTGAGGTTGTCCTTAACTTGATTTTGTATCCGAGGTTCTGACATCCAGCTAGTGGTAATGACGCATTTCTGATCATTTCTTTTTATGTTCTTGTCCTGCATCGAGCTGAGGTTATATTATGAGATGTTCTGCCTCCCCGTGAGTCTTCTCGCTTCTGTTCTGCATCATCTGAGGTTTATATGATGGGTTCGCCGCATTGAGGATGTATATCGAGGGGTTCTGCAGTCGCTGAGTGTGTATGGGAGGTCGCGCGAGCTGCGGAGAATATTCTTCACATCACGACAGCTGGTAGGATCCACGTTATTCCCATCTTCCTTGCACACCTGATCCAGCAATCTGACCAGGCAAACCACTTCAAGTTAAGTGGGTGATGACTATTTGTCGCAGCGCCAGTTGTAAAAAAATATTTGTTCGTGTCAGGTCCCCTTTATGGTTGTCTGAGCGTAGTGGGGCTTGAGGAGGTGTTTACTCCGCTCCCTCAACCACATGTCTTCCACATAGAATTAATCTTCCTTCTATTCGGAAATTGCCAGTTTTCGCTATTTGCCTTCCGCACTTAGGAGCCATTTGGGACATTAGCTAGGAGGACCTTGCTGGGGCGCAGTAGAGCATTGGGCTTACCTATGAGCCTCTGCAACCACTACGCGCGAAACGATAGACACATTATGTCACGGTACATCCAAAAACAATGCCCAATTTACAGGGACGAGGGGCATTCATATCGGGACTACCGAATCCGCCGGGCGAGCAGGAGCCGACCATCGGAGAGCATTCATAAGGTTCGATGGAAAAATCTTTCTACAACAGAAACAACCGTGCCGAGCACTAGGACATAATAACGGTGCGACTATGGGACAATAGACTCAAACTGTGCGAGACATCTATGAGGGACAACGACACCATCGGCATCTAGACAAAACAACCAGGGAGAGACAGCTATGGGACAATAGGAACAACCAGTGCAGGACTTCTATGGGACCCTAGACTCCACCTGTGTGAGACATCTATGGGACACTCATAGACCCACTGTGGTGAGATTGGGGAAAAACTCGATCCCCGCTGTGCCACGCATCTATGGGACAATAGGAACAACCAGTGCAGAGACATCTATGGGACAATAGGAACAACCAGTGCAGAGACATCTATGGGACATTAGGAACAACCATTGCTATGACATCCATGGCATTATATTTTTTGTGGTAAATGGTTTTGGCCACTTTACTTCATGTGTTTTGTAATGTATGTGTGAGTGTGGGGGGTGATCGGATATGAGGTAATTTACCAATATTCATCTAGTAATAGTTCTGCTCCGCTTTCTTGATATGTAAAGTGAAGCCTCCTGTCTTCTACCTCATCAGCCGGAGATTCCTGTCCATAAAATGGCGGCAGATGGAGGGTCATGTGATCTGTATCTGGCCATGGGCAATCATCCTGCCAGGACCTTATGGTAGTATTTATGAATTTAAGAACAAGGTCCTGGCAAGGTCACACTTACACACACATTACAATAAAACATCAAGTAAAGTGACTTATCAGGGCCTCTGCCCACAACAGTAGGGCGTGAAAGGGGGGGAGGCGCGGCTGACCGGGAGTGGGTCGGCGCTGGGCATTTCCGTCCCCGTGCCAGTGCACTCGCTGCTGACGGTAACTTTTCACATGCGAAAAGTCGCCGGCTGTGTTTATTTCAAATCCAGACAAGGACTGGCGTAAAATATATACGTAGAATAAACGCTCCACGAGGCGGAAGCCTCTTGATGCACCGGCAGGGCTATCATACACCGGTGATGATAAATATCCCCCCATATCTTGTTTGTGGAAATGGATAATACAAAGAACCCTTCTCCTGAATTGTAGCAGCTCTTTTCCATTTTTGCGTTTCCATTTTAAGCCCCACCATCCGAATTCCATAGCATTTTTTTTTATTTTTCCATTTATAGAGCTGTATGAGGACTTGTCTTCTGCAGGACAAATTATACTTTCTTGTGGCACCATTTCATATTTTATGGGAATCTGGAAAGAACTTCAATGTTAATGAAATTAACAAAAGAGCTCTGATGCTCATTAAAATATACTGCAAAACAGTTGTATATCACTTGACTGTTCACCTCCGGCAGGCTTTAAATCAGACGTCTGCTGTTATAACAGTAGACCAACCACCCCCTGCGTGGAGAGTTTTCAGTCCATGATCCTGGCTCTTAAGGGTTAATATCCGAGCGCTGTACATTTTCAATTAAACCGTGAAGGATCACCTTATACCCTAAAAACGCATTGTCTAAAAAAAACCATCAGGCAAACAGTTTTCTTTAGAATGTTCGCCACAATTGACTTCATTGTAATATTTTGCTTTTTTTAATTAAAGTTGTTGCAGACTTTGTGATTAGTTACGTATAATTGACTCTGTGTCACCCCCCTCCCCCCATGTGTTATACACTCTAAATTCGGGCATGTTGTGAGTGTTTGTAATGAAGTCAATGGAGTGTAAGTCTGCACAGAGCCATTAAGGAAGCTGTGCACAACACAGAGCAGCTTCTGTCACTTTGTATCGAGAGTGTTTTCCATGTTTTGGTTCGGGTTCTCAGTTTGCTACTGTTCTTTAGCATTTTATTTGAATTTTTATCTCAAACTTGGTAAATTTTCCACGAACTTTGCATAAGTCACTAGTAACTGTGACAACAAGAAACTTTGTATTCCCGTACCTACTCAGAGTTTTTCGGTCTAAAAATTGTGCTGAAAAAAACCACATCGGCTTATGCTGGAGTGTGTAAAAAAATAAACTTGTATACAGGGTTACGTACAAGATAGGGTCTGTAGGTTTTTTCTTAAGTTGAATTTGTATGTAAGTCGGAACCGTATAATTTATAATTGTAGCCTCAGCCAGAACTTTTTTGGGTCTCTGTGACAATTGGATTTTAAAAATGTTGGATTGTCATAAGAATCAGGATTAACAATAAAGCTTCATTACAGACGCCTGTGATAACTGTTACAGCTGATTATTGTAGCCTAAGGCTAAAGTACAGTAAATTACCAATAGCCAGAGGTCCGTTTGTAACTAGGGGTCATCTGTAAGTCGGGTGTTCTTAAGTAGGGGACGGCCTGTACTTGCCCGCTGGTGTCTGATGATGTCATAGTGTGCGCGGGCAGAGCGCATAGATGTGCTGAGGGGAGATGACGAGCCACGAGGAAATAAAGATGCTGGGTTGAACGCCGCAGGTAGGTAATAAGTTTATTATTTTATAGGACATCTACCACCAGGATGAAGGATTGTAAACCAGGCACACTGACATATTGATGTGTGTCCCCTCTGACAGGATCTGCTCCTCCTTAAGCTTCTTATGCTTGTTTCTAAGAAAAATAGGCTTTAAAATATATGCAAATAAACCTGAGGGGCTCCAGGCTCCATTAACACCCATGGAGCCTGGAGCCCCTCAGGCTCGTTTGCAAAATTTTAAAATCCCTTTTTTTGTGAAAACCAGGAAATAAAAAGCTAAAAGACAAGGGGATCCTGCCAGAGGGTGCACACACCCAGATGTACATGTGCATGGTTTACAATCCTTCATCCTGGTGGTAGATTTCCTTTAAGGGGGCTCTGCTGCTGCTGGAAATTTTTCCCCCGTTGCATAGCAGCGTTTTATCGTTCATTTTTCACTCTCCGCCTTCACAAGTCTATAACTTTTTTCATTTTTCCGTGTACATTGCTGTGTGAGGGCTTAATTTCTGTGTAATTTTACTTCTAAGTGACATTTTCACTGTGAGCTCAAATTTGTTTATTCTTTGGGTCGGTACAATCACAGAGACACCAAATTTATATCGGTTTTATTGTGTTTTTATACATTTTCAAAAATAATGGGGCACACTTACTTTCCTGTCTGGAGTAGCTCACAGAAAGTGCATCTGGATGAAAAAACGGATGAAAGTGCATCTGTGGACCCTTAGTAAATAAGCCCCACTGTGTATGAAAAAAAAAATTGTTTCGCCATCTTCTAACACTAATAACTTTTAGATTTATATCATTTCTGAGACGGGGGGGGGGGCTAATTTAATTTTTTTTTTTAACTTGAAATTATTTTTTTGTCTATTTTTTAGCCCATCTAGGGTTTTTCAACCCTGATCGTTCCTACCACATACTTCCAGCATATGGCATTTTTTTTTACATAGGATTCGTTACAGTGGCACATTGTAACAAATCTCCAGAAACCATGCGTGTATGACAAGGCTGTCATGGCAACCGATCACTGATCACCAATCTCAACACATAATAAGGATAATACTGTAGAACTGATCGTGGTTAATAGCTGTGAGTGTTTGCTGTAATATGCTGCAAATACCACCTCTGTATAAAAATCATTTGAATATACAGGCAGTCCCCGGGTTACGTACAAGATAGGGTCTGGAGGTTTGTTCTTAAGTTGAATTTGTATGTAAGTCGAAACTGTATATTTTATAATTGTAGTTCTAGACAAATTTTTTTTTTGCCCCTGTGACAATTGGATTTTCAAATTTTTTTGCAGTAATGGGACCAAGGATTATCAATAAAGCTTCATTACAGACACCTTACAGCTGATCATTGCAGTCTGGGACTATAGTAAAGTATAGCTTCACCAGAGGTCACAGGGAGCAGAGGGGTCAGTCTTTAACTATGGGTTGTCTGTAAGTCAGGTGTCCTTAAGTTAGGGACCGCCTGTAATATTTAACTCCTTGTTTTTTGTGTAAATATATTTATGATTGGAGTTCACATGTTTATTGTTGTGACCCAGCCTAAGATATGGTGCTGTAGGATGCGTTTGTCCCAAGTATTAGCCGTATTTGCTGCGTACGTTTCCTGGCGTTTCACACTTTACTTTCTCAAAGGGATGATGTGTAAAGCAGGGGTATAACCACAGGGGTAGCAGCCATAGTGCCATGGGGCCCACAGTGTCAGGGGACCCGGCATCTAGGGTATTGGGTGTGAATAGGCTATGTGTGTGTGGTGTTTTAAGCCCCACCATCCGAATTCCATAGCATTTTTTTTTATTTTTCCATTTATAGAGCTGTATGAGGACTTGTCTTCTGCAGGACAAATTATACTTTCTTGTGGCACCATTTCATATTTTATGGGAATCTGGAAAAGAACTTCAAATGTAATGAAATTAACAAAAGAGCTCTGATTGCTCATTAAAATATACCGCAAAACAGTTGTATATCACTTGACTGTTCACCTCCGGCAGGCTTTAATCAGACGTCTGCTATATAATACAGTAGACACCCACCCTGCGTGGAGAGTTTTCAGTCCATGAGCCTGGACTTAAGGGTTAATATCCGAGCACTGTACATTTTCATTAAACCGTGAAAGATACACCGTTATACCCTAAATAAACGCAGTGTCTAAAAAAAAAACATCAGGCAAACGAGTTTTCTTTAGAATGTTCGCACAATTGACTTCATTGTAATATTTTGCTTTTTTTAATTAAAGTTGTTGCAGACTGTGTGATTAGTTACAGTATAATTGACTCTGTGTCACCCCCTCCCCCCATGTGTTATACACTTCTAAATTCGGGGCATGTTGTGAGTGTTTGTAATGAAGTCAATGGAGTGTAAGTCTGCACAGAGCCATTAAGGGAAGCTGTGCACAACACAAGAGCAGCTTCTGTCACTTTGTATCCGAGATGTTTCCATGTTTTGGTTCGGGTTCTCAGTTTGCTGCTGTGTTTTAGCATTTTATTTGAATTTTTATCTCAAAGCTTTGTAACTTTTCCACGAACTTTGCATAAGTCACTAGTAACTGTGACAACAAGAAACTTTGTATTCCCGTACCTACTCAGAGTTTTTCGGTCTAAAAATTGTGCTGAAAAAAACCACATCGGCTTATGCTGGAGTGTGTAAAAAAATAAACTTGTATACAGGGTTACGTACAAGATAGGGTCTGTAGGTTTTTTCTTAAGTTGAATTTGTATGTAAGTCGGAACTGTATATTTTATCATTGTAATCCCAGCCAGAACTTTTTTGGTCTCTGTGACAATTGGATTTTAAAAATGTTGGATTGTCATAAGAACCAGGATTAACAATAAAGTTTCATTACAGACGCCTGTGATAACTGTTACAGCTGTTTATTGTAGCCTATGGCTAAAGTACAATAAATTGCTAATATCCAGTGGTCCGTTTGTAACTAGGGGTTGTCTGTAAGTCGGGTGTTCTTAAGTAGGGGACGGCCTGTACTTGCCCGCTGGCGTCTGATGATGTCATAGTGTGCGTGGGCAGAGTGCATAGATGTGCTGAGGGGAGATGACGAGCCATGAGGAAATAAAGATGCTGGGTTGAACGCCGCAGGTAGGTAATAAGTTTATTAGATGTGTGTCCCCTCTGACAGGATCTGCTCCTCCTTAAGCTTCTTATGCTTGTTTCTAAGAAAAATATCCTTTAAAATATATGCAAATAAACCTGAGGGGCTTCAGGCTCCATTAACACCAATGGAGCCTGGATTTTAAAAGCCCTTTTTTTGTGAAAACCAGGAATTAAGAAGCTAAAACACGAGGGTATCCTGCCAGAGAGTGCACACACCAGGATGTACATGTGCATGGTTTACAACCCTTCATCCTGGTGGTAGATTTCCTTTAAGGGGGATCTGCTGCTGGAAATTTAACCACTTTGCATAGCAGCATTTTATCGTTCATCTTTCCACCTTCACAAATCTATAACCTTTTCATTTCTCCGTGTACAGAGCGGTGTGAGGGCTTAATTTCCGTGTATCAACTTTTACTTCCAAGTGACATTATTTATTACTCCATGCCATGTACAGCAAAGCTAGAAAAATTTCCAAATGATATTTGTTTATTCTTTGGGTCGGTACAATCACAGAGATACCAAATTTATATAGGTTTTATTGTGTTTTTAAACATTTTCAAAAATTAAAATAATGGGGCGCATTTACTTTCCCGTGTGGAGGAGATCACAGAAAGTGCATTGACCGGCGATATTGCACTGTGCCGCTATTCACTAAGATCGTGCGCCCGATATCCTGCATGTGTCGCTTCCTGGCTCATGTCCGCCGGAGTTCACCTTCCTCTTCCTGGTGCATGTAAGTGCTTGGTCTGAATCCGTTGGATTGTCCGATGGCATCCCCCCTATTACTGTCACATGAAAGCAGTGCAGCTGCGCCACAAGCCGATCGCGTGCGACTCAATCCCCAGTTAAACACCTGTCACAGCAGCTCAAATCCCGAAAACGGACGAAAGTGCATCTGCGGACCATTAGTAAATAAGCCCCACTGTGTATGAAAAAAAAATTGTTTCATTGAAGTCTGGGACTATAGTAACATTCAGAGAGCTTCACCAGAGGTCACAGGGAGCAGAGGGGTCAGTCTTTAACTATGGGTTGTCTGTAAGTCGGGTGTCCTTAAGTTAGGGACCGCCTGTAATATTTAACTCCTTGTTTTTTGTGTAAATATATTTATGATTGGAGTTCAAATGTTTATTGTTGTGACCCAGCCTAAGATATGGTGCTGTAGGATGCGTTTGTTCCAAGTATTAGCCGTATTTGCTGCGTACGTTTCCTGGCATTTTGCCACAGGGGTAGCAGCCATAGCGCTGTGGGGCCCACAGTGTCGGGGGCCCGGCATCTAGGGTATTGGGTGTGAATAGGCTATGTGTGTGTGGTGTGCATATACTGGACCACATTTACTAAGGGTCCGCGGAACGCACTTTCGCCTGATTGTGGAAATTTTCGGGATTTGCGCTGCTGTGACACCTATTTAGAAGGGGATTGTGTCGCACGCGATCGGATTTTGGCGCCGGCTTTCACGTGACAGAAATCGGGGGGTTTGCCGGAGTTCACCAACCTATTCCTGGTGCATGTGAGTGATTGATTTTGCGACACAAATAGTTTTTTAAATTCCGCGGTTTTTCCGAATCCGCCGGGTTTTCCAACGGCCACGCCGATTTCTGGTGCGTGAAAGCCGGTGCGATTGCACCGAAATCCGATCGCGTGTGCTAAAATCCCAGCGGAATTTGCCGCAAAACGGAAAAATTCGGGCAACCCGACGAAAGTGCGGCCGCGGAGCCCTTAGCAAGTGAGCCCCATTGTGTACGGTGGGAGGGAAATATCTTCCATTTGACCTTTGGCCTCAGGTCTGTTGTATCCCTGGTCTGAAGACTGCCAGGATACATTGTATTTTTATTCTTTGCTATTCCCGGTGTGTGATTCACAAGAAGTGATTCTTCCCCAGCAATTTGCACTTTCTTGATACATTAAAGCAGCGACAAGTCTGTGCAAACAGGAGCAATCCCTGCAAAACCTAACGCCACACTTATAAGTAGGTGTCTGTACAGGACTGACTGTAATAGAAATGGAAAGTGCCATCATCTTATTAGCAGCCACTACTCCTGCTACATCCTAACACATCACTAAGTGACATAACATTATTCCATTATTGATTACATGTGGTATGATATCAGTGTGGGATCCAGTGATATTAACACTATATAGCCCTGGAATACAAAATACACCAATTTTTTTCCCATTTTACATTAGACAAATGGATTAAAGAGGACCTGTCACCCAATTTATCGGCACTAGGAGCTGCTTACTTATATCTTCTTATATTTGTTATCCATGGCCTCCTTCCTTCTATGATCAGCTTTTAAAATTCTGCTAATGAGCGAGAAAGGCTCTGGGGCATTACCAGAGCCACCACATGCTCTGGTTTCACAGGCTGTTACACTGTGCAGGAGCAGGTTTCAACCTCCCTGTGCTCACTTGGTTCTATCCCTCTACACAGAGGGTAAGTGCTCCTGCACAGTGTAACACTGTGTGAAGCTACACTGTGACTGTGGTAATCTTTTTATACATCTCATCCATAGCCTCCTTCCTTCTAAAATTTTGTTATTGAGCCAGAAGGGCTCTGTAGGAGATACCAGAGCCCTTCCATTCTGTAGCTACTGATACACAGTACAGGAGCACTTTCTCCCTCCCTCTGTTTGAGATTACAGCAGGCAGAGTGAGGGGGGAGTGCTGAGGGAGCAAGGTGGAGGGTGAGACAGTGTAACAGCCTGTGAAACTAAAGTACGAAAGGGATCTGGGAACAGGAATTTGGAAAGAGATATAGTATAATTTGATCCACCACAATTGAGTTGCAGAGGTAGAAGCCCTAAGCACACTGCAGCCAGGCCCCAGTATCTGGCCATATAGCACCTATACCTGCATTTGGCGTAATATATAACCGTATAATCAGAATCAGCCATTTACAAAAGTTCCTTTAACTCCCTTCTCGGTCTGCACTGTCCTCACATGCCACTTATTGACTTTTCCGTGATTCCACATCCCCCCCCCATTAATCTGTGATCGCTCAGTCTACCGTCTCTGCTTCCAATCACCTGGTGAAGAATTGTTACAAATGGATGTAACCAAATGGAAAATACAATGAGAAACGAGCGTCGCTACATTTCTCCTTCATTATGCAGACCTTGAGTAATTCTAAGAGAAATCAATTACTTTGCAGACAGGTTCCCTACCCAGAACGGCTCTTTCCTTCTAGTCGGGTCTCCGATTCCGTCGAGATACAAGTCTTATCTGTCTGCCCGCAGCGTCACTTTGAAAGCAAAGTATGGCTTTAATGGCGACATTACTAATTGCTTTCATTGCCTCAGGTGCAGAAGCCTAGTGTCCAGCCAGCACAGGAGCGCATACTCTCCGATGAGGGGATGTATGAGTCTTATAAAGGAGGACAAACAAATGTAGCAGAGCTGACAATGCCATACCTACATTGTGTGCGTTGTTAGTAGCAGCAGGACTGTGAAATATGGAAATAAATGACCCTGTTGTATCTTTTGCAAGTACATTGGAATAGGTCCTCACACTGCTGTACTCTAAGATCTGTGCATTGAAATGTTAGAGAGCTCCTCTTCACTGAGTGATTGCTGTAGTGTACAACCAGAAGCCCGCTACAGGCTGAAAGCAGAGAAACATAGACAGTCCTGCTGCTATTAGACTGCTATTAGATGATTAAACTGATCCCCAGGGCCAATACCCACAGCCTCAGACTTAAGTCAGATCCAGATGGAATTGGCTTATCGTATGTTTGTATAAATCAAGGGCTTTTCCAATTATATGTGGTATGTAAAGGCCGACATTATGAGTAGCCAGCTAATTAGTTTTACTTTTCTCTGCTCAGAAAAGTGTTATGTCTACCCTTTAACCCTTACATAGCGATCAGAACTTTGTTACGTCAGGGTCACCAAGTGGTAAATCTCACAGATGGGTCTAGAATACATTGATGAATAACACCAAGAAGTCAAACAGAGAAAGGTCAGGAACAAGCCAAGGTCAGGGCAGGCAGATTTCTACTAAGGATCAGGCTAAATGTTAGAGTTATAAAAACTACCATGGACTCAGGGCTGTATGAACATTATAACCCCTACAAGACCGTAATTCACTCCCTAGACTTAGGCAATTGAGGATGGGCCTTCAGGACCTTTGGAGGACATTCAAGAGTCCTCTTGTGCACATATGTATTGAGAACAGGATAAGTGAGGATTTCATGGGTGAAGGATCATCTCAGTATTAATATTTGGTGGGTGGTTTGGGTGGCCATGGACCTCCTAAAAGGATTTGGCCCTGGGCTACTGCCCCAAACTCCCCACTAATGGTTGGCAGCAAAGATTATTTCAGGAATAACTGTGGTCCTCACAGTAGAGTAACAGGTCTGAAATGAGATGCCGATTATTGGAGAAGAAACCGAAAGTCTTAACGTGTCAAGACAAGTAGAAAGTAATCAGGAATCCTCCATCTTTTTTTCACCATGGGGACTAGGAATTATCCAGGGACACAAGAGGAGTATGGTTGCCCCCAAGCAGCGTGGACTGCCCAAGGAGTAGAAGGATATGGGCAAGCCCATTGCCGTGCCAACTGGGAAAAGTAACGTAACTATGGGCACAGACCGGAAGACCCTACAACATGATATACACAGGGTCTAAGAAACCTTCCTTGTCTGTCCACTTTTCAAGATATCCTACGACAGGCCGAAAAGGGGTTTCCTAATATTCTTTCACGGGACTTTTGTAAATGTGTGGCTGCTCAGTGGTTATGATGAGAATTGCAGTCAGCCAAAAGTTAAAGGGGTTGTCCTCAGGACCAGGACTAACTTGCTGATTGGTGGAGGTCTCAGTGATGGGACCTCCACAAATCACGAGAAAGGGAGTCTGTGGTACCTCTCTCTTGTTGGCACTGGACAACCCCTTTAAGCTAGCGTGTTACAAACATATGTCTTAATTAGCAAGACATTAACACACGTGCACTTTATCCCTTACAGACAATCAGAGATACAACTTTGACTTATTTCAAGGTCTTGTCTCCGAGAAAAATAGTAAGCAATAAGATTTCCTTCCGTTCAATGAAATGTAAATGTGAATGCAAAGAACCCGTCAGAAGTTCTGGTCCTCAGAAATTGTCTTGAAGATAATTTTTGCAATAAGAAAAGTTAAAAAGACTTATTCCAATAGTGAATTCATGCAACGTTATCTGTACCGTGGAAGCCGCAGGATAGCCGCAGGGCAAACCTACCCGGATCCTTCCATCCTGCCTGGACGTAGGGAACATTTATTTTATTCCACAATCAGTTTCAGCATCTATTTCTTTTCAAAGAAATGAAAATTTTTCTACACAATGTCTGAAAGGACAAGGAAGACAGATTTTCAATAATGGTTCCAAAATTCATCGGAATATAAAAATTACAATATAAATAATAATTGCTTAGGTGTTAGGAAGATTATGAGCAAAGTCATTAATGACAAACCAAATTCCTTAACAGATTCAATATTGTAATCTTATAACTTCCTGAAGATAAGTATGTGTTTATGGTTTTTTGGTATAAATAACATTGTTTCCTGTCCTGTCACGGGCTGAGCCCCAGCATATTGCAGCAAACACCCACCACAAGCACCAATCACGGGTGCTTAGCCTTTCATTTTCAGCGGCAGTCAAAAGCTGGCAGCTTGCGGGCCCCGCCATCTTGGCTGAGATCGTCGCTTCCTGTGATATCATCAGGGAGTGACGATCTGACAACCTGACAGCCTCGGGTCTTTGTAAGATCCAAGGCTGTGTAGTTTCACATCATCTGTTACAATGTGCCAGTGGCATATTGTAATAAAAGATATGTACAATCCCTAAATGCTGCCATACAATAGTATGGCAATATGTGGTAGGATCAGTCAGACAACCTAGGGTTAAAGTACCTTGAAAGGTCTGAAAAATAATTATAACAAACCCCCTAAAATTCAAATCACCTCTCTGTCATTGCCTCCCGAGTAATATAATGCCCAGCTCTCCTCCCCCAGTACTGAAATGCCCTACAGCCCCCTATTAATGAAATGCTCTGCCGCCTCCCTAATGAAATGCCCTGCAGCCTCACAGTGTAATAAAAAAAAAACTTACATACTCACCTTCTGATGCTCCCCAATGCTCACCTTGGCTCCTCTTCCTTCTTCTCTCCCCTCATAGCAGAGCGAGCTGAGATGTGTTCATGTGCTTTGCCCACCGGTGCCCACTATGAACATCATCATCAGCGACACCACTCCAACATGGGTGCGGTGTGGGTAGAGCACATGGACACATCTCTACTCGCTCTGCTACGAGGGAAGAGAAGAAGGAAGAGGAGTTGCGGGGAGCACCAGGGAGTGCTGGAAGGTGGGTATATCAGTTTATTTTTTTTTATACACTTGTGTAAAAGCCAAGTTTTTTATGCTAAAAGTATATATGGTATATAAATTTAGTGTCCCCCTGATTGCACCAACCCAAAGAATAAAGAACATGTTTCATTTGAGGTGGACAGTAAAAAAGACGTAAAATCCAAGTCTACAAGAAAATGGCGCAAATGCCATTTGGAATATTCACTTAATTTGGAATATTTTGCACACTTCCCAGTACACGGCAAGAAATATTAAATACAGTCGCTACGATGTGCAATTTGTTGCGCAGAAAACAATCCCAAAGGGATTCAAAACGATTATTTAAAGGTGGGAGTGAAATTTGGACAAGCAAAAATGGGAAAGGGCCTGGTCGTTAAGGGGTAAAAACAAGGAATTGCCTCCATTCCATCCAGACTTTTCTCTCATGACTGGTGCCTGCGGCTGGTGCTGGTTTGACCTCTATTGGGGATATGGTGAAACCTACTACACCAGTTGGCCCTGGCACTTACTCGACCTTGCCAAGTGCTTACACCATACCTAATCATGGGAGAAATGTATAATGCCTAGTCAATGAGGGGCAACTAGTACCAGCGTATAATGTCATACCGGCCCCACCGTTGCTCTGGATTTATCAGGAGGCTTTGGCACCATTTAACAATATGTTAAGTTTTGTGGTTCCCCCGAGTGGGCTGATTGTAATGGTTGTACTGTACTAATGCAATCACTAAACAGCTTGACTAGATACGTTTTTTACAGTAAACATTGAAATTAGGCAACATTAGGCAACCACAATGCGGTTGTGGCCCCCGAGGAAAATGAGTTTGACACCCCTGCTACAGAGGATGAAACTGAATGGTGGTTCACCTCCACAGATGATACAACATTTGTATTCACAGCCACTTGTCGATTATTGAAAAAGTCTTTCTTATCATCTCTTTTCTTAATGAGCTAGTGAAGATGCACTTCCCATATAAATAGTAACATCTCACACTCGCCACCTTTGTCATTTAAGCAATTAATGTTTAATGACTGGGAAAATATGGGAAATGAGTTTCAGAACAGAAAGTGAACAAACCTAACATCAATTTAAGACTCGAAAGTCTGTAATTAGAAATTGCTCTTTGACCCGTTCATATCTTCAGATATGAATTAGTAGAGGGGGTTTCCATCATAAAAAAGTTATGCCATGATATTTAACCATGTTCCTAGTGGTGGTGGTGGGGCAACCCTTTTGCCCTCCTGCCAAACTGAGAATTTAATTTTACCCAATTAAGATATACAGACGGTCCCCTACTTAAGAACAACCGACTTACAGACGACCCCTAGTTACAAACAGACCTCTGAATGTTGGTAATTTACTGTATTTTAACCTTAGGCTTCAATAAACAGCTTGTCACAGTCTATGGGAATAGTCCCCTTGGGACTAAAGTCTGTGGAGTCCCTGGACCACTGAGGGAGATAACGATGCCAGCCGCAACTCGGGAGCGGAGTCCAAGTGAACTCCTGGTCTTCGCCAGAGCCCGCCGCAAAGCGGGATGGTCTTGCTACGGCGAAGAGCCACCAGGTTGCTCCACGGGTGCGACTAGGCCCGTGGTGGCAGCCAAGGTAGGGACACAGGGCAGCCAGGACCACGGGAAGGCAGGACCTCGGGAAGGCAGGACCTCGGGAAGGCAGGACCTCGGGATGGCAGGACCTCAGAAGGATGGCTGGCAGGACCTCGGAAGGACAGCTGGCAGGACCTCGGAAGACCACTAGGATACCGGACCGTCACAGGATAACAGGAACACAGAGTCGTCTGGAAACGCTCAGGAAACTCGGAGGGGTCTGGAAACGCTCAGATAGGCTTTCTCTTCAGCAGGGGAAGCTGAGAGGGGCCAGGCTATATAGCAGAGCCGGGAATGCCAGCGGAACCCGGGGACTGCCTGTAGTTTCATTCTGAGGACTTATGCACACGAGCATCTGCGCACCCCTTGGTCCAACAGCACATTCATGGCACTGGGCCTAAGGTCGTTGAGGCACCATGCACCACCCCACTGGGTAGAAAGAACAGGTCCTATTCATGCCCTTCGGGGGCAGTCACTTGCCATGGACATCAGAGGGGTGAGCCGCACTCAACCGCTTAAGTGACATGGGCTGAAAGTTTCGGCACATGGCCCAAAGGATAAACGTTGCAAAAATTGTATTATTGTCTCTGTTCTGCGGATTCTGTTAAGCTCTGAATTTTTTCTCTGGCCCCTACCGTTCTTAAATAATTGGTGCAGTTAGGTTTGGCAATCAATATGCTAATTGGGTTCTCAACTGTCAGTGGGTGGCCCTAGGCTTAAGCAGACAGGCTAATGCCAACCACATGACAACAGTGAGCGGTATTAGCATACAAAGTGTCAAGAATTACACCAAGAACGTTGGGGGCTAGAGAAAAAATTCCAAAGGTGCCAGAATCACTGGAGCGGGGCCAATTAAAGGATGTGTTGGAGATGGTCATTGTGGTGAAATGTCCTCTTTAAATTGAGTTTAGACATATTCCCTTTCCCCTTAGGTCAACATGTCCAGATCTGGGTGTCACAGGAGGATCTACATCGACTATGAAATTTTTGTACATTTTTAGCGTTTTGATAAAATGGGGAAATTATGTACAAGAACCGCACTGGTTACAGTGAAAGCTGCCACTTTAATACCTGGATGGGTAATATCTCGAAAAATCAATTTCTATGTATTAAAGGAATTGCACATATGGTGATGATTTTATGAAATAGGGTAAGGTTTTATAGAAAAAGGTTCTCGAAAAAAGAAATTATCCTGTAAGTGCTTTTGCATTGCACAATAGACACAATTGAAGACATAGATCGAAAATTCCCTCTTGGCTGAAAGGAAGGAAGAGTCAGGAAACAAGGAAGATTTTCCAGCTTTAAAAGTCGATTTTTTTCTAGGGACGGCAATATGATAGAAAAAAAAATAATTTTTGGATATGTTTGAAGCCACGACCTATTAGGAGCACATGTTCTTGGTGTATAGTGTGAGCTACGGGACATCCCAAAATATGAATCTAATTCATGATCTATGAATAATAAGTAATAATAAGTAAAAACTTCAGGATAGATAAATAATAGAAGAAAAATACAACAAAAAATATATGTGACTCAAGGGAATATTTCATAAATTTTATGTCAATGATTATGATGGCGGCCATCTTGCCTAAACTTTTGAAACACAATTTAGTGATGTACTTAATAGAGCCTCATGGCCATAGGGAGAAATGGTCCTGAGGCTACATGAGGTCGATGGAGAGCTTTCTAGTAATGCAGTGTGCAAATATTTTAGGAAAGCTGGACATTCTTTTATAGCAGGTCAACTGAAAAAAATTAATGTAGATCCATCAAGTTGAAGCCATAACAAGGGACGAGTGGTCCCAAACCACAATGTTTAGTAAGAGGTTCGGGTTCGGCATTCGTGATTACCCCTGTTGGTAACACACATAATTGGTGGTGTTAAAGGGGGTATCCAAGACTTTTTAAAAACGTCCATGTGGCTGGAATTGCGATGCTTAAAAAACAAACCTGTACTTACCTCCACAGTCCCTCCCACACATGCCACCGTTCTTCTGGTCCATGCCCTTGTTTGTTTACAGAGACACAAAAGCTAAGTTAAGCTTCTGGCTGCTCCAAGGTGGCCGGCCTTGCCCACCCATTCCCATTCCCTGGGGTTCTGGGATATAATCCTCCTTGGCCGGCTGGAAGCTAAACTCAGCACAGTTTCCATGCCCACAAACCTGAGCACGGACCGGAGAGACAGTGGCGAAGGTAAGTAGAGGTTTATTTTTTTAAACAGTCCCATTCTGGCACATATAAATTATAGAAAAGTCTTGGACAACCCCTTTAACCCTCTAAATCAGCAAAGCCACCGGGGTGAGTTTACCTGTAGATGACCATTACCGTACATGCTGCTATTTAGAGGGCTAATATCCAGTGGCGTAACTAGAAGCTGATGGGCCCCAGTGCAAAGTCTGTGCCAGGCCCTGACTATAATGTATGGTTTATAGTAATAGTCTTATGGGAAAGTGACACCATAAAGGCCCCCTAAACCTCTTGGGCCCAGGTGCGATCACAACCTCTTCACCCCCTAAAGTTACGCCCCTGCTAATATCCCTGATCAGTGCTGTGGGATGATTGTGGGTATTACCACTGGGTGTTTGGGTTTGGATACCTAAAACAAACCTCTGTTCAAGCTTCAGATGAACTTGGAGAACACAAAACTAAAGGTTTCATAGGAACTTGAACAGATCTATAAGAAGGCCAAAAAACACCCACAATGCTGATGCCAGTGACCCATAGTGGACAAAAAAATATTCCCCCAATATGACAGTCAAAACAAATTTCTGGTCCAATGATCCTATTACAAAAATCTAGTTCTTAAGCATGTGATGCAGCATGGTTCATAGTCTTCTTATTAACAAATAATGAATATGCACAAAATACTAATATATTCTGTATTGATTTCTTACTTTCTTAAGTGTCATCCTTGGAGGTCCATGTAACCAAATCTATAAAAACAGGGTCGTCATCGGGAGAGTTTAATGTGACTGTATTCAGGGGGCCCCAAGGAGGAGAAGGGGCCCCAAGTCACCCTTCTCCAGGTGCAGGGAACTCACTGTGCTCACAGGACCGGATTGTGATTCTGTGGGGGGGGGGGGGGGGGGAAAAATTCCTGGGGGGGGCCATGCCTACAGATACCAGTTTGCAATTTGCTATGTTTTTTTTCAATTAAGGTTGCTCTTCTAGGATTTGGTTAACAAAAACTTAAAATGTCCAAACTCTTTCATGTCCTCACTTATCTCCTGATAAATGTGTCTCACAACTTAAAGGGGTTGTACCATATTTGTTCATTGTCAGCTATTTTGTGAATAGGGGATAACAATTTCTAGCAAATTCTAAGACTCTCATAGTATTGAATGAGTCAGCAAGACCCAAGCCCAACCTGTAGCTACATCAGTTAGTGCAAACGGGACCCCTACTTGTGTTCGATGAGGTCCATTTTCTTAATCAGTGGGTGGTCCCAACTGTTGGACAACCACCAATCAGATCTTATCCTTAATATTGTGGATAGGGGATAAAAAAACACATAATAATTTTCTAGAATCCACAACTTGGCAGGATAGAGGGACATAAAACATTATAATTTGTGACAATGCCCCTGGGGCCATCGTAAATCTGTAGAATGTAGGGGAATTAGTGAACATTAATGGAAAGTGATTATTTGCCACTAGACTTGTCTTGTTTTCCATCCTTTTTCTTTACGTCTTGAATACAAAGACAGAATCAAGGCTAAATTCCGATTTAATAAAAACTTTTGTTCTAAACACAAGATGTTTCCCTTGACACATTCTTCAGCAACACATTGCAATAATAGAGACGAAACTGACAGCATTAAGTTGCTCGGGGATTTAAGGATTTTATATTTTTAAGATAGAAATCCCCCTCCCCCAACTTACATATCATTTACCTACAGAAATCCACTAGCTGATACAGAAAGCTTGTATAGACTCATGCAGACTTACGGTAGATCAGGGTCTTCTGTTTGTACAACCCTGTATATTAGTCAGGGCCCATGTATCTAGTGGATCCATTATAGATCCATTGTGGGTCCTTCATACCGACACTATACTAAGTGATGGACTCATACTGTTACTATTGGAGCTTTCCTAGCACACCCGCTCTGGGTATGGTTTTTCTTGTGCCTCTTGTTCTATCATAACCTGTTTTGATCATTCTCTTCTGATCTCTTAAAGGGGTTATCCGGGTTTAAAACATTTTTTATGGCCGGGCTGGGGAGGGCTAGTTAAACATAATCCCTTGTAAACAAACAGGGGCACGGAAGCCGCGCACAGGGAGCTTCCAGTCCGCGATGTGGACGGCTCCTCCCATCCGTCCCTATCTCTCAGCGTTGTAAGCGCTGGGAGATGGTGCGCATGGGAGCATCCGGCCGGCCGGAAGCTCTCTGTGCGCACTTGTAATGAAACCGGCGCACAGAGAAGAACGGCCGCGGCGCGGGACATCGGCAGCACCGGAGGAGGTAAGTACATGTTTATTGTGTTTAAATAGCCCTCCCCAGCCCGGCCATAAAAATTTTTTAAACCCGGATAACCCCTTTCAATTAGCAACATCGTCCAAACTTGTTTGATATTGGTTAGATGCCTTAACCTCTTACCGTCATGTGACGTATAATTACGACATATGCCAGCTGGGGGGGGGGGTATGGAGAGAGCTCACGGTGCTGGCACCAATCGCTGGCGTTAATCGTATTAACCCTGTAAATGCCACTGGCAAAGCTGCCAGAGGCTTTTAGATCCTAGGAGCACGTGGGAGCGCAGCCATCTTGTATTCGATTGCCGTCGCCTGTGAGGTCCTCAATGGCGGCGATCAATCAGACAACCGAGGGTTAAGGGGATCTGAAAATAGTAAAAATAAAAAATTATATTGAAAAAAACCTAAAAATTCCAATCACCCCCCCTTCCCCTAGAAATTATATAATTTTTAATTAAACAGTAAAAATCATAAACATGTTAGGTAACACCGCATTCCAAAATGTCCCATCAATCAAAATATAATACAGGCGGTCCCCTACTTAAGGACACCCGACTTACAGACAACCCATAGTTACAGACGGACCCCTCTGCCCACTGTGACCTCTGGTGAAGCTCTCTGGATGCTTTACTATAGTCCCAGACTGCAATGACCAGCTGTAAGGTGTCTGTAATGAAGCTTTATTGATAATCCTTGGTCAAATTACACCAAAAATTTTGAAACTCCAATTGTCACTGGGGCAAAAGAAAAAAAATTGTCTAGAACTTCCATTATAAAATATACAGTTTCGACTTACATACAAATTCAACTTAAGAACAAACCTCCAGACCCTATCTTGTATGTAACCCGGGGACTGCCTGTAACGGTTATTCCCGGCGTTTAACTCGATAATGGAAAATAGCACCCGAAGTTGAAAATACATTTTTTACTTTTGTCCATTTTGAACATTCTAAAATTCAATGGAAAGTGATCAAAACACCGTACAGACCTAAAAATGGTTGCATTGAAAATGAAAATGAAAAGTCGCAAAAAATGACACCACCCACAGCTTCCAACACCGAAGTATGAAAATGTTATTAGCAAAAAGATAAAACATTTTTGTACAGGAGGTTTTTATTTTTTGTTAATATATGAAAGGATTATAAAATTTATATAAATTTGGTATCCCGTGATCGTACAGAACCAAAGAATGAATTTTATTTGGCGTGCACAGTGGAAACTGTAAAATCCAAGCCCACAAGAAAATGGCACAAATGCTTTTTTTTCGCCATTTTCGTTGCATTTGGAATTTTTTTCACTGAAGTGCAATTTGTTAAGCAGGAAACATGGAAAAATAAAAAAGTTATAGAATTTTGAAGGTGGGAGGAAAAAAATGGAAACGCTAAAAACGGAAAAGGGTCTCGGTGTTAAGCGGTTAAGAGCCTGTTTTGGTTGGACCTGGGCACATTCATTGTAAGAGTGCTAAAGGGATGTGTGATATGTGATTGGTGTAATCAACAATCGGCAGATGGCAAGGTCTAATACAGATTCAGCAACTTCAGTGTATTGTATCAGCGATCATACACAATAGGGTTACAGATAATAGTAAAAAAAGGTAAAAAATATCTAAAACAAATTTTAAAAAACCCATAAAAGTTCCGATCTCCCACCTCCCCTAGAACAAAAAGAGTTCCCAAAATGGCAGAAATGAAACCCTATGCAGGTCCATACACCCAGTTATGCAAAACATATTAGGGATCATTTACTAAGGGCCCGATTCGCGTTTTCCCGACGTGTTACCCGAATATTTCCGATTTACGCCGATTTTCCCTGAATTGCCCCGGGATTTTGGCGCACGCGATTGGATTGTGGCGCATCGGCGCTGGCATGCACACGACGGAAATCGGGGGCCCGAACGAAAACCCGACGGATTCGGAAAAACCGCTGCATTTAAAAAAAAATGTGTTGCGGAGCTTGCACTTACCTTCACTAAGCCCGGGTCGGTGTATTCCAGTGCGTTCCAGGGAACTTCAGCGCAGCGGCGCCACCTGGTGGACGTCGGAGGGACTGCCTTAATAAATCGCGGCCGGACCCGAATCCAGCGCAGAGAAGGCGCCGCTGGATCGCGAATGGACCAGGTAAGTAAATCTGCCCCATTGGACTCATAATATGCCAAAAAAAAAAGTTTTTACATTTTTAAAAAAAATATATTAAAACATAACAAAATCTTTTGAAATTTGGGGTTACCATCTCTGTAATAGTACTGATCCAAACAGTAAAGATGTGGTGTCGTTAACATGGTTAGTATATTTGTGTAATCTATTGGCAAGGTCACATACGAAATTAGGAGTTTTTAAGCAAATTAGAGCTAAGTGAAGATTTTTTTTCAATTTTATACCATAAAGAAGAAGCTGGAATAATAATAGTTGCTATGGGCAGGAACTTTTTTTTGCCTGTACTTGCTTTTAGACACAAGACACAATAATTTTACCAGTGTGGGAAGCTGCTCATCAAAAAATATTTAGCAAATAGTCATTTAGCTCATTTCCTGATTATTGCTAGGTGTTGTCTATCATCATGATGCTGTGATTATTATGATCTTTTTACCCTTCAGAAATAAATTGTGTGCAATTATTTTAAGAGTTCTGCGAATTACAGTATTCTCCACTGAGTTTACCTCAAGAACCCTCCAGCTAAAAAGTTAGTTTATTAAAGAAATTTTGCTTGGATAAGAATATTGTAAAAACATTCATAATTGTGTAAATGTTTGGGAATACGGTAATTATTACTAGCTTAAAACTAGTTTTTTTAAACAAAAAAGGACAGGTAAAATTTAAGGTTAATGACTGTAATCTATTATGATTTCAGGCAAGAAAATAAAATACATATGTATATAGTCTTGTAGATGTGCAGCTCTCTGTCCCTCTCTCGCAGCAGGAAGTCACAGAAAACAACAAACCCTGGGCACCTCTTGCAGTGGGCAATGGTGAATCCAAAGAATTACATTTGACTCCATCTTTCAGATCGCTGTTTTCTCATTTTGGACTTGTTCCGGCAGTTTTTGGATAATTCTAGAGAATGGTTTAAAAGAAATTTGCCATAAAATTCCAGCATCATAAACCAGGGACACTTACTCATAGATCCAGGCACCGTGACTGTGGTATCTTCTTATATTTGTTATCCATGGTCTCCTTTTTAAATTATGCTAATGAGCCAGAATGGGCACCCTAGCCCCTCCGTGCTCTGGCTTTACAAACTGTTGTTACACTGTGCAGCAGCAGGTCTCGGTCTCATCCTCACCGTGAACTTCCTGTAATCTCTGCAGCAGTGAGCACACAATGGGAGGAGCGAAGTGCTCCTTAACACCAACAGCCTGTGTATCTACAAGATGAATGGGGAATGGTACCCCTTCTGGTTCATTAGCATAATTTTAAAAGTTGATTTTACAAGGAGCTAGGCCATGGATAACACATGTAAGAAGATTACCACAGTCAATTAGCCTGGATCTATGAGTAAGTGATTCCCTTTAAACCATTCTCTAAAATTTTTAGAAAACTGCTTGGATCAAGTCCACAAAGAATTCAATGATAAAACACCAATCTGACAGTTCTTTGTGGTTCTTTGGTTTCACCATTGCCCACCACAAGAAGGGCCCAGGTTTGGTCCAGCGGTGAAAGTTTGCAAGTGCTCTTGCAAGTAAAACCAAGAAAGCAGCTACAAAAAAGGGGTGGATGTAACTTCACCATGAAAGGGCTGAAGTAATTCTCTATGGACAAAGGTCTGAAGAAGAGTCAGTTTAAGACTGCTATGGCCCTGGCCTGTATGAATATTATAGCCCCTACAAGTCTGGTATCACTTCCTACCAGGGCCGGCGCCAGCACTGAGCATACCTGGGCAGGTGCTGGGGCCCAGAGCTGCTGTGGGGGCCCACATAAGGCTGTACATAAGGGATCTATGGGAGTGTGGACACTGTATCCAATGAATTCATAAGGTGTGAGGGAGGCTTTATATAAAATACCCATTAGGGGGCTGTTTGGGATGATAAACTAGGGAATATTTTAGGAAAAAGGAGACTGTATTAGTTTCTGAATCTGTAATACTGCCACATGAGTTCACTGCAAAGGGGCCCACTGATGCTCTGTAGCCCAGGGGCCTACCGACACCTGGAGCCGACCCTGCTTCCTACATCTAGTACTAGAATCGGCTTCTTGGGGAATGGAGGATGAGTCCCTTCTGTCTGCTTTCAATCTGCAATTTCAGGAATTTTGGGGAACCTACAATTGACCTAAAATGGCTCCTGTGCACATGTGTATTGAGAGCTGGAACAGATGTACGAGGATTTATTGGGTGAAGGTCCTTGTCAATATAAAATTTGGTGGGCGGCCTTCGAATCCCTACAAGGCTACTGGCCAAATTTCTTATATTATGATCCACTACCGATTTTAGGGTCAAGTGAAAAAAACATCTAGAAACACAAATCCAGTCCAAAGAAGAAACCAGAAAAATATGACTATCCCCTTCCCCCTCATTGGGTTAGACAGAGAAACAAGAGAAATGAGAGTTTTCATATGGGTGTAGCATGGAAACATTTATGTGACATCTTGCCTTTGATGATGTGCATATACATTTAGTTACTTTTCATAGTAACGGAATGATCAAATAAAATTTCTCTCCATTATACAATTTCAGAGAAATCCCCATATAAATCTGTATGCTAATGTGGCGGATGGTGCACCCCAGTCAATTCCTCAGCAATGGAAGTACTGCCATTGCAGCCAGGACCACTTTACACCAAATAAGCAGGAGATTCGTTTTGTGAGACACATGAGCGGAGGGGGCGCACTGGAAGAAGATTTAGGTGGAAATAGTCATGCTCTGTTGATGAGTGATGAGGTGCACCAACTGCCTCATTAGCATTCAGATAAAAAATAGAAAAACCTCAGCAATGATATAATGGACCAAAATAATAAAGGTATTTTGGAAATCACAGTGTATTCCCCTACACCAGTGATGGCGAACCTTTTAGAGCCTCAGTGCCCAAACTTCAACCAAAAGCCACTTATTTATAGCAAAGTGCCAGCGCAGCAATTTAAGCAGTAATGTATTTCTCCTTGTACATTGACAACTTTCAGTCCTTCAGCCTCCTAAAGACACCAACGCAGTTGAAAGGAGGACGGAAAATTCGCCTATCATTGTAGGAAGATTCTGCAGGCAGATTCTTTGAGTTCTGTCTGGTGAACTTCATTCTGGGGTGATGGCCTGGGTGCCCACAGAGAGGGCTCTGAGTGCCGCCTCTGGCACTCGTGCCATAGGTTCGCCAACCCTGCCCTACACCATGATGCCTGCAAATTATAATGCTTGGTGAATGTGGTGAGAATATTCCCTTAATAGGATATATAGGTGTTTTAGACTGAATACCTAATTCGACTCCTTATCAAACTAAACTAGACTGAAAGCCAAACAGTTAGAGCAGCTCCCACACTGCAAATCTGGGACCTTCAACATTATGGGGGTCAAAAAACGCCGCATTTAAAAAAAAAATTGGCTAGGAATAGGCTCGTGCATTCCGGCAGACCTCGGGGAACTTCAGCGCAGCAGCGACATCTGGTGGACGGCAGAGGAACTGCCTTAGTGAATCGCCGGAAGACCCAAATCCACCGCACAGAACGCGCCACTGGATTGCGAATGTACCGGGTAAGTAAATCTGCCCCTATGTGATTAGATAAAATCAGTTTTATTAAATGGAAGGAAGATATTAGAAACATAAAAGGAACCTGTCACCAGGAATGTGATTTTTAGCTGGTGACAGGTTCCAATAACCTATGCTATGCTATTGTTAAAATGCCTTTGTCAGTTTTCTCAATCAGTAGTTTATATACATTTAATTCACATTACCTGGCTCACTGCCAGCAACATGTGGTGAGTCCCTAGGGAGGAGGAAGCTGCAGCCTGTGTGTGCCAGTGTCTTAGTCTCCTCTCCTCCACACTCATCCAGCTTCCCCCCTCCCTACTTCCTGTCATGTGGATTGAACAGGCAGTGAAGGGTGACGGGTTGTTTTGAGTGGGGGAAGAGCAAATGATGCTTGCAGGGAGCCAGGTAATGTGAATTAAACTTATATCAAGTACTGAAATGATTCACAACGCTTGCAAAGTTTTTAAAAGTCAGGATAACACAGGCTATTGGAACCTGTCACCAGCTCAAAAGGAGATTCTTTGTGACAGGTTTGCTTTAAATTGGTTGGCTACTTTGTCTCAAGTTTTTTGCAATATGTATCCTGTGTAAGCGGGGGAGGATATAAGGTAATTTACCAATGTAAATCTATTAAAGGGGTTGGCCACTTTACTTCAGTTTTTTTGTCATGTGTGTAAGTGTGGGGAGGAGGGGGGGGAGCAGGACATAAGGTAATTTACCAATATACATCTATTAATAGTTCTGATCCGCTTTCTTCAAATGTAAAGAGAAACCATTGGTTCCGAAAAATCTGTCCATAACATTCCTGTCTCTACAATGGCTTTAGATTGGTCATTGAAAGATAGAATCACACAATCTCTCTTTCCAGGACCTTATGACACAAGCTAAGGTCCTGGAAGGTATTTTGGTCATGGACAGTTAGAGATCACATGACTCTTCATCTGCGTCCGTTTTATGGATAGCAATGGCAGTTCATAAGGTAAAAGACATTTCTGAACCAGGGGTTTTGTGTTACATATCAAGAAAGAGGAGGAAAATATGTAATAGATGTATATTGGTAAATTATCTAAAATCTTGCCCCCCCCCCCCCCCCCCCCCACACCCCCCGGGGGGGGGGAGGGGGCATCGGAAGAAGATTTAGGTGGAAATAGTCATGCTCTGTTGATGAGTGATGAGGTGCACCAACTACCTCATTAGCATACAGATAAAACATAGAAAAACCTCAGCAATGGTATAATAGACCAAAATAATAAAGGTATTTTGGAAATCACAGTGTATTCCCCTACACCAGTGATGGCGAACCTTTTAGAGCCTCAGTGCCCAAACTTCAACCAAAAGCCACTTATTTATTGCAAAGTGCCAGCGCAGCAATTTAAGCGGTAATTTATTTCTCCTTGTTCATTGACAACTTTCAGTCCTTCAGCCTCCTTAAGACACCAACGCAGTTGAAAGGAGGACGGAAAATTCGCCTATCATTGTAGGAAGATTCTTCATTCTGGGGTGATGGCCTGGGTGCCCACAGAGAGGGCTCAGAGTGCCGCCTCTGGCACTCGTGCCATAGGTTCGCCAACCCTGCCCTACACCATGCTGCCTGCAAATTATAATGCTTGGTGAATGTGGTGAGAATATTCCCTTAATATATATATAGGTGTTTTAGACTGAATACCTAATTCGACTCCTTATCAAACTAAACTAGACTGAAAGCCAAACAGTTAGAGCAGCTCCCACACTGCAAATCTGGGACCTTCAACATTATGGGGGTCAAAAAACGCCGCATTTAAAAAAAAAATTGGCTAGGAATAGGCTCGTGCATTCCGGCAGACCTCGGGGAACTTCAGCGCAGCAGCGACATCTGGTGGACGGCGGAGGAACTGCCTTAGTGAATCGCCGGAAGACCCAATTACATAAGGTAATTTACCAATATACATCTATTAATAGTTCTGATCCGCTTTCTTCAAATGTAAAGAGAAACCATTGGTTCCGAAAAATCTGTCCATAACATTCCTGTCTCTACAATGGCTTTAGATTGTGTGATTCTATCTTTCAATGACCAATCTCTCTTTCCAGGACCTTATGACACAAGCTAAGGTCCTGGAAGGTATTTTGGTCATGGACAGTTAGAGATCACATGACTCTTCATCTGCGGCCGTTTTATGGATAGCAATGGCAGTTCATAAGGTAGAAGACATTTCTGAACCAGGGGTTTTGTGTTACATATCAAGAAAGAGGAGGAAAATATGTAATAGATGTATATTGGTAAATTATCTAAAATCTTGCCCCCCCCCCCCACTCTTACACACATTACAAAAAACAAATGAAAGTGGCCAACCCCTTTAACTGCACTATTCTGCCAACCTAACTCATGATGACCTCGTTGAATCCCACAATTCACCTAAAATGTATAAGAAGACACTATTGCTTATGAGCATTACCCTCTCCCTTGAAGAAGCCCCCCTCCCCCCCCCCCGGCACAGGACGCGATGCTGGCTTTTATTTCTTTTCTTTAATGGTAGTCAGAGAAGTTACTCCTACGGTTTACGTCCAAATAATATGTTTTCTTCTAGATAAATGAATAATTGATGCGAATTACAACGAGATTCGATCTCCGCCATTGCCATCACACTAAAAGTCTAAACATCCATCTGCAACCGGCAGTGAACCCATTAAATAATATAACTGAATCAAGATCAGGAACGCTGTAGGTGAACTAGGTCCTGCCTAAATCAGAATGAAAATTAATAATACATGTGATGTCATCACTTAGTTCATGACCTAATCGAGTCAATGTTGTAAATATCCCATCCATTATTGAGTATGGTCACCAGAATAATTGAATCGGGTGCTGACTGTCGAGTGTAAGGGGCTGCGGCACCAGACAATCAATGTGTCATTTTTAGTCTTGCTGTGGATTCCTCGTGCCCGCAGGCCGTTATTTTTGACAAGCAATTGTTGCTGCTGTGTTATGTTTTTATTTAAAATTTTTTAAAATTTTTCGTTACAAGTATAGATTGTTGAGATGTTCTAGATAGTCAGGGATTAGTAGAATGATACGGTGCTAATCTTAATTTGTTCAGGTGTTGTGTGTGTGCTCTGCCAAGTCACTTCAGTAATTCCTGACATCCAGCTCGCTATTATTATCTTCCTGCCTTATGGCTACAGGCAAGCTTTTGTTCCAAATTGTATTGTAAATCAATGTCCTCTACTGGGTATCTGAAGCTCACACATCCCATTAAATATCAGGTCGGTTTATAGATCCAAACATTACCTCTTCTTAGACTTGGCCACTATTAAAAAATGAGAAAGAAAAAAGCAGCAAAAAAAAAAAAAAATAAAAAATAATATATATATATAAAGAGCAAAAAATAATATAAAATAAATATGATATATATTTGATAAAAAGTAACATAAAATACATGATAAAAATCAATTACGTTTTCTTTCTCAAAAATATAATACTATTTTTTTTTATAGTTTTGTATAGAAATATAAATAAATAAAAAGCAAGATTTTAAAAGGTCTCTCCAACCATCTCCAAGATTACACTCCAGCGCTCTTTAAATAAATAATAATAACATAAAGTAAACCGAGGCAGCACTTCGGAAGCTTTATGGCGTGGTAAAATCATGAGATCAGTTTGTAGATCCAAACATCCCCTTTTTAGAGTTAATAATAAAAAAAGATAAACAACCTAAAATTAATAGAAGAGAATAATAAAATTAATGAGAATGAAATAAATAACAAAAAAAATCGAATAAATAATTTTAAATAAAAATACATGAGGAGAATAAAATAAATGATAAATTATAATAACATAAATAGTAAAATATATAATAAATCATTTATGAGAGTTTGGTACAAAAAAAACAAAATTAAAATCTGAAAAGAATGTAACAATGTAATTAAACAGTACCTGTAAGTTCTATCATAAGGAATAAATATATAATATAAGTGTATAATATTATGTGAACATATAATAATAATATAATGACAATATTAAGTGAATAATAAACATATAAACATATATTTTGAATCTAAAAATATAATTAAAAAAAATTAATTATATTAAATGTCACAGTCAGTACCTGGGCTCAACTATGAGGTATAAATATGAGGTTGGTTAATGGATCTAAACACTAAAGGAAACCTTCCATTTGATTTGATGCATTATGAAGCAAACATACCTTCAAACTGCTGTAGCTACACTGATGCAGGATCATACACTCACTGGCCACTTTATTAGGTACACCATGCAAGTAACGGGTTGGACCCCCTTTTGCCTTCAGAACTGCCTCAATTCTTCGTGGCATAGATTCAACAAGGTGCTGGAAAGCATTCCTCAGAGATTTTGGTCCATATTGACATAATGGCCATCACACATTGCACAGATTTTCGGCTGCCACATCCATGATGCGAATCTCCAGTTCCACCACTCCCAAAGATGCTCTATTGGATGAGACTTGGTGGACTGTGGAGCCATTTGTAGTAAGGTGACCTCATTGTCATGTTCAAAAACCATCTGAGATGATTCCAGCTTTAGACATGGCGCATAATCCTGCTGGAAAGTAGCCATCAGATGTTACACGGGTACATTTTGCTCATAAAAAGGAGTGGACATGGTCAGCAACAATACTCAGGTAGGCTGTGGCGTTGCAACATGCTTTAATTGGTACCACGGGGCCAAAGAGTGCACAGAAATAATCACCACACCATGACACCCCACCACCAGCCCTGAACCGCGTAGGCAGGCCATGATGGATCCTGCTTTCATGTGTTGACGCACAATTCTGACCTACCCTCCGAATTCGCAGCAGAAATAACCTCATAGACCAGTTGCAACGTTTTTCCAGATCTTCTATCTGTCTTAATTGGATGACTTGTGCAAAATTGTAGCCTCGTTTCCTGTTCGTGGAAAAGGAGTGGGCACCGGTATGGTCTTCTGCTGCGTAGCCCATCTGTTCCTCAAAGTTCGACGTCTGTGCATCAGAGATGCTTTCTGCCTACCTTGGTCGTATACGGGTGGCGATTTGAGTCACACTGTTGCCTTTCTATCAGCTTTCCGAACCAGTCAGTGCCATTTCTCTCTGACCTCATGGGCATCAACAAGGCATTTCCGCCCACAGAACTGCCGTCACTGGGATTGTTTTTTCGTTTTCGGACCATTCTCTGTAGGAACCCTCAGTAGATGGTTGTGCGTGAAAATCCCAGTAGATCAGCATTTCTGAAATACTCAGACCAGCCAACTTCTGCAACCACAACCATGCCACGTTCAAAGCCTACAAATACACCTTTCTCCCCATACTGATGTTCGGTTGAACTGCTAGAGATGTCTGCCATGTCTACTGCCTAAATGCACTGAGTTGCCACCATGTTTGATTTGGCTGAGTTAGAAATTACGTGTTAACGCGCAGTGGGACAGGTTTGTACCTAATAAGTGGAGGGGAATGTATCTTCTTTAATCCCTGAACTATAAAAATCAGGACTTTGAAAATGCTGGGTCAGGCTGGGGGGGATTGACAATTATTAAACATGAGCTTACCATACACATGGGCGTAGCATAGTCAAGAACATGACTAATCAACCTGAGCTGGATCATCACATCAGCAGCGGGGGATGGTGGACTATTGATTATTCTTCCTTCAGGCAAAAACCCAGGATACATTCATCCTGTGAACCAGTGAATAACTAATGTGACTAGGAGAAGTGCTGGAAGCCAGCCATACAAGTCATGCCATAAGTTTTGAGAATACACAATATTATATTTTCACATGATCTGTTGTCAGAGTTTTTATACATACAGATATACAGGTGCAACAATATGAGCAAACAGAAGCTTTATTGACAGTTAGAATGACTACTTATATATTATTGCAGTGTTGACACTTCTTCTTCAGAACCTCTGCAGTTCTCCCTGGCAGCTCTTAATCAATTTATGACCCAATCCTGACTGATAAGCCGTCCATCATGGCACAATCAATGTTGCATTCTTGTCACAATGTGTGGGTTTGTTGTCCACGTCTCTTGATGATTGACACAAGTTTCAATGGGATTAAGATCTGGGGAGTTTCCAGGCCATGGACACCAAAATCTCTATGGTTTTTTTGTTCCCTGAACCATTTTTAGTTATCACCTTTGCTTTTATGGCAAGGTGGGTCCATCATGCTGGACAAGGCATTGCTCATCACCAAACTGACTGGAGGTTGAGAGAAGTTGCCTCGGGAGGGCATTCTTGGAGCCAATTCCCTGGTGAGAAGCCGCCCCACACATGAATGGTTGCAGGAGGGGCTTTACGGTGGCATGCGACAAGGACTGGTGGTAGCGCTCACCTTGTCTTCTCCAACAAGCTTTTTCCAGTTGACTCCAAAAACAATCGGAAAGGGGATCATCAGAGAAAAGGACTTTCACCAGTCCCAGCGTCCACTCCTTGTATATTTTGCAGAATCAGTCGACCCTGATGTTTTCTGAGAGAAGTGGCTTCTTGCTGCCCCCCTGACACCAGGCTGCTCCAAGGGTTTCCGCTCACAGTGCGTGCAGATGCCTCACACCTGTCTGAGCCTCCTGAGCCAAAGCTTGACATCATGCTGGGCAGCCACCATCCTGAAGTGAAACCCAACTTTTTAAGAGAAGGTCCTGGCGCTTGCTGGTCTTGTCTTGGGAGCCAATGTGAGCCTTTTTTTGGCCATCAATTTGGAACCCTCCTTCCTGGTTAATCACATTGATGATGCGATAGATTGGTAACTTGACGGTGCAATTCTTTCTAGCTGCGATACTCTTCCTATCGTTAGGCCAGTGTTGTGCAGTGCAATGATGACTGCATGTGTTTCTTCAGAAGAGAACCATTTGCATGTGCCAAACCACCAGCCTCCTTTTATCACCTCCTGCCGACCGATACCCGAACTATATCGTCCCCAGAGCGGAAACGGGTGATGGAGAGAGTCACGAATGACGATCTCTAAACAGAAACACAGCGGTAACGGCGTATAATACAGCCACAACACCCGAATCGTCACTGCCGCGGCCGGTGCGCCCCGCCGCACACCCACGACCGCGGTCAGCCTAACCTGTTATTTAAGTGCGCCCCCCCCCCGGTCAAACACAGCAACGCGGACCTAATTACAGTTAAAATGGCGGGCCCCACGGCCATCTTGGATCAGATAGACCGACCCCTGGAACGTCCCGCCCGAGGGCCCCTCGCCAGCGACCTCGGCCCTGCCCTATGCGCAGCCGGGAGTATCACTTGAGACTCGTCCAGGCTTGCCAGGGCAATGATTCTAATAGCCACCAGAGTAGGCTATTAAACCTCATCTGCAAATAGCTATATACTTGTGGGTTCACTACCAAATACGATTGCAGTATATAGTATAGCCCCCACATCAGACCCTTGCAGGTTAAATTACCCCATGAGGCATCTCAAAATCAATGGTAAAAAAAATTTTTGTACAGCAAGGTTCAAAAAAATTTTTTTTCAAGGTACTGAAAACATCTATATACACAGTACAAATTTGGTATTCCTCAGTGATCGTACCGAACAAAGAATAAAAAGACACCTGTAATTTTGGCTCTCCCATTTCTGTGCTTGGCGCAGTGAAAGATGTCAATCAAAGCCGTACAAGAACAATACACCAGAATTCACTGCGCGTTTCTAGAATTTTCTGCTGCTTCTGAATTTTTGCACCGCTTCAAGTACTACGCATGAATAATAAATACCCATATCACTATGAAAGTTCCATTTGTTCATGCAGACAAATAAGCCCAAACAGAGCCCCTCTTACATGGAAAAACAAAAAGTTGAATTCAGATTTTTGAAGGTGGGACTCAGCCTCCGTGAAAAATGCAAACATGGCAAAATAAACTTGCAAACTAAAGGCCATATCCCTAAGGGGTAACAAGCCATCCAGTGATGTGATCTTAGTTAATTCATGGAACAGATCTGATCTGACAGCCCTGTCACTTCCTTCAGCAAACTTTTCTTCTTCCCACACCTGTGTTATGGAGCAATCACGGACACCATGTTAGATGCTCCTTTCTCAGGAGCCTGGAATTGTAGGTTGAAATGCTGTTTTTAGGGGGAAAAAGTTATTTTCTCGGTTAAAGATGACCCATTTGCAATTAATTGCTGTTAGCAGCAGGCACTCTTTATACCACACTTCCTGGAGTGTACTGCACATAACCTTGGCCTACCTTTATAAAACTGATGCAGTAACAATCACTTCTCTCAAAACTTTTGGCATGGACTATAGAAGCAACAGAGCTTCATTATAAAATGTTATAATTGTTTATCAGCAAAAACCCTCACAAACGGGATATTAACCAATGATATGCGCACTTGCATTCAGTGTAGCTACACGCATTCTCTAAAGGTCTTATGTTTGCTATCATAATGAATATGAATCAAATGGTAGGTTTACTTTCAGTTGTATAGGCTTTCTTCCACTCATTAAAAATAATACAGCCAAAACATCAAATAGAGTAAAAAAATATAAATACTTATCACAATAAAGTAAGGATAATATTTAGAGATGATTCCGCGAACAATACACATGCTCGGCGTACTCGTTATTCGAGACGAACTTTTTCCCCGATTGCCTCGCGTGCTCGCTCCTCGAAAAGAAACCCCAGTGAAGTTCAATCGGGAGACGCGCAGCATTCTCAAGCGGGACAAGCGTCTCGCACAGGAAGCTTGGCCAAAACACCACCTGGGTAACATTCAGAAAAAGGTGATGGAAACACCACGGGAAATGGACAGGAACACAGACCCAGGGGCAGCATGCATGGATGCTCTGAGGCTGCTTAAACGCACCATTATGCCAATAATCCCTGGGCGCAACAGATGGCCATGACAGTTCACCCGTGACAGAATGAAGCAGCTAGATAGCATCTAAACATGCAATAAGGACCCGGACATCTATAGGGGACGGCATGAGAGGGCAGGGACAAATGCAGGTATGAGAGTTGCCATGGAGAAACTACACCCTAAATGGACAAGGCTTCAAACCAATGGGTGGCAGAGATGCGAACCTAAGGCGGTGAGCAAGAAGGGCAAATAATAACGTACATGAAAAAGCTCTTCGCTCAGTATCATTTTGTGGAACCTTACACGCAGCCGCCCCCCGGTCGGACGACAAAGTTAACATGGAATGCATGGAAAACCCAACCAACACCCCACCAGTCTGCATTGACACAGCTCGTGATAAGGGCCCGACCCATGTATGGACCCGGCTGCCCCAGTGAAATAGTAGTTCCACGATTTAAAGGGCTCTGCATTGTTAATGCAAAAATATGTAGTGGATCTTGGCATGGAGCCTGGCCGCTCGCTGACATGGCGAGCTTCCGCCAATCTTAACCCACTTCTCTAGGCTACTCCCCCAAACAGCCAACTTCTAAGACCCTTTCGTATAAGTCAAGCTGTTAGTAGCGTCTTCTAAGTTCTAGATATGTCCGGCGTGAGGGGAATGTAAACAGATGCGCAAGAAATGAGCAGTGCCACCCTGCGGCTATGAGCTGGCGCTCAAGCCTGCCAGGCGAGGCTCCTTTAGCCACAAATCATTAGCCACGACCCCTGTTCTCTATTGGCTCACTCACCCAAAACAGGTCACTTTTGCTATACGATCCTAGTGTAGTAGCGTTCTTTAAGTTTAGGATATGGAGGGGAGGGGAATGTTAAACAGTCTTCCACCCTTCCTCCTGCGCCAAGATAGAGTCTGCAAATAATATCCCTAAATGGTATAAAGTTTGCAACGTATATTTTTTTTGCGATTACACAGCAGCCCTGGTGGCGACAAAGTTAACAACTTTGATGTGGAATCATGCAACACAACCACAAATTTCTGCAGACACACTAGTTTGTAATCCCAGGGACCGATGTTATGGACACCCCCCCCGGCAGCTATATGGACGACTGGTGCCGAGGTCTAGGAATGGAGGACACACGTGTGGAGGCTGCGATGGAGACAATAATTTGGATACGTGCACTGTATGTGGCCCGTCCCCACACATTTGTCAAACAGAGGAAGCCAGGTAGGTGCCACCATCACAGTTAAAATGGGGATAGATTGAGGCCCTGTTAGTGGACAGTCCCAAAAATTGTTCAAACCAGAGGACCGCAGGTACGGTGCGCCCTACAGAACCATGGAATAGATTGAAGTGGCCTGCCATGCCTGGCAGTCATCCCCCCCCCCCTGTTCAAAATGGTTCAAACCAGAGGAGCAGCTAGGTGGCCCTGCAGCTAAACTGCGACTAGATTGAGTGCCTGCTATGTGGCAGTAACCAAAAATCCGTTTCAAACCAGAGGAGCAGGTAGGGGCCTCCTAGTACAAATGGAATAGATTGAGTGCCTGTAGGGCAGTACAAAAGTGTTCCAAAACCAGAGGAGCAGGTAGGTTGGCCTCCAGTTTTCAAAATGCAATGAGACGGGAGTGCTGATGTGGCAGTCCCCAACCCCCAATGTTCAAAACCAGAGATCCCCGGGTAGGTGCCCTCAGAAAACTGGAAACCCCTGGAATAGGCGACGTGCCCTGGATGTTTGGAACCTCACCCAAAATTTGTTTCAAACAGAGGCACCCCGCGGTACGGTGGTAGCCTCCAGGAAAAATTAATGCATGAAGTATAGCAAGAGCGTGGGTCCCTGTCCACCCCAAAAAAATAGCCCATTCCTCTGCTTTACTGTTACAAAGTAGGAGGAGAAGGAGGTAACATGCAGAGAGGAGGAGGGACCCGCCCCCCCAGTGGATCAATTTATTCGGTTCGAGCTTACTTCACACCTGGTGGAGATTGGAAATCTGAGAAACTCCACGCCTTTATTTTACTTTTAATACGCGTCAGCCTGTCAGCGCTTTTTTGTCAAGTCGCAACAGGCGTGTACGCTTAGCGTGATGATGCCACACAGCTGCATGAAAACCCGATTTTAGGACACGACCCGCTAGCCGGAGGGCAGTTGCACGAACCTCCAAGGCTGTTACCAGCGCAGTGTTGCCACAGTCCAGCTTTGAAAACCCAGTAGTTGCCTAGGGCGAGCTGTGGATCATTTAGGACGATGGTTTATTGTCAGCTATAGTATCATCCCTCACATTTTCTGTAAAGATCAGCCCTATCTTGCGAGACTTGGGGACAGGGACAGTGGTATGGCTGGGGTGGACATCAAGCTGGCAAAAGCCTTGTAAAGCGTACCCTTGCCTTTTCCCCCCCCCAGTGCCTGCCGAACCAAGCTGCACTGCTCGCACCCCCTACTCTCCCTCGTACTTGTCCAGCAGAACTACTGCCAAATCTGCCGATAGCGCTGGAGTCAGAGGGACAATACGTTTCAGCTGTGCACAAGGCACTGCTGGCCTATTCAATGCTTCTCACACTTCCTTTATCTCTGCAGGGATTAGAGTGGCAAGATTGCTCGTACCGTGGGGTCCAGTGAGACCCCCTGTGAACCCACCCCAGTTAATCACGGCTGCTGGAAATACACCCATTCTTTGACGCCGAGGACCGTCACACGGGCATAGCAGCTCTAGATGAAATTTGCCCATATTGCGCACAGAAGTACCAACGCCGTAAGAATTTCAATCCCCTCACGGCCCTGAATGTCCATTTCCTCCTCTCCACCAATTTTCCTCATTACTCCTCTCTCTTCGTGGACAATACAAACGATCGAACAGTAGAAGGACCTCAACAATCGTCCCCCTCTTGTGTCCATCCCGCCAACATTCTCCTCTCTTCACTCCTCTATCACTACCTCACCGTACACCTCCTCCCCCCGATATGGCTGAGAACCGACCGCAGGGCTGCTTGGTTCAACAAGGGAACCCATCTTACCCCAGTCTCTTGTTGACCGAGACGCAAGCTTACCGACTTCATTGTTCCGCACCAGCGGAGGTTTTCAACAGGCCCCAAGCCCAGCAGCCGCACCTGGTCCCGAGCGATGATGATGCCGCCTTCGGCATCCTGCCATGAACATCTGTGTTGTTACTCCTCACCCCCAAGGTACTCAGCACCGGCCCAGACAGCACGATACAGACATCCACGTCATCCGCAGTGTAGTCACCTTATGAGCGCGCAAGCTGACTGACCTGCTACCCAGTTCTGGTGGAAGCTGGACATCTGCAGTCTACAATCGGCTCGGCGCTGCTGGTAAACTTGGATTAACATGGGTCACCGTGTTGAACTTCCCCACGAGTGGGCACGTCGACAAAACAGGGTGGTTTTTTTTCGGGGTTTGGGGGCCCCCCCCCCTTTGACGCCCCTTTGCGCGGCCAGTGGAGGCGGCGTCGCCGCATTGACCCTCGAGAGTCGGCAGATCTGGGCTGGACTTAATGAAAGGCGCACAGATTCGGCGTCACTCTACCCGTGAGCAATCAAGAAGATTGGGGTATGTCCTGAGGGCACACGCCCCCTGCACTCATCAGATTAACATTTAAGGGCCAGGCCACTGCACATTGTGTCAGTCTGCGAGTTGCAGAGCGCCCACAGGTTACGGACCCGTTGTCACACACCACACATTCACGGCTCTGCAGCTTCACGACCGGTTGCCAACGCAAAAGATTCGCTGCGCCGTGATCGCCCTGTATACTCCTTGGGAGGCTGTTGCCTTTTGTGCGCCTCAGGCTCAGGCAGTTGCGCAAACGCCTCCCGCTGTCGCTTAGCGACGATCAATGTGCTGTGCCACTAGCGACGCTACGACTGAGGCGATGTGGACCACGGATGGTTAGTTCGGAAGGAGGAGGTGGAGGAGGGGTGGGACGGAGGAGGAGGCATTAGTTAGGCTGTGTGAAACAACTGACACGACCGGGATGGCCCAGAATCCTCGGCGCCGCTACTTTCCCCGGTCAGTAGTATATCGACGCCAGCACACAAGGTTCCTAAGTCCTCGGCTCCCAGCCTCCACCAAGTTAACCCAATGTGCACCCCGTACAGCGATATATGTGGACCTTTTTCTGCTTCCGGGTCAGAACCTTCTGTCCACGTCGCGTTGTCCTGGTCAGTTGGACCTTGTCAGAACACGGCGTTGGTCCGTGGCACGCGATGGATTGTGTTGTTCGACAGTTGCTGGTGCAGGGCTGGGATTTAGGGCAACATCGGGAATAAGAGTGCGGCTGGACGGACCCGAAATACCGAGGGGCGGTGCGCCGCACATGATGGTTGCGAAAGGGCCTCGGTCTCTTACTAGCCCTACCTAAGGGCAAGCATATACCAGGCCTTAAGCACATTGGAGCTAGATGTGCACATTAAGGCGCCTGGCGTTTGCGGGGGTGGGGTTGATAACCTCACTATTTGCGTTTCCGACCAGCGTTGGCGTATGCCGGGTGGGGTATGGGAGAGATGACGATTGGGGATTGCGTGCGAGGGATTGTGGAGGCGACGATGGGGGTTTTGGCTCAGGTTCCGGGCATGGGCGGCTCTGACGGATGCAGATGACAAGTGGGAAGGAGCCAGCTGGTGGGCCTACGCCGGAGGTGATACGGGATGTGCCACTGAGTGGCGGCAGTTAGATGTCATATGCCCTGACCATCTACGGGGTGGTAGTTACAGTATAGTGGTGGAACCCCTGCTGAGCCTGGTTTGGCCCCAACCTGTTGAACACCACATTCCGTCGGTCATACGGTGTTTACCTTAAGAACCTCCACATATTCTGAACGATATAGCATCGCCGCAAGAGCCCTCAAACCACGGGAGCTTACTAGTTGACCAGTTGGCGCTGATTGCCACCAACGCTCTGCGCCATGCCCTCTCGTTCCGGCTCACCCAACAGTCTGCTCTTCCAAACTTTGCTTCAGTCGACGGCACTCTCTCCAGTCTCAGAAGACAACTTTGTTCACCTGGCCTCAGCCAACCCCCCCGCTGGGCTGTCACCTCATCATCTCCGATCCCTCTAGTCTGCTACCACCCCTCGGATTCATGCCCTGACCAACAACCCTTCCCCCCACACAGTCTACCTAAACCGTGTTCATCAATCGTTGTCGGAAATCCTCTTTACACACCCTCTCTCACTACCCCACGTAAGGATTGGTCATCATCAAAACAAACAGACTGGAATGGCCTGGAAAACCCTCTGCCGCGGCATCGCCGAACACCCATGATCAGCAGAAAACGGAAAAAAAAAGGGTTTGTGACGTGGGAAGGGTCAGAAATACAGGTCCTAAGAGTATGCCGGTTCAAATGGAAATTCCTCGCGCCGAGGCGGGCAGATGGGGCGTAGGAGGCTGAGGTAGTGCAGGAGATGGAGTTTCCGCCCCCCCCCAGTGCGGGTTTCCTGCCTCCCGGTGAAATGTTGCTGCTGGACCATGGTGGAAGACCTCCGACTTAATGGTGCGTGGGACCACCTTGCTCGAAACGCCCCCATTGTCGCAATCCACGACATCACCCTGTTCGCACGGTTCTGGCCCCTCATAAAGTGCATCTACCACGAGTCCCCGTCGGAACTTCAGACACGAAATCCTTAGGGAGGTAGCTCTGCGGCGGCTTGTCCATGCTCCATCATCAGCAGGTGTGTTCAACCCGCCCAGGACCAACGGCCCTCGACACCCTGCAGTAGCTTGGACGCCCACGCTCCCGGCCGCACTAGCTCACTCTACCATGACCTGCGGGTTAACAGTTTTAACATGGAGAGTTATAACTTTTTTTTTTTTGTGTACTTTTTTTTTTTTATGTCGTGTGTTTTGTTGTTTTTTGTTTCTTTTTGTGTTTTTTTTTGTTTTTTTTCTGAGTTTAGCAACCAACCAATCCTACCCAATTGCTATGCCGCTTACTTTTCCGTAGCCACAGTATCAAAGGAAGCACACTACATATGCCATGACGCCCATGGACACTTGAGTTAGCTGCCTGTAATAGAATCCAACCCATACTGAATTTTGCACCATTCAGCCTTTTTGCTATGGATATGTTTTCTTGACGACACTAAGCGTCAGAACACAGCTCCCCGTCGCAAGTCTCCACCTATTCAAATTGCTCAGAATTGGCACCAGTACAGCACTGCAGAAACTACAGCCACCCAGCAGATCAAGCTCATGAACTCAAATATATAGAAACGCTACTGTATTGGCTTCAAGAAGCTATGTGTTTATTTCTATGGCGACTTTCTAGCCAAGTATCAAAGGAAGCACACCTACCTATGCCAGATGACGATGACCACTGAGTTATTGATCGAATACGAAATCATAACCCACTAAGAATTTTCCCACTCAGCCTTATGCTATGGATATGTGCGACACTAAGCGCAGAACACCAAGCGGTCGCCAAGTTCACTACAAATTGCTCTTCCCCCAGCCATTGGCACAGTACACGGCACCCTGCAGAACGGAAATACCACAGCCACAGCAGATCAACAAAGAAACTCAAATCATATAGAACGTACTGAGGATCAAGTAGCCTATTCTGTATTATCCTTATGCGCTATTTTCTGCCACGTATCAAAGGAAAGCACGACTACTTAGGCTTATTGATGAGATGACCCCTCGAGTTATCTGCCCTTAATGAACATCACACCCCTACTGCTAATTTCCCCCCCCACCCTTCCCAGTCCTTTGCTATGGATATGTTTGCGCCACTAATAGCGCATGACAGATAACAACGCCTCTCCCCCCGGTTCCATGCATTAGTCTCACACAATGTCCCCCCTCAGCCCCCAGCCTCGGGACAAGTCATCGCACTTGCAGAACCTACACGCCCACAGCAGATCACCCCACCAGAAATCACATATATAGAACGCACTGTAGGCTCTCAAGAAGCCTTCTTTGTACTTCTCACTATGGCCTATTTTCTAGCCCAACTCATCAAAGGAACAACACTACATGCCAGACTGAGATGGACACTGAGTTATTGCCTAATAGAAATCCAACCCTCTACTCTGCAATTTTGCCACTTTCAGCCTTGCTATGGATAAGTGCCGCACAATAAGCGCAGGAAACAGCGTTTCCTTTGGTCGAAAAGTCTAACTACAAATTGCTCAGAATTGCCCGACAATGTCACATGACACTGCAGAAAACTACAGCCACCAGTAAGATCAATCCATTGAATCAAAATATATAGAAACGCTATGTTAGGCCTTTAAAGAAGCTATTGTATTCTCCTATGGGATACTTTTTAGCCAAAGCTACTCAAAGGTAACACACTGCTACGACCAGTCGACGATGACAACCTTGAGTTATGGTTCCTAACCTAGAAATCCCAACCTTCCTACTGAACCTTTTCCCATTCCAGCCTTTGCTAGGGATATTGTGCGCACCACTAAGAGCAGCACACACAGCTTTGGTGCAAGTCTCACTACAAAATTGCTACAGAATTGGCATTACCGTAAGCACTTGCAGAAACCCTACGACTACTAGAATAGATCAACCAGAAATCAAATCCTAAGGAACGCTACTGTAGGCTCTCAAGAAGCCTATTTGTACCTTCCCCTATGGCCTACTTTTCTAGCACCAAGTATCAAAGGATAGAGGAAACTTAACTAATATGCCCCCCATCCGATGAGTAGTGACCCACTGACGTTATTGCTATAGAAATCCCAACCCATTACGGATTCCTCATTACAGCCTGTGTCGAAGGATATGTGCGCGTGGCTCAATAAGCACGCATGAAACACAGCCCCCCCCCCGGCTCGCACAAGTCTCACACAAATTGCGCAGAATGTAGGCACAGTACATGCATTCTGTCAGCCCAATTACTACAGCCACCAAGCAGATCAACCAGAAATCACAACTTAGAGAACGCTACCTGGCGGCCTTCACAGAAGCTATTGTCTCTCCTTAGGTCCCCCTATTTTCTAGCCAACGTATAAAGCGAAGCACCCATATACCTTTGCCCAGATGAGATGACACTGTATGCCTTATTGCCTTAAGTTAGAAATCCACCAACCCCCCTACATGAATTTTCCCCACTCGGTCTGTTGCTATGGATCATGTGTGCCCCTAAGAGCAAAAACCAACGGTAGCAAAGTTCCCCTCCTGCTATATTCCTCCACCAAAATGTGTCGTCAAAGAGGAAAAGTAACAATCCTCAAAAAAAACAGCCCCTAGAACGTTATTGTCAGATCCTCCAAGAAGGGCTGTTGGGTTTCTGGGGAGAAATCTTATCCTAGCCCCTAAACAGTAAGCTACCATAGAAACACCCCCCTACAAGCTTGCCATTGACAAGCAGAATGCTAGTCCAATAGCGGATCCAGAGTAAGAATGTACTTTTCGCCACGCAGCGCGGCCGAGGCTAGTATCATCCCCAGTCGGCTCACTTTCTGACCTCCCCCCCTGCAGCAACCCCCCATGCTATCGAAGTGTAAGCCGGATACAACGTTTCACCTGCCCTGGGTGGGAGTGCCGAGTCTCCTGGCCTTGTCGATTGGCCTCTCGTTCTGGGCCGCCCAAAAATTGCCAAAACGGCCCGGGAGCTGCCATTTACTATTGACTGCGGGAAAAGGAATTCTGTTCCGAGACAACCGTAAGCCGTGTCGAGTACCCCCAATGCTGCGATCGTAGCATTTGCTACAAGCTCGGACGAGGCATGTTTCTTCCGTTCTCATCGTCTTGAATAATTCTACTCCCATTATATCAAAACATCCTTTTCCCATGAGCTACAAATTACATTATCCGAAACGGTCGAAATTAACAGAAAAAAGCAGAAGAAGAAAATACAAAAAAAGTATTTACCATAAATAACTATATTAAAATACCTCAATAGGGAAGATGTGAGAGACCCTTATTTTTATTAGTTTATTTCGTGCACGGTCCTGGTCAAACATTTGCTGCCCCAGTTATCTTTTTGAGTTTGCTGGTCTTAGCACAGACCTGCAGTGTTTCCGAGACTGAAAGAAAGCTCAAGTGTCATCTTTTGTTTTTGTTTTCATTTTTTTTTATTCAAAAGACTAAAATGGAATGCAAAAATACACTTTGATTATGGAGGAAAATTATTACAAATCTCATTGTGCAGGAAGGAAAGAAAGTCAGGGGGTTCTCACCTCTTATAACTGGAATTTGTGTAGAGAAATACCAACAAAGGGGATAAAAATCACTCCACATTCGGATCCCAATGAATTAAAGATGGAATTTTTTTCTTTTTTCAATCACAAACCCAGTAACCTGTGATATTATCCCGCCCGGTGGGATAAGTCTTCCGAGGGAAGTCCGGTTGGTTGGAAGGAGTGTGACAGGCAATGCTTTTGGATTTTGGGTAAAAAAAAAGAAAAATAGTGATGGTTAATGAGAAGATTTTGTACGTGGAACTTTTTTTACGTCCAAAGGCCGACTGCACAAATAAAAGTTTTGCAGATGCAGGACAGTGTCAATATTAAAAAAATAAGTCACATTTACCTATTTTATCCCTTGTCAACGTTCAGTTCAATAGCTACTATTGATGGCCCCAGGTCTTTGGAAGCCGACTGCTGGCCCAATGTATCAGCAAGTGAATACTACTTCCTCCTTAGGTAAACAGATCCTCGGGCACTGGTTCACTTTACCATGTCGGAATCATGACTAACAGGTCTTATGATGCTGCCCTACGCGTCTCGGTTTCTTTGGTACTAATTGCCGCACTTGACCCGCAAATATGGCCTCGGTGACAGCGCTAACATGAGAAGGCGTCAGACCACTGGAGATGAACAGACCTGTACTTTCTGTGTGGTGGGTTACAGTGTTGCAACATTAGCGCGCGCCGAAACGACAATCACGGTTAAATTTTGATTGCTGTGGTGTAGTTCTGTGCTTGTGGCCGCCAGAGATATCAATCATGGCTGTTGGCCCCATCATCCGGACAATTACGTATGGGTAAAGCCACCCACGAAATTCTCAAACTTGAACGGAAAGTATGGGGTCCTCTCATCTCTGGTTTCTAAAATTAAGGTCCCACCTTCTGGTGCATGAAGTAGGCTTAGTGGAACAAGACCGAGCAAGCCAGAGGGGAGTCAATGTGAAGTACATTGTTTAAATTACATGGGTGCGGCTACATGTCAGTTTTCATTGGTCCATGTTCAAAGGGCAGTAATGCGACTTCTCAACATTTTGGGTGGTTGGGATTAGGCTCAGCCACTGGGAGACAATAGGGGAAATATTTATAGCGTGGTGGGTGTTGTAGCCGCTGCCTCCCTCCTTCTTCCCCCTTTTACTAGCTCCTTCCCGCTCCCCTTTACCCCTTCTCCCCTTTTGAAGGTGGGGAGTGAACAATGAAAATGCAAAAACGAAAAAGGGCCATGTCCCTAAGTCGTTAAAGTATCCAGTGGTGTGATTCTTAGTTAATCATGACAGATTGATCATGTCCTCATCAGCACCCGCACCTGTGTTCCTGGAGCAATCACTGACACCATGTTAGCTGCTCCTTTTAAGGCAGGCCTGCAATGAAGTTGAAATGTGTTTTGGGGGAAAAAGTTCATTTTCTAGGTAAATATTGACTTTGCAATTAATTGCTGTTAAGCCGATCACTCTTTATAACATTCTGGAGTATGTGCAAATTGCCATTATAAAACCTGATGCAGTAAAAATCATTCTCAAAACTTTTGGCCATGACTATAGAAACAACAGTGCTTCATTATCATAATGTTATAATTGTTTTATCAGCAAAACCACTCAGCACAGGGATTAACCAAGATATGATCCTGCATCAGTGTAGCTACAGCATTCTCAAGGTATGTTTGCTTCATAATGCATGAAATCAAATGGTAGGTTTCCTTTCATTTTGGCTTCTTCACTATTAAAATAATAAGCAAAACAATCAAATAGACGTAAAAATAATATAAATATTATACAATAAATTAAGGATAATATTCCATTACTACAAAACATCCTTTTCCATAGAGCTACACATTACATTTATGCAGACACGGTCACAATTAACAGAACAAAGCAGAAAAACAAAAATGAAACATGAAAATAATATAAAATACAACATTATATAAAAATATAGTTACAATATAATAGAGGAAGTATGTGGAGAGCTTTTTATAGTTTTTTTTGTGCGGTCACAACCTTTGTGCAGATCGTTTGAGTTTTGCTGTTCTAGACAGACCTGCAGTTTTTGAGATGAAAGAAAGATCAAGTGTCTCTTTGTTTTTGTTTTTTTTTTTATTTTTTTTAATCTCAAAAGACTAATAAGGGAACTGCAAAAATACACTTTGATTATTGATGAAAACAGCAATCTCATTGTGCAGGATGAAAGACAAGTCATTGGGTTCTCACCAAACCATCTCACCTCTTATAAATGTAATTTGTAGAAAACCAAAAATGGGTAAACATCACTTCTCTACCCAATGAAAAAGATGGAATTTTTTTCTTTTTCTCATTCACAAACCACAGTACCTTGTGATATTATCCCTCCGGTGGGATAAGTTCTCCGCATGGAAGTCCGGTTGGTGTAAGGAGTGTTACAGGCAATGCTTTTTGGGTAAAAAAAATAGCAAAATAGTCTTTGTAATAGGAAGATTTTGTAAGTGGAACTATTACAGGGATCAAAAAAGTTGCAGAGAGGAATGTAATATTAAAAAAACTAAGTCATACTTACCTCTCTTCTCCCTTTCATTCCAGTTCCATAGCTACTATTGATGGCAGCTTCTGGAAGCATGACCGCTGCCCACTGATCAGCCATGAATCCTCCTTCTTCTTCTGTAACAGATTCGGGCACTGGTTCCCTTTACCCATGTCGGCATCACTGACTAACTTACTGATTGACTGAATCGGTTGTTGGTGACATCATTCTGCATTGCCAGCAATATGGCCGGTGAAGAGAACCATGAATGGGTCATAACTGGAGATGAACAGACCTGTACTTTCAGTTGGGGGGGTTCAGTGTTTGGCCAAATTAGCGGCCGAACTGCCAATCCGGTAAATTGATGCCTCGCGGTAGTAGATCTTGCTATGATTGGCCAGAGATACAATCATGGCTGTTTTGCCATCAATCCGGCAATACGTCTGGGTCACGCCACCCGAATTCTAAACTTGAACTGAAATTATGGGTCTCCTCATCTCTAGTTCTAACTTAAGGTTGTGAAGAGGCTTTAGGTGGACCTAGACCTAGAAGCCCTAGGGGAGTCCAATGTGAATTCACATTGTTTATATTACATCTGTGTGTACATGTCATGTTTTTATGGTCCATGTTAAAGGGCAGTTGTGTGACTTCCAACATTTGCCACTTTGGGTTTGGATACTGCCCGCTGTAGACAATAGTGGACTATTATATACGTGGTTGGGCGGTTGTAGCCTGGGGCTTAAGCCTTCTACGTGGCCCATGGACACCTAAACCACCGACCAACTTTTATACTCAGAAGGACCTACCGAAATCCTTGTACATCTCTTCCTACTCACAATACACATGTACATAAGAGCCATTTCAGGACCTTTGAAGGACCTGAAACCACAGATGGAAAGCAGCAGAAAGGGACACATACTCCATTCCCCAAGAAGGTGATTCTAGTACCATATGTAGGAAGTGATTCCAGACTTGTAGGGGTAATAATATTCATACAGCCCAGGAGCCTTGGGTGTCTTAATCCACCCCGTCTGTAGACATGGAAAACACATGGACCCTTCCATGAATAGTAAACTACTGCGAGTGCCTTATATGGGATCTGTTGGTCCCATATAATACAAACATAAAAAAATACATATATTTGTGGGTAATTCCCCTTGAGCAATTAAAGGAGCACCCCAAAAGCTCCATAGATAGGGGCTACCTATAAAAGATGTACATAGAATAACAAAAAGTCATCCTCATTGGATGTTGTGGCACTCAGCTGACATTTCTCGGGGACCTTTTTATATTAATCCATAATAATGGGTCAATTACAAAAATTGGAAATGTTGACTTTCAGAATTTTCTGGAGAAAGTCAATGAAAACAATTAATGTAAGTGCGTGTAAGTAATTATTTTATAATGCCATTACGGCTTCTCAGTGCAGCCAGTTTCTCTCATTGAGTCCCTCTTTATATATTCTAATGACTTCCCCTAAGGAGAATGTTGAAATCAATTACTTTACAAACAAATGTTATGGGACCGAAATTCTTAGGTTAGGAAACTGATCCGTGGATTATTTTCTCACTGCCATGATTAAAGTCAGGAAGGAATTTTTAACTCCACTATTGGCCAGAAGGCATCAGGGTTATGGGGTCTTTTACCGTCTTTTGGGTTGGCTGTAGAATTGTAGGTTGAGATTTACGGAGCTTTCAATAAGCATTTAGTACTTGATGGCAAAATTTTGTAACACTCACCTTTCTTTAGACAAACTCACTGTTGGTGGCCTATCTGCAGCATGGGCAACATACAGTACTACTACTCCTATCCTGTATATATGGGCACCATACAGTACTACTACTCCTATCCTGTATATATGGTCACCATACAGTACTACTACTCCTATCCAGTATATATGGGCAACATGCAGTACTACTACTCCTATCCTGTATATATGGGCAACATACAGTACTACTACTCCTATCCTGTATATATGGGCACCATACAGTACTACTACTCCTATCCAGTATATATGGTCACCATACAGTACTACTACTCCTATCCAGTATATATGGGCACCATACAGTACTACTACTCCTATTCAGTATATATATGGGCAACATACAGTACTACTACTCCTATCCAGTGTAAATGCTTACAGCACCATACTTCTACTCCTATTCTGTATATATAGGCACAGCACAGTACTACTACTCCTATCCAGTATATATGGGCAACATACAGTACTACTACGCCTATCCAGTATATATTGGCAACATACAGTTCTACTACTCCTATCCAGTGTAAATGGTTACAGCACAGTACTTCTACTCCTATCCTGTATATATGGGCACAGCACAGTGCAACTACTACTATTCTGTATATATAGGCACAGCCAGTACTACTACTCTTTTCATGTATATATGGACACAGCACAGTACTACTACTCCTATCCTGTATATATGGGCAACGCACAGTACTACTACTCCTATCCTGTATATATGGGCACAGGCAACATGTCACTAACTGACTTAAACTTCCTATCCGTATATAATGGGCACAGCACCGTAACTACTACTCCCTATCCCGTATAGATGGGCATAAATAGCAAAGCACAGTCAAACTAACTACTCCGACTCCCTATCCTGTATATATGGGCACAGCACAGTATTACTACTCCTATCCTGCATATATGGGCACAGCACAGTATTACTACTCCTATCCTATATACATGGGCACAGAACAGTATTATCCTCCAACCCATGCTTTTTGATCTGCTAGTGATCTTAGATTATTCTCTTCCTAAATTCAAACTTCCCATGCACGTCCCAGACGTTCCTCCAGAGCTGCAACACCAATTTAATGGAGGCCCTTCAAGGGTCTCTCAGACTAATGCCTCACCCCCAATGCTTCATCAACGTTCTCTTCAAACTCAAGTTATTTAGGCAGGCCTTTCACAACTCACTACTGCATGCAACTTTAAAAATCAGTATAAAACCAATTTTCTGAGTTGAATCAGCCCCCCCCCCAAAATCGTTTGGGTCATAGCAACCATATGTCGAGCTAAGAACCCCAGGGCTGTCATGGTAAATACTGTAGGTCCCCACTAAAACAAACAAATTTAAAATCACCCACCATCCAAAGCCACAAATAAATTTGACTTGTCACCATAACTGCAAAAAAGTGGAACCAAAAACCTCATTCTAAATTCAAAGGAAACTGTAAAGGTCACATGTCCCCCAAAAAACAAGCCTTCCACCACCTCTTGGCCAAAAACAATTCAAAGAACTAATGCCCAAACTCTTGGAAATAGTAAAACAAGCCCAAAATGTAAGAATTTGGTATCGTCTAACCATACTGAACTGACTCGTAAATTAAATATAACATTTACCTTTATTACTTAAGTTTATACGGTGAACCACAAAAACAGCCACAAAAAAAATGAATTACACGAATTATGTTTTTGTTTACTGCAACCCCCCCCCACACAAACGAAATCTTTTTAAAAATTTTCAATAAAGCATACCCATCCAAAATGTATCACTGAAAATGCATCTCCTCCCACAACAATGACCAGTGGAAAAACACCACTATGTTCTATAGGGCACAATTGGCTGATGCATGTCGCCTCCCATTCCCGTCCTGCACCTCGCGGTCACCCCGACAACAGTAATGGTCCTATGTTCGGTGGTTTTTTCCTAACTAGCATTAGCCCTGCTCCAGAATCTCAGCCTCATGAAAACCTTTGGAGAGAGTTGAAAAGTCCCTGTGGGGCCCATGACAGTCCAAAAAACATCACTGCTCTGGGAAGTATCTGCATGGAGGAATGGGCCAACATAAACCAAGCATCAGTGGGGCTCATTTGTTAAGGGTCGCGTATCGCACCTTTTCTTTGGACCTTTTGCAAAAATGGCAATACTTTGCAATTGCAAAAGCAAGCGAAATCATTTGCAAAAGCAAACCGTTTTCGGTATTTGTGCGGCTTTTACATGTAATTTAACGGTTTTGCACTGTGATTGTGGCCAACACTCAAATCATTTTTGGCACAGCTGTTCTGGCTTTCCATGCGATAACAATTGTGGGTGTGAACACTGCAAGTAAAAAAAAGAGTCATTTCTGAGTCCATCAGGTCTTCTCGTCTCACCATCACAACACGCAACCTCCGATGTCATTTGCGGCCTCCTGTGGAGGCGGTAAGTAAGGTATTGACTTTCTTTTTTTTTTAATTGAGCAAACTGAACTTTATAATACTGTGGAAGCTGAACTGACTATTTTAATGGGACCTGGGGCTGGCTTATATGGGGGTAGGGGTTGCATATTTGGGGGTAAGGGCTGACTATATACTGATTTGGTTGGGGCTGGCCTAATAATTAGGGAAGAGCTGGCTGGTTATATACAGGGCCAGCGGGTTACTATATACATATGCAGATGGCCTTGGCTTTTATCTGGGTCGGGTGTGGCTATATCAAAGGGGCCCTCTGCTGGCTAACATAGTGGTGGAAGTGGCTGGTTAGCCCCATATAAAGGGGCATAGGGCTGGGCTATATAATTGTGGACAGGGAGCTGGATATATATGGGGGAAGAGGGCTGGCTTATACTGGGCCAGGAACGGGCTTAATATAAAGGAGCCTAATATTTGAGGGAATTGCTGCTGCTATATAGCGGGCATGTCCTGCTGCTATTAATTGGGGCAGGCGCTGGCTATATAATCATAATTTATTATAGTTTTTTTATTTAAAACGTTGAAAAACGACACATGGGTCCCATAAATGTTCATCCACACCACGGAAGGGAAGATTGGATGAGGAAGGGATTTAGGGGAAAAAATCTATAACAAACGGTCGAGTTATTTAAGTGCAGAAAAGGCCATCTAGAACCCTTTCTTTGAAAAGCTCGCTTCTTTTTATGAATCAAGCAAACTGTGCCTTATACTGGGGGAGGCTGAACTGGCCTATAATACTACTAACGTTAACAGGGGCTGGCTTTATGTACTAGGGGGAACAGCTGGCTGGCTTAAATGGGGACTGAATAGCCTATATACTGATGTTAGGCTTGTGAACCAATGCATTTTTTTTCCCCCATTTCCTAGGCTTAACATGAGTTAAATATGTTTTCCCAGTTTTGTGGTAAGGGTTGGGCTCTAACGCAAGTAGAATATCATGCTTTTTTTTGTTTTTTCTTCCTCCTCCAGAAGAGCCCGCACCATGTGTCTTTGAACATTTTTCCCCATTTTTGCATAAATAATCTCTAACCTGTCTTAAATGAAGACGTTTAGTAAGACCAAAAATGGCAGGTTTCTTCCCCCCAATTAATTTCTGCCCTTATGTTCTTTTTTAAAAGTTTCCATCCCCATAAGATCGTCCTGAATTTCACTTGATGTATTCCTGGCCCGGAAACGGATTAAATTTTTAAATAATTCCGATATTATAGTAATTATGTTACCATGAAATATGCAGAGAATCGTGTATTATAAATTTCCCTCTGTTATCAGCAGAAAACGATGTCCAAAGCGTTGCGTGGTGGCCAGAGTGGTGTACATGAAAGCCAATCTTATTTGCCGTCCTTTTTTAGAAAGATATAACAGTGATAGATGAACGAAACATTCGATCAAAGCCTCCACGAAACATTGGATTCTCCGCGCGTCAAATCTATCATCTCTACGCACCTTGGCCTTTGAAGGTACAAAAGTCGCCTGAGGGTGTTTCAGCCAAGTGTTTAAAGCATGGTGCACTGAACGGTGTTACCAGTTTTGAGTTTTAAAATTATCCAAAAATTTTTTTTCCGCGCCGGAAAGTCCTTGATTCCTCGGCCACCCCTCCACAACCTCCTCCTCATCTCTCCCATTTAACAACCCATCACTTTTCCACCTCCTAGCGACATTGCCGCCCGCAAATGAAGTAAACGCAAATAAAAAGCTTCAAACGCATAAAAGTGACAGATGAAATAAAGAGCCCTTTGTGTCCATAAGCAAGAAACCGGATGTTTAGAAGGTTGAGAAAGTATAAAAGCACATGGAAAACAGCTGATCGTGGAGGTTAATACGGAGCGTTTATGGGTCTCCTCTCCTAACAACTCTTGATCCCTGTGAGTACGTCTTGTTCTCCAAGTGATTTTCTGGTTTTCATTCACAAGTTGGTTATAAAGATGTTGGTCCACCATAATGGATAGGGGTTGCTGGGTCAAGGTCTATTGTAACAACAAAAAGTATAATAAACATTTTTCAATATTGTGTGTTCCCTATATTGATTTCTTGGTTTAGTGTCTTTTCAAACAACGGGGCTCTAAAAACAACCTGGGTGGTGTAATTGCAGCGAAGGTCAACCTGTGTCTCAATCAGAGAACCAATTTCGGCACGATGAATATACATGGGGAATCATTCACTAAGGGTCCCGCAGCGTGGCATTTTCTTCGGGTTTTCCAGCGATTTCGAGTTTGGTGGTGCATTTTACCAGGGGATGTTTGCCACGCGCGATCAATTTGGTGCATCGCGCCGGCTTTTGTATTACGCGCCCCAATCGGGGGGGTGGGGCCCACAGACAACTGGCGGATTCTGACTATTGGGGCGAGATTTAACATATCAAATTGGTGTTGCAGACACCACTTACAAAAGCACCAGAGAAAAGGTGACTCCGGCAGGACCTCGGCGGGAAGCGAACAGATGCAGGGACTCGGGCACCCGAGCTACGTGAATCGCGTCCATAACAGTCCGGATACGGGATCGCGTCAGGGGACCGGTAAGTAAATTGCTCCATGTATGTTCTATATCTTAAAAGGTTGTGGGTTTACCCCAATGGGAAGACCCAGATATGCTCCCTTGAAGCAGGGTTGGAGTTAAGAGAACCTGTCCATCCTCAACCACCCCCACAAACACCCCTTTAAAAGAGTACCTCTTAGTGTCTTGTATACTGACCATCCTCATTCATGGATTAGAGCCCCCCTTTCTTCCTTCACAAAAAGGAATGACTTTTATTAATGGCACTGGTTCCAGTCTTGGGGGGGAAGCTGTAGTAAGACAGTTAAAACTACCCCTGCCCATTCACTGAGCTGAACCTGGCCTGAAGAGGAATCCTGATGGAGGGGTGAAGAGCAAATTTGATTCTCTTCACACAAAGCCAGTGTGACCTGTCATCCGGTCCCTCCCTGATTCAGTGGTTTAATATTATAATAGCAGAAGCCGGGGGTCACAACTACGCAAACTGTTTTCTCTATCACCTGCTACTTTCCCTCCTCTTGAATCCTCTTCACCTTCATCTCAATAGCGGGAAATTAAGAAGCTTATATGTCTGTATATAAAGATTTGTCAGAATATTTGCTAGTTCAATCCTCTTATCAATTGCACAATCAGGAAGCATGGATAGGGCAAGAAGGGAACATGTAAGATGCAAAACTCTCACATTACATGGGGCCACATTCACTAATGTCCGCGACTGCGAGTCTGTCGGTTTTCACGAATAATTTAACCTTTTGCCCGAATTTCCTCCCCAGGTTTTTTTGGCGCACGTGATCTATTGTTGTTCCCTCAGGCCGGCCTTGCATTTGACCGAAACCGGGGGTGTGGCTGTTGGACAACCCGACTGATTGGGACAAACCAAGTAATTTAATTTCATAAAGGAATTGTGTCGCAAGAGCAAGCAACTTAATACATTCACCAGTGAAAGAATAAAAGGTGAAACTCTCCGTCTGACCCTCGCGGGGAAACGACACATGCCATGAAATTGGAACGAGACCTTGGGAATCATGGCAGACCGAAGCCTCTTCGGACAACGCACGCGGATTGCGACAGGACCGGTTCGTAAATCTGCCCCACTTGTGATTAGTCTCACCTCAGTTGAGTTTGGCATACAATTTATAACAAACGTTTTGTATTCCCACGAACAAGATTCCTTAAATTACTCAGGAATTAAAAAATACCCATTCCTTTTAATTTACTGTTTAATTACAAATATAGCATTTTGTAACAGATATAAGTCCAATCCAACCCTTCTCTATTAGTCCCCTGTGTACGCAATTTTTTGGTTGCTCCGGGAACCTGTAAAATTTTCTGACTTAGGGTCCGGGCAAAAACAGATTCTTCTCATGAAATGCTTCTCTATCTGCAACACTGCAGTGCTCTCCTGCCCCCTCCCCCCTGTCAATTCCCAGTAAACCAGCTCAGACACAGGGGAACTAAATTCAAGCGCAGGTAGGAATAAATATCTTTATATCAAGGGAAGGAGGTACAGCAAGAGCTGAGAGCGGTGTGAATATGATAGCTGAGTTAGCCGTGCCTGGATAGTGTCAGTTGTGTGGTTATTAATTCATCGCATGAATGTTCTAATCCTCTATCTCTGATCTGTCTCATCTCTCTTTTTCCTGTGTTTTCGATAATAGTCAATATTCAGAATCCTAATAAAGTGGAGATAAACATGGTACCAAATCTCAGCATATGCAGCTCAACAACAATCTCACGCAGTAAGGAATCATGAAGTTTCCCTGCCTTAACAGTCCCCCCATCCACACTTGGATTCTTGATATACAAAACACTGACACACTGAGTATAGAGCTAAACGTCAATAAAACTGAGTAAGCCTATATTCCACACTGGCTGGCCGTTGCCCGCCCGTACCGTATACCTTAGCGGGCAACGCAGTGTCACTGGGAGAGAGGAGGAGGTTAGCCATCTCACCCCCCGCCCCTCTCCAATAAGACCCTATGGCGCACGGCGCCCGTATTATGGGAAAAGAATAGACGGTCCCCTATCTTTTTCCCGGTACAACTGAACGTACGGTGTCCCCACGTGTGGCTGCACCGTCCCGCTCCCTTAGGGTGTGCCGGGCTCCCATAGAAGTGTTGGGGGACGTATAATCGGCCGTATATCGTCGGCCGTAATATAACGTCCCCATACGGTATGTGAATGTAGCCCTAGAGGGAGTGAGCTTAAGAACTTTCCTTTCGTGGTCGAAATCCTGGTTAAGTATTTATGTTTGGGGGGGAGGGAAGGGTTAAATTTTAATGACATGTTTCCCTGTCAGGCAAAAGGCTATTGGCTTTTCCTATGAGGATTCGTATATTAAAGTTCAGCTACACTTTTTCTGTAACCTTTGGGGTCATGGAACTGATATCTCACTGTGCTATCCGGAACTTACCCGATTCACTTTCACTCGATGACCCATATGGAAAGAAGGCAAACGACTAAGTTTGTTTATTTCCGCCACTTCCCTTCCACTTTCAAAGGTGAATAAGGTAAATTCTTTAACTAAGCACGATAACATAAAGTATATCAGAATTCTCATTTAATTCTAATTCTACTATTTCATTCTAGTGGCATCGTAATTATCCTAAGAACCCTTTGGGCAACATTAACAAGGAGCCAATTTATTTAATGAGTTCATTACAGAACTGTTACCTTTACTTTTTGCACGATGATTTGCAGTTTTAAATTGGCTAACATTTCATGTACATTACAATGAATTTTCATTTTATAGTGAATTAATAAAGGGGTTTCCATCAGAATCAGCAAAACTCATATTACAAAATGGGTCCTTAAAACTATGAGATGGATATGTAAATTAGCTGCTATTTAAAAATTTTGCTCCCCTTAACAGAAACTGCTGTTGACATAACACACTGTAATGGAGAATTAAAATGCAACTTGCCTTTAATTATTAATTGCTGATTTTCTTTTCCTCCTGCATGAGCATACAACAGTACAGAAGAAAATGCATCTCGTCCTATGGTCCACAAGCCCACATCAACTGTCCGTCAGCTGCTGGGCAGGTCGTGATCACCTCGATGTTTTGGCTGCGGTCTGTGGGTTTGCAGTGCATCCGTATGGCCAATTGTTGTGGGTGATAGGCCGTTTCTCACATCATTACTAAACGGTAACCGAGCAGGACACTCTGTTTCCTCATCACGGGGAGCATAGCATAAGAGTGAGGAGAGTTTTAACGAGAACTGAGGGAAAGCGTGGGACTTGTAGTTTCTATGCCAACCACTTGGTGGATAACTCTGCCTACTTTAGAGAGGCCTAACTTTTGTAATCACAAAAATCAACTATTTCAGCTCCATTAAGTGACCTAATGACATTGAGTTTTTTCTTTCATCTATGTATAAAAGTAGGTGTTTTTGTCTCCAGGACTTCTCCAGAGCTGCACCAATTTTATGGAATGTCCTTCAATGGTTATGGGGTCTTTTACCGTCTTTATGGAATGTCCTTCAATGGTCTATCAGACTAATGCTCAACCCCCAATGCTTCAAACGTTCTCTTAAAACTCATTTATTTAGGCAGGCCTATCACACTCACTAACTGCATGCAACTTTAAATCATTATTAACCAATTCTGAGTTGATCAGCCCCCCCCAAAGCGTTTTGGGTTCTATAGCAACCATATGGTCTGAGCTAAGACCCCAGGGCTGTCCATGGTAAATGACTGTAAGGTCCCACATAAAACAAAACAAATTTAAATCACCATCCAAAGCCCACAAATAAATTTTACTTGTCACACATAAACTGCAAAAAAGTGACCAAAAAACTATATCTAAATGCAAATGAAACTGTAAGGTCAACATGTCCCACAAAAAACAAGCTCTCAACCACCTCTATAGGCCAAAAAATTAAAAGAATTATGCCACTTGGAAAATGGCCATGCAAAAATGATAGATTTTTACCACATTAGTTTTTATTCTACAAAATTAGTAAAACGAAAGCAAAAAATTTAGAAATTTGGTATCGTCGTAACCATACTGACTCGTAAAATTAATATAACATGTTACTTAGTTTATACGGTGAACACAAAAAAAGCACAAAAAAAAATTAATTACAGAATTCATGTTTTTTTATGCAACCCCCCCCCCACACAAACAGAAAATCTTTAAAAAAATTTCAATAAAAAGGCATACCCATCCAAAATGGTATCACTGAAAAATGTATCTCTTCCCACAGAACCAACTGAAAACCACTATTTTCTATAGGGCAAAATTGGCTGATGCATGTCCCTCCATCCCTTCTGCACCTTGCTGTGCAGATCTCAGCCTCATAGAAAACCTTTGGAGAGAGTTGAAAGTCTGTGTTGCCCAGTGACAGGCCAAAAACATCACTGCATGGAGGCATGGGCCAACATACCAGCAACAGTGGGGCTCATTTGTTAAGGGTCGCGGATCGCACTTTCGTTGGACTGTGCACCGCTTTCGGTATTTGTGCGGCTTTGACAGGTATTTAACTGGTGTTTGCACTGGGATTATGTCACACGCAATCATTTTTGGTGCAGCTTCTCTGGCTTCCATGCGATGCAAATTGTGGGTTTATTATTAGGGAATGCTGGCTGGTTATATACAGGGCCAGAGGGTTGACTTTATACAGAGGCAGAGGGCTGGCTTTATACTGGGGCGGGGCTGGCTATATAAAGGGGCCTCTGCTGGCTACATAGTGGGGGAATGCTGGTTAGCCATATAAAGGGGCAGAGGGCTGGCTATATAATGGGACAGGGGGCTGGATATATATGGGGGAAGAGGGCTGGCTTTATACTGGGGCAGGAGCTGGCTATATAAAGGAGCTAAATAGTGAGGGAATGCTGGCTGGCTATATACTCGGGCCAGTGGCTGCTGGCTATATATTGGGGCAGGCGGCTGGCTATATAATCATAGTATTATAGTTTATACGGTTGAAAAAAGACACATGTCCATCAGGTTCAACCAAGGAAGGGAAAAAGATTGGATGAGGAAGGGATTTAGGGGAAAAAAATCTATAAAACATAATGTTATTTAGATGCAAAAAGGCATCTAGACCCTTCTTGAAGCTTCTTTTTATGAATTGAGCAAACTGACTTTATACTGGGGGAAGGCTGGCTGGCTATATACTGTAATAGGGGGCTGACTATGTACTAGGGGAACGCTGGCTGGCTATATAGTGGGACTGAATAGCTATATACTGAGGTTAGGCTGTGACCAATGCATTTCCCACATTTCCTAGGCTTATACTTGAGTCAATAGGTTTCCCAGTTTTTGTGGTACAGGTCGGCTTATACTCAAGTATATACAGTACTTTTTTTCCCCAGAGCAACATTGTGCTGTGAACATTTTCCCCATTTTTGCATTAAATCTCTACCTGTAAATGAGGACGTTAGTAAGACCAAAAAATGGGCAGTTCTCACCCACAGTTTAATTCTGCCTTATGTCTGTTTAAGTTTCCATCCCCATAAGATCGTCTGAATTTACTGATGTATTCTGCCCGGAACGATTATTTTTAAATAATTCCTAATAATTATAGTAATTGGAATGTTACCATGAATATGCAGAGAAATAGTTATTATAAATTCCTCTGTTATCAGGCAGAAAACAGATGTTCCAAAGCGTGGCGTGTGCCAGAGTGTGTAACATGAAGCCAATCTTATTATGCCGGTCTTTTTTTTTAAAGATAATAACAGTGATAAGATGAACGGTACATTAGATAAAAAGCCGTCCACGGAGAACATTGATGCTCCGCGCGTCAGTCTATCAATCTCTACGCACCTTGGACTATTTAGAGGACAAAGTCGCCTGAGGGTGTTTCAGGCCAAGTGTTAACGGATGGTGCACTGAAAGGGTGTTACCAGGTTTTGAGTTAAAATTACTCAAAAAATTTTTCCGCCGGAAAAGTCCTTGAATCCTCGGCCACCTCACAACTCCTCCTCATCTCTCCATTTACAAGACATGCACTTTCCACCTTCCTCGTGACATTGCCGCCCGCAAATGAAGTAACGCAATAAAAAGCTTCAAACGCATAAAAAGTGACAGATGAAATAAAGAGCCTTTATGTCCAGAAGCAAGAACAGGATTTTTAGAAGGGGTTGAGAAAGTATAAAAGCACAGTAAAAACAGCGATCGTGGAGGTTAATACGGAGCTTTTATGGTCTCCTCTCCTAACAGACTCTTATCCTGTGAGTACGTCTTGTTCTCCAAGGGATTTTCTGGTTTTCAAAAAGTTTTGTATAATGAAATGTTTGGCCGGACATAATGGATAGGGGTTGCGGGGGGTCAAGGTCTATTGTACAACAAAAAGTTATAACATTTTTCAATATTTGTGTGTTTCCTATATTGATTTCTTGGTTTAGTGTATTTCAACTGGGCTCTAAAAACTGTGGTGTAATTGCAGCGAAAGGTCACCTGTGTCTCAATCATATGACCAGGATTTCGGCAAGATATAGACAATGGGGATCATTCACTAAGGGTCCGCAGAGTGCATTTTCGTCGGGTTTTCCGGCGATTTCTGAGTTGTGGTGCATTTAACAGGGGATTTTGCCACGCGCGATCAGATTTTGGTGCATCGGCGCCGGCTTGTACGCGACACAAATCGGGGGGTGGGCCATCAGACAACTGGACGGATTCGGACTATGTGCGAGATTTAACATATCAAATTGTGTCGCAAGACACGCACATACAAGCACCAGGAAGAAGAAGGTGAACTCCGGCAGACCTCGGCGGGGAAGCGACAGATGCAGGGACTCGGGCACACGAGCTACGTGAATCGCGTCAGACAGTCCGGATCGGGGATCGCGTCAGGACCGGGTAAGTAAATTTGCTCCAATGTATGTTCCTATAGTCTTAAAGGTGGTGTTACCAATGGGAAGACACAGATATTCTCCCTTGAAGCAGGGTGGGAGTTAAAGAGAACCTGTCATCAGCAACACCCCCACACACCCCTTAAAGTACCTCTTAGATGTCTTTATACTGACACCTCCATTCATGGGATTAGAGCCCCCATTCTACTAAAAAAAAGACTTTTATTAATGTGCACTGTTCCAGTCTTGGTGGGGGAGCTGTAGTATACAGTTAAACTACCCCTGCCCTCCTCACTGGAGCTGACCTGGCTGAAGAGAATTCCTGATGGAGGGGTGAAGAGCAAATTTGAATTCTCTTCACACAGCCAGTGTGACTGTCATCCTGTCCTTCCTGAGGCAGTGGTTAATATTATAGCAGAGCTGGGTCACACTAAGCAACTGTTTCTCTATCACCTGCTACTTTCCCATTCCTCTGGAATCCTCTTCAGCCTCATAGAGGGAAAATTAAAGAGAGCTGTATATGTCTGTATATGAATATTGTCAGATAGTTGCTAAGTTCTATACTCGTAGCAGTGAACAATCAGGAACAGGGAGGTAGGGCAAGCCAGGGAACAATGAATATGCAAAACTCACATACTGGGGCACATTTACTAAGGGTCCGCGGACTGCGATTCTGTCGGGTTTTCACGAATATTTACCTTTTGCGCCGAATTTCCCCAGGTTTTTGGCGCACGTGATCGGATTGTGGTTCCCTCAGCGCCGGCTTGCATGTGACAGAAACCGGGGGGTGTGCTGTTGGACAACCCGACTGATTCGGACAAACCACAGAATTTAAAACGGAATTGTGTCGCAAGAGCAAGCACTTACATGCACCAGGAAGAAGAAGGTGAACTCCGGCTGACCTCAGCGGGGAAACGACACATGCAGGAAATTGGACGCAGGACCTTAGTGAATCATGGCAGACGCGAATCCTCGTCGGACAACGCACAGCGGGGATTGCGACAGGACCGGGTAAGTAAATCTGCCCCACTGTGATTAGTCTCACCTCAGTTGAGTTGCATAAAATTATACAAACTGATTTTGTATTCCCACGAAGACAAGATTCTTAAATATACTCAGGATTACAAAATAACACATTCTTTAATTTAATGTTATTATCAAAAATATAGCATTTTTACAGATATAATTCCACCCTTTCTCTATTAGTCCTGGTGTACGCAATTTTGTTTGCTCCGGGACTGTAAATTTTCTGACTTAGGGTCGGGCAGAACAGATTCTTCTCATGAATAGCTTCTCCTATCTGCACACTGCAGTGTGCTCTCTGCCCCTCCCCCTGCATTCCCAGACCAGCTCAGACACAGGGGAGACTAAATATTCAAGCTACAGGTAAGATAAGATCTTTATATCAGGGGAAGGAGGTACAGCAGAGCTGAGAGTGTGTGATATAGCTGAGTTAGCCGTGCTGGAGAGTGTCATTGTGTGTTATATGCATCTCATGAATGTTCTAATCTCTTATCTCTGATCTGTCTCATCTCTCTTTTTCTGTGTTTCGATACTAGTAGAATATTCAGAAGCTAAATAAAAGTGTAGATAAACCATGTACCATGATCTAAGCATATTGTCAGCTCACAACATCTCACAGCAGTAGAGGAATCATGAAGTGTCTGCTTAGACAGTCCCCATCCACACTTTGGATTCTTACACTGACCATCACTGAGTGATAGGAGCTAAAACGGCAATAAAACTGAGTAAGGCTATATTCACACTGCCGTTGCCCGCCCGTACCGTACCGTAGCGGGCAACGGCAGTGTACGGGGAGAGGAGGAGGAGGTGAGCGCAGCTCACCCCCGCCCCTCTCCATAGCAACCTATGGCGCACGGCGCCGTATTATGGGAAAAGATAGGACAGGTCCTATCTTTTTCCCGGGTACGGAACGGTACGGTGCCACACGTGTGCTGCACCGTCCCGCTCCCGTAGGGTGCCGTGCGCCCATAGAAGTGTATGGGGGACGTATATATATGTCTGTATATGAATATTGTCAGATAGTTGCTAAGTTCTATACTAGTAGCAGTGAACAATCAAGAACAGGGAGGTAGGGCAAGCCAGGGAACAATGAATATGCAAAACTCACATACTGGGGCACACTTACTAAGGGTCCGCGGACTGCGATTCTATCGGGTTTCCCGAATATTTACCTTTTGCGCCGAATTGCCCCAGGTTTTTGGCGCACGTGATCGGATTGTGGTTCCCTCAGCGCCGGCTTGCATGTTACAGAAACCGGGGGGTGTGCTGTTGGACAACCCGACTGATTCGGACAAACTGCGGAATTTAAAAACAAAATTGTGGGCAAAGAGCAAGCACTCACATGCACCAGGAAGAAGAAGGATGAGCTCCGGCTGACCTCAGCGGGGAAACGACACATACAGCAAATTGGACGCACGACCTTAGAGATTCATGAAAGACGCGAATCCTCGTTGGACAATGCACAGTGGGGATTGCGACAGGACCGGGTAAGTAAATCTGCCTCACTGTGATTAGTCTCACTGCAGTTAAGTTGCATAAAAATATACAAACTGATTTCGTATTCCCACGAAGACAAGATTTTTAAATATACTCAGGATTACAAAATAACACATTCTCTAATTTAATGTTATTATCAAAAATATAGAATTTCACAGATATAATTCCACCCTTTATCTATTAGTCCTTGTGTACATAATTTTGTTTGCTCCGGGACTGTAAATTTTCTGACTTAGGGTCGGGCAGAACAGATTCTTCTCATGAATAGCTTCTCCTGTCTGCACACTGCAGTGTGATCTCTGCCCCTCCCCCCTGCATTCCCAGACCAGCTCAGACATAGGGGAGACTAAATATTCAAGCTACAGGTAAGATAAGATCTTTATATCAGGGGAAGGAGGTACAGCAGAGCTTGTGTGTGATATAGCTGAGTTAGCTGTGCTGGAGAGTGTCATTGTGTGTTATATGCATCTCATGAATGTTCTAATCTCTTATCCCTGATCTGTCTCATCTCTCTTTTTCTGTGTTTCGATACTAGTAGAATATTCAGAAGCTAAATAAAAGTGTAGATAAACCATGTACCCTGATAATCTAAGCACATTGTCAGCTCACAACATCTCACAGCAGTAGAGGAATCATAAAATGTCTGCTTAGACAGTCCCCATCCACACTTTGGAATCTTACACTGACCATCACCGAGTGATAGGAGCTAAAAGGGCAATAAAACTGAGTAAGGGGGTTAGAGCTTAAGAACTTTCTTTCGTGGTCAAACCCTGTTAAGTATTTAGGTTGGGGGGGTTAATTTGAATGGCAGGTTCCCTTCAAGGCAAAAGGGCTAATGTGCTTTTCCTATGAGGCTTCTGTATATTAAAGTCAGCTACACTGTTTCTGTAACTTTGGGAGTCATGGAAACTGAGTATCTCACTGTGCTATTCCGTAACTCCGATTCACTTCGATGAGCCATATGGAAGAAGAGTAAAACGGCTAAGTTTGTTTATTTCAGCCAACTTCCTTCCATTTCAGAAAGGTGAATAAAGGTAAATTCTTACCTAAGCAGCGATACATAAAGTATATACAGAAATTCTCATTTTAATTCTAATTCTACTATTTCATTATAGTGTAATCGTAATTAGCTGAAGAACCCGTTGGCACATTACAAGGAGCCTAATTTATTTATGATTTCATTAACAGAACTGTTACCTTTTTGCACGATGAGTTGCAGTTTTTATTGGCTACATTTCAGGTACATTAGAATATAATTTCATTTACGTGATAATTAAAGGGGTATTCCATCAGGAATCAGCATAACTCATATACAAATGGGTCCTTAAACTATGAGATGATATGTAATTAGTTGCTATTTAAAATTTTGCTCCCCTTAACAGAAAATGCTGGTGACATACAATGTAATGGAGAATTAAAATGCAACTGGCCCTTTAATTATTCAGCTGATTTTCTCTGCATGGAGCAGACACAGTACATAAGATGGCAGCTAGTCATATGTCCACATCACATGTCCTGCAGCTGCCTGGGCAGGTCATGTGATCACCTCGATGTTTGGCTGCAGTCGGTTGGTTGCAGTGCATCCAGTATGGCCAGTGTTGTGGTGATAGCAGTTTCACATCATTACTACGGTAACCGAGCAGGACACTCTGTTACATCATCACTGGGAGCATAGCATAAGAGGGAGGAGGAGTTACTGAGAACTGAGGGATCGTGGGACTTGTAGTTTCTTGTGCCAACCATCTTGGTGATAACTCTGCCTACTTTAGAGAGGCCATAACATTTTGTGAATCACAAAATCAAACTATTTCAGCTCCATTAAGTGACTAATGACATTGAGTTTTGTTATATTCATCTATTTATAGAATTAGGTGTTTTTGTATCAGACATTCAAATTCTCTGAATACCCCTTTAAATATATCTCAGGAACTTTCACTTTAATTTGACCATAGAAACCTGCTGACTCTTCCTTCTCCTCAGGAGCACTTGATGGGCCACATGTCTCAGGCCTGAAATCTGGCGTAAAAATCCTGAAATAGGCACAATTCCTGGTGCATGACGCCCCGGTGCGCTGCCTTCAGCCTGAGCCCTGGTAAGACCTGATGAAGTAGCTGCCTGAAACGCAGCTACCAGTCGGGATTTATTTGGAGGCCGGAGTCCCTGATAGATCCGGTGGGAACCGACGACAGCATCATACGCTGGCGCACTTAATGATAAATCTGCATGAACTGTAGTAATAATCTTGGTCCAACTGTTTTTGATAGGAGCAACGGTGAACATCAAGCACTAACCTGAGACACATAATCGCACAATAATCGCACCACCAGGAATTGTGATTATTTTCCCCTTTACAGAATCTCCATGGTGGGTAGCATGGATGGCGCGGTGGGGCTGGCCGGAGTGTTCCTACCCCCACGTCTCGGCACGTGCTACAGGCAGCAACTCTTAAAGGCGCGAGCGTATCATAAATTCTCCCCGTGGTCTCTATCCTGTAATTTCTGGTGTCTTCTAGAACACAGACATTTGGAAACTGCCTACATAGCGGTTCTCATGTCTCTTCATATCTGCACCCCTAGGATTCTCTGAAGTAGATGTTATTAAAATTTAAAAAAAAAAAAAACTTTCATGAAGAAAAATAAAAACGTGATGGATCCAATTATAACCAATAGGGTCCATTGGGACCATCTGTGTCCATCATATAACGGATCTGTTCCCGATGGGGTTTCTGCTCTCATTTGTCCCTATAATTGGAATCCCCCAGGAGATGGGAATGTTGCCCTTTACCAGATATGTTTGTGTCTGTGTGTAGGAAAATCAATACTTCCCTATAGTTTTCTAAAAAAAAAAAAACAATGAATGGATATCCAATTTCTTTTTTTTTTTATGCAATATAAACATTTGAGTGGTTTTGTGGAAAGAGTTGGTTATTTAGCACCATCTGTAATTAGCCCTAACGAGGGCCCTCACCTTCTTACCTCCCCAAGATGTTGTACTCAGTATTGACTAAGACGTTACGAGAGGTTGTACTGTTTTATGTGAGATTCATTCTTGTATAATGGAAAGTCCTGCAGTTTCTGGATATATTCTGTGATAATTTATCACCATTCCTGCTTATACCTGGAGTATACTATCTGCACAGTATAGGGGTCTCATTTCTTATCACAGGGGGGCTCATGCTGCTACCCTGGAATCCTTCAATCTCCTTAAGTACAATATAAGTGATGTCACAGTACAAGGATAATATCCATAGTCATGTACAGGGTTAAAAGACGCAGTGATGTCACAGTAAAGGAATAATGCAAAGTTCTGTCACAATACAGAGAGGATACACACAGTGAGGTCACAGTACAGAGATAATACACACAGTGATGTCACAGTACAGGGATAATACACACAGTGATGTCACAGTACAGGGATAATACACACAGTGATGTCACAGTACAGGGATAATACACACAGTGATGTCACAGTACAGGGATAATACACACAGAGATGTCACAGTACAGAGATAATACACACAGTGATGTCACGGTACTGGGTCACTAGTGTGAGGGCTGGGGCAGGCATGGCTGTCAGTAGTACTGGGTCACAAGTGTGAGGGCTGGGGCAGGCATGGCTGCCAGTGGTACTGGGTCACTAGTGTGATGGCTGGGGCAGGCATGGCTGTCAGTGGTACTGGGTCACTAGTGTGAGGGCTGGGGCAGGCAAGGCTGCCAGTGGTACTGGGTCACTAGTGTGATGGCTGGGGCAGGCATATTAATAACACTTTTATTCCCGAACCATGGTCCTTTGAAAAATGCTCGAGTCTCCCATTGACTTCAATGGGGCTCGTTATTCGAGACGAGCACTCGAGCATCTGGAAAAGTTCGTCTCGAATAACGAGCACTCGAGCATTTTAGTGCTCGCTCATCTCTATTAATTATTCATGTTTTTGTAGTTAGAAAATTGGTAACTTTCTCTGTGAAGACATTAAAGATTGGGTAATTACAATTATATCATATTTTTCCCCAATTTTTTTTTGTATCAAGGACATTTACTGGGGAAATTCCTATAGAGCTACACAACACTAGTCTACTGCTGTTCCGCAATTATCACTGTGGTAATAAATTCTGTTGCAGTGTAAGACTGTCAAGGTCTGCTTAAGACCTACTTTTAATTAGTCTAAACTATGTGCCACAATTTGTCGCACTTTCTTATTTTTGTAGTGCACTAATTATTTTCAGCTTTTCCACAACACCTTTTCCAGATCCCAAGCCCGTTTCCCTTAGTCGGACTAGTTAGAAAAGTGACAAAAAAGGTCTAAAAATCATGATAAATGTGTGGAGCAAAATTATGAATAAATGTATCCATGTTTAGAACAGTCTTCTTTACTGTGAGTACTTTACTGTGAGTATTAATGGTTGATACTTTGTATAAGTTGTAAAGGGGTCTTTGTAAAAAGAAAAATATATTTCATATTATGGTTTGCAGATTACCGGAAACTGAAAAATTATCTGAGATTTGATTCCTCTAATGTAGGAAAATAATAGGTGACATAATTATTCACTTCATCTTGATAAACACTTTAGGAGTAGCAGTTTTACTAGGTAGGGGGTCTCCTTTCTTTGTTTTTTTTAGTTTGATTTATCTTAGTGGGTGATATACATGTATCTGGCATGTTTGTTAGTTGGTTTGTTGCAGTTTTATTTTTTAAGTCGCAAATTCTTCTGCAACCTCTTCTAAACTTCTTCCTACGGTGCATAGGAGTGGAGTTTATTTGCACCTTTAAAAACATTGCTACTTATTTATTCATCCACATCTGGATTCTAAAGATATATTAGGCACATCACTGAAACACTTTGGCACATCAATCTTTGCTAGGTTAGTGAAAAAGTTGCATATTTTGTGGTAAATATGTGTGTGTGCTAAAAAGTCACAAATTTAAAAAAAAAAGGAAAAAATGACTATAAATACCTGCAATGTGTGTAAAAGGATTCAAACCTTTAAGTCATTTTATTATGTATACCATAAATTATGGTAGCAAAAAATGATTAAATATTATGAGTCAAGACTAAAAAAGTAATCTTTAAAACAGATTTATCTGACCTTGACTCCTTAAAGGGGTTGTCCGAGTTTTTAAAAAAAAATTATGTGGCCAGGAGCGTCTGACTAAAACAATAAAGATGTACTGACTTCCTCCCGGTGCCCTCCCGTATCCAGGGCCTGCTGTCGCTCCGTCCGGGCGCCATGGTAAACAAACATGGGCTGCTGAGCAGCGCTGGACTCAGTTCCTCGCCGGACCCGACAACCTCCGGTCCCCATACACATGGTGTATAGGCGGATAGGCGTACCCGGCCAACGGCCGGCCGGAAGCTGAGTCCAGCGGCTGCTTCCGGCGGCCATGTATTTACATTGGCGCCCGGATCGAGGCACGTCAGCTTCCGGCCGGCCGTGGCCGTGGTACCCTATCCGTCCTATACACACATTGTGGTATGGGGACCGGAAGGTTTCGTGTCGTCCGGAACTGAGTCCAGCGCTGCTTCCAGCCGCCATGTTTGTTTACATGGCGCCCGACCGGAGCGCACAGCCGCCCTGGATACGGGAGGGCACCGGGAGGTAAGTACTCTTTATTGTTTTTAGTCACCCGCTCATGGCCAATATAATTTTTTTTTAACTCGGATCAACCCTTTAGGAGCCGGTCAAGAAAATCTGTTTTAAAGATAACTTTTTTTTAGTCTTGACTCATAATATTTAATCATTTCTTTGCTACCATAATTTATGGTATACCTATATAAAATGCACTTAAAGGTTCTGAATCATTTTACATCCATGCAAGGTCCATTGATCAGGTCCTTTTTTTTTTCCTTTTTTTTTTTAATTGTGGACTTTTTAGCACACACACATATTTACCCAAATATGCAACTGGTTTTCACTATACCTATCAAAGATTGATGTGCCAAAGTGTTTCAGTGATGGCCTAATATATCTGTAGAATCCATATTGGATAAAAATAAGTAGCAATGTTTTTAAAGTCAAATAACTCCACTCCTATGCACCGTAGGAGAAGTTTTCGAAGAGGTTGCAGAATAATTTGCGACTTAAAAAATAAAACTGCAACAAACCAACTAACAAAAACAATGCCCGATACCATGTATTCACCCACTAAGATCAATCAAACTAAAAAAAACAAAGAAGGAGACCCCCTACTAGTAAAACTGCTACTCCTAAAGTGTTTAGCCAAGATGAAGTGAATAATTGTCACCTATTTTTCCTCATTAGAGGAATCAAATCTCTATAATTTTCAGTTTCGCGGTAATCTGCAACCATAATATTGAAATATATGTTTTTCTTTTACAAAGACCCCTTTACAACTTATACAAAGTAATCAACCATTATACTCACAGTAAAGTCCTCACAGTAAAGAAGACTGTTCGAAACTGGATACATTGTTTCATAATTTTTGCTCACAATTTATCATGATTTTTAGACCTTTTTTCACTTTTCTAACTAGTCGACTAAGGGAAACGGGCTTTGGGATCTGGAAAATGTTTGTGGAACGCTGAAAATAATTAGTGCACTACAAAATCAGAAAGTGGGAAAAAAAAAAAAAAAAAAAAAAAAAAAAAAAAAAAAAAAAAAAAAAAAAAAAAAAAAAAAAAAAACAAAAAAAAAAAAGAAAAAAAACAAAAAAAAAAAAAAAAAAAACCAAAAAAGGAAAAAAAAAAAAAAAAGAAAAAAAAAAAAAAAAAAAAAAAAAAAAAAAAAAAAAAAAAAAAAAAAAAAAAAACACTCCCCCCCCACCCCCCCAGACAACCCCCGCACCACACACCCCCCCCCCGTAACCCCCCCCCCCACCCACAACACCCCCCCCCCCCCCACCCCCCCCCCCCCCCCCCCCCCCCCCCCAGAAGAGATAAAAACCCAACCCCCCACAATCCACCCCCCCCCCCCTCCCCCCCAAAAAACCCCAAAAACAAATTGTGGCACATAGTTTAGACTATTTAAAGTAGGTCTTAAGCGACCTTGACAGTCTTACACTTCAACAGAATTTAATTACCACGTTATAATTGCGGAACAGCATAGACTATGTTGTGGTACTCTTTGGAATTTCCCCATTAAAATGTCCTTGATACAAAAAAATTGGGGAAAAATATGATATAATTGTAATTACCCATTCTTAATGTCTCACAGAGAAAGTTACCAATTTTCTAACTACAAAACATGAATAATTAATAGAGATAGCGAGCACTAAAATGCTCGAGTGCTCGTTATTCGAGACGACTTTCCAGATTCCGAGTGGCTCGATCTCCGAATAACGAGCCCATTGAAGTCAATGGGAGACTCGAGCATTTTTCAAAGGGACCATGGTTCGGGAATAAAATGTGTTATTTTAATTGAAAAAGATGTCTTCTGATAAGTTAGCAGATGTTGCAACATCTGCAATCTATTCTTCAATTTGACTGTTCCGCTCCAAAAGTTTTAAATTATCTCCCGACACGTTAGCATTGTGAAAACGTGCAGAATAGGATCATTTAAGTGCAAAACACGTGAAGAATAGATTCGCAAGATGTTCGCACTCTGCTTACTTGTCGGGAGATACGCTGTTCCGGGCCCCCGCTCGTCTCCGTGCCCCGCTGTCCTCTGTGCCCCGTGTCTCCGGTTCACCGCTGTCTCCGTCCCCGCTGTCTCCTTGCCCGCTGTCATCCGTGCACCGCTGTCTCCGTGCCCCCGCTGTCCTCCGTGCCCAGCTGTCTCCTGCCCCGCTCTCTCCGTGCCCCGCCTCTCTCCGTGCCCGCTTCTCCTCCGTGCACCGCTCTCTCCGTGCCCCGCTCTCTCCGTGCCCCGCTCTCTCCGTGCCCTCGATGTCTCCGTGCCCCCGCTGTCCTCCGTGCCCCTATGTCCTCCGTGCCGCTGCCTGATGTCTCCTTGCCGAACAGCTTATCTATTCTTCACTGTGTTTCTTTACTGTGTTTTTCACTTAAATGATCCTGTGTTCACTGTTTTTATTCTATTCTTCATTGTTCTTCACTGTGTTTTTTTAATTAAATGCTCGATCTCGAGCAGGGGAAATACTCGTCCGAGCAACGAGCCGTCTCGAGTACCTTAATGCTCGAACGAGCATCAAGCTCGGACGAGCATGTTCGCTCATCTCTAATAATTAATGTCCAATGTGTAACATTATTGGAATAATACATAGATTTCAAATGCCTTCAACCTGGGACCCAGCAAAGAGAGATAGGTAAGATAAAGGAGTGTATAGAAGTAAAGCTATTTAAGGACTACCAAAACATGATTTATATAGAGCATTACATGCCCCTCTGTAACCTCTGAATATTGCCCTTTGTGTTGACAAGTTCCTTTTAAAGTGACAAGTTTTCGTTTCGTTTCGTTTACCTGAAGGTATTTAACATATTAAATATAAATAACATATTCTGTATACACAGTACGCACATTGGCATACAAACTTAACCTAATGTCCTAATTTCTCCGGTGTGTTGAGTGATAGCAAAAAAAGAAGGTTCTGAATCTTGTAAAAAATGATAAGAGAGCCAAGCATTATGCCCGGTGTCTGTGTCCACAGCAACTACCTTGGTTATTAAGGAACCTGGCTCAGAATCAAAAGGGACCATTTCGAAGGGAGCACCCCCACTATCAAGTGAAGGATACAAAATCTTTGGTGCGTTATCATTCAGATCCACAATACGGATTATTAATGTAGCATTACTGCACAGAGAAGGGGGTCCAGGATCCATTGTCTTTAGCAGAGACTTGTATCAGAAACTCAGTTTGCTTCTCATAGTCAAATGATCTCTGAGCATAGAGGACTCCAGTTTCTATGTTTACAGAGAAATAAGAGGAAGATGTCTGGTCTTCTGTATCATTGCTAGAAATGGAATAAATTATTTTTGCATTGTCTCCAGTATCAGGATCTGAGGCTTGTATTCTGTGTATTGATGCCCCTGGTAAATTGTTTTCTTGCACAAAGGCATAATAGATGGATTTAGTAAACATTGGTGGATTGTCATTGACATCTAATATCTCCAAAATAATTGGTTGTTTACTAGATAGAGGTGGAGATCCCCTGTCAGTTGCCAAAATAGTGATATTATAGCTAAATACCTTTTCTCTGTCAATAGGACCTGCAGTCACAATTCGATAATAACTATCTGAGGATGAGATCAGACTAAAAGGTGTGTCCTCCATAAGCTTACAGTCAGTTTCCCCATTTTGACCTGAATCTAGATCCCGGATTTTGATAAGTGCTATCATTGTACCGGGTGCAGTATCTTCAGCTAAAGGGCTAAACAATGAACTAACTGTTATCTGTGGAGCATTGTCATTCTCATCTATTACTTCTATCAGAACTTTACAATGAGCCACAAGGCCTCCTCCATCCTTTGCTTGAACAGATAGTTCATAATTTCTTGTCAATTCAAAATCTAAATTGTCATTTATTTTAATGTCCCCAGTCACAGGGTGGATACTGAATGTTCCAGTACGGTGGACATTCCCTGATGTTTTACTAAAGGAATATATGACCTGTCCATTGACTCCTTCGTCCATGTCTGTAGAGTTCACAGTCATTACTGTTGTATTAACTGGAGTGTTCTCATTTATACTGACTTTATATACTGACTGTGTGAATATTGGGAAATTATCATTAGCATCAGTGACAATGACCCTTATTAGAGCAGATCCAGATCTCATAGGTTTCCCTCCATCCATAGCTGTTAATATGAGCTCATGAAGACTCTGAGTTTCTCTATCTAATGGCTTCTCTAGGACAAGCTCTAGAAATGTGCTGCCATCTGGATTTGTACCTTCACTCAGTGTAAAATACTGGTTGTCACTGAGCTTATATGACTGGACAGAATTAGAACCAGTATCTGCATCTTCTGCAGCTTGTAAAGCAAATCTGGTTCCTGCTGCTGTTAACTCAATTGTCTCTACAGTAAATATATCAGGATAAAATACCGGAATATTATCATTTATATCCTGAATCTCTATTTTAATGTTGAATATATTGAAAGGATCTTCAATCACAGCATCAAATGTTAGATAACAAGACGCTTCTCCCCTGCACAATGTCTCTCTGTCTATCCTGTCTTTAATATATAGATTTCCATTATCTAGATTCACATGGAAAAATCTCTCTGAAACATGTGACAAAATTCTCAGTTTTCTAGATGAGAGCTGCTTAATATCTAATCCAAGGTCATCTGCAATATTTGCTATAACAGAGTCTTTCCTCATTTCTTCTACAATGGAATAATGAATCTGTCCAGAGACTGATTGACACAGCCAAGAAAAGAAGAGAGAAATGGTTACTTGCCATCTGATCTGTGGATGAGGTTCCATTCCGGTAATTTCTAAAATCTTCTCCCTGGAAGTAATATTTCTAATAATATTTATAATCCTCTGATAAAGAACATGTATAAATCAGATGTCCATTGTTCATATCCGATATGATGTGTTTTTCATAGAGAAAATCCAGAATATGGCTGTGTCTCTGCTTGCAGTTCCTTAGTGTGTGTCTGTGTGAGGGAGGAAAATACCAGTGGATCTATATTCTGTTTTCTTCTGCTTTTTGGTTAAACAGCGGCGCTCTGAGGAGAAAGTGAGGAACTGCAGTCCTGAAATAAATTTACTTTAAAGCCAAAAATCTTTGTGTGTTCAAAATTAAATCATATGTTTTAGTTGCTTAATACAAATATAATTACAGAAATTATTTAGTGCAAGATTGTAAGATCTATTAAACTTTTTCATCTTTCTAATACATATCTACACAACTTTCTAATAACAATAATTCCTTATTTATATAGCACACACAAATTACGCAGTGCTGCACAGAGCTTACCACATGAGTCTTTCTGTTAAATTGTGTGTGTAGCTAACCATTTAAAAATGATCCAGTGCGTAGGAGTTGAAAATTTGGAAGAACACTTTGGAATTAAAGGGGCTTTTTAATGTGCAGCCGAATATATATATATATATATATATATATATATATATATATATATATACAGCATCTATTAATATATAGTCTATATAGTCTATCTCATCCTACAAAAAGAAGAAAGAGCAAGGTGGATGTGAATATAAAGGATAAAAAAGATAATAAAAGCAGTAATATTTATTAACAATGTAATCAATACAATAGCAAACACAAAAACATAGAAACAATTAAAAACACACAGTGTATACTGTGCAGACTATCACAGGGCAGACCAAATTAAGCCCATACTCCCTCCTACAAAGTGCAAGCCAATGTGAACAACAATCAATATATCAAAGTGATATCACTAACACAAGGACATATGGTAAAGACATAAAGAGTAAAAAAGAGAGAATGAAATGCAGCCCAAGTGCGCATTAACATATACTGCCCACATAAGAATCAAAGCATGATGTGTGAAATGGATCCAGTACAAAGTACGGCAAGATTTGAAGAGAGGCATGGACCCAACGCATATTGTCACGCCATGGTGACTTCCTCAGGGGTAAATGATCTCATCCTGTTCCCATGAAGAAAAGAAAATTAACACAATTATAAAGTTTATATACTACTATAAAATGTATGGTCTATATAGTGATGGAAGCTCAGTATAAACACATTTGAAAAGTTTTCTCTGTTATTTATATCTAGTACAAATAAAATTCTACAATGGATTTTCAATTATTATATCTCATAAATAAATTCTAAATATTAGCAGAACATCTTTATGGTGAAATATTGAGATAATATCATTGACACAATTTTCTTAATAATAGGGTTCTGAGATGTTTTAACCATTTAAATTAATTATTTACACATAATAGTAAATTATTTGGAATTTTAATTTACATTTAAAATTTACTTTATAATTTGCATTTTAAGAATCATAACCTGATCTTTTGTTAAAATGAACATAACTGTCAATGTGATAAAGATGATGTTGATAATGATGATTGTTAACATTCATGTATGTATTTAAAAGAAAACATTAGGAATACAATACCCACTTTAAATGGAAATGTTTTTAGTCTGTAGAATACTGTTTATTTCAAATTTTATTTTTTTTAAATATTTTATTTTATTTCGATTTGCAGGATCCACAAAATGTTTAATATTCTATAGTGATTCAAAGTAATGTTTTGTTACAAAGATTTGTATAATACCACATAACAATTTAGAAATGTAAATAATATTGGGATATCATTTTTTACATTATGACATTCTTAATACAATAAACAAGTTTAGATAACAACAGGCTGAGCACATCCTTCTACTCAAAATACACATTTATTGCACAACAATAGAATAAAATAAAATCTGTAGATTTCATATAAAAAGATAAAAACAATATATTTCAAAAGATTTGTCCACTTGTATATATATTTGTGTGAGATATACTGTCCACAAATAAAAAATGGTTGGGGAAATAGTAAACCAAGCCTTAAGGGCCCTAGTGTCAGTATTACTCAGAGAGGATCGAAGATCGAGGAAGTTATTTAAACCTACATATATTTAGATATTTAGCTATTTAGATAGTATTTAAAACTTAGCCTGGAAATGTAACACAGTGATTTTTATCGAATTCTGTTTAGAAGGAAACACATAGCTCAAAATGGTAAAATATAATTTGATGTTCATCATAAAAATTTAGGGCTTCAAAACGGAAATATTCGGGAAACCCAACGAAAGTGCAGTGTTCTAACCCTTAGTAAATGAGCCCCAATGTGTCACATCCAGTTAAAAACAGATATACAATACAAAATACCAATTCATAAAAACACACAATATAGATATAAATTTACATATAAAAAGATGGCTAGGCATTAGAGATGAGCGAGCACTAAAATGCTCGGGTGCTCGTTACTCGAACCGAACATTTCCCGATGCTCGAGTGCTCGTTTCGAGTAACGAGCCCCATTGAAATCAATGGAGACGAGCATTTTTCAGTAAATTACAACTGACTGAGCACGTGATAACACAGTGCAGAACAGATTGCAGATGTTCGGGAACATCTGCGATCGTTTCCGGAGACCGCGTGCAGAACGGTGTCTCCACAATATATTTGAAAACAATAGTGTGAGAACAACTTGCAGATGTTCCAACATCTGCAATGTTTTCTTCACACATATTGTTCTTCAATATATGCGGAGAACCGTCTGCACGCGTGTCTTTCGGAAACGATCGGCAGATGTTCCCGAACATCTGCAATCTATGTCTGCACTGTGTTATTTCACTGTTTTCTTCAATAACGATTAAATTAATGTTTTAATATTTTTTTTTATTGTTCTTCACTTCTTTTTTTTTAATTAATGCTCTTATCGAGCATGGCAAATACTCGTCCCGAGCAACGAGCCGGTCCGAGTATGCTAATACTCGACCGAGCATCAAGCTCGGACAGTATACTGCTCATCACTACTAGGCATCTAATTTTATTTTCACCAGCTTATACCCAAATTTTATCGTATAAATAATGCCACTGTCTTAAAAAACTAGCACGATTCCATCCCTATGGTCCTTATAAAATAGCATTAATATTATTTTTTCTAGGTGAAGCTCATACAGGCGAAGTTCTGATCCTAAATCATCATTGGCAGTTTCCTTTATTTATTGCGCCCATAAATTACGCAGCACTGCACAGAGCTTGCAAAATTGGCCCCTGTCCCCAGTGGGGCCACAATCTATCAACCGACAGTATGTTTTGGGTGTGGGAGGAAACCGAGGACCCGAGGAACCACGCGTATCGCCCGTGGGCGGGCTTCCTCGGGGATCCCCTGAGGAAGCCCGCCAGACGGGCGATACGCGTGGGGCGTTTGTGGTCTCTCCTCTTCTGCTCTACATTAGGCCCTAATTTTGTGACAATCCAACCACTGGCGAATTTGGTATTTCTGCAACCAAAAGAAAAGAGGAGTCGGAATCAATGTCACAAGGGTAGCGCCGGTCCAAAATCTATTTTCATTCCTCGGGACCTATTCTACTTTCATCTGCACGCCCCCGGGATCCTGGTCCTGTGCAAATTGGAGCGTGATTTACTACGACCGGCAGCTTTGAATCCGCACATGTGATATGCCCCTTGTACCATTGACCAGTGTGAGAGTCCACTGTATGTTTTTGTACACACACCAATTTATCTACACTAATACACGAGGTTGCGCTCCTCCGTTTCTTCCTTCATATCTCTCTCAAACGGGGTAACTTGGAGTTCCTCTGAGCCCCCCCTTCAGGTCAGTTGGTCTCAAAAGAAGTAGAAGAAACCAGCACATGGTGATAATGTCCCCCATATGAATGATAAAGTGAAGATGTTATATATTGCTGCACATCTGACTTCTGACACACGGCAAGGGATGTAGGAAAATGGAGATGGCTATAAAGGCAGTATAACAGTATTAGGTCACTGCAATGGACATGCATTAGTGGAGAAGAGGGTGTGAAGAATATTCTATTATTTTCACATTTCTCTTCCCTTACTCCAGGCTCCTATCATGATGACATTGCTTGGAGGGGTTTGCAAGAGTTTAGGGGAGGTTTCCTTGAACTAAGCAGTGTGGATGCAAACTCAATCCATTCCCTTACAGATATTTTGCAGGACGTCAGAGAAAGTTGCCAGATCACTGTATCTCAATGAGGATGGAACATCAGCAGAAAAGTACATTATAGATTACACATATTAAGGGACTGTACAGTCATTTTCTATGTGGCGCCACCCCTTTATATCAACCAAACAACTTATGTTAACAAGAACAGGGACCTTACAAGCAATAAAACTAATGAGGGAGATTTATCAGATACCTGACATCAAACAAATGACAAACATTCTTATTATAAATACTATTTATGTCCTCAAATAGTTTTTCATACAAATACTCATACAAGGCCTTTCCAGAGCCAACTGATACTTTATTACACCCCTAACACAAAAATTAAATGAACCCACTACTAAGAACACATTACTGAAATAACGTGGAAATGTAATTATAGGATAGGCATGTGTGCCTGTGATAGCCATATAAAGCCATATTTACTTGATTGTACAGCCAACCCTAGTGAAGCCTAAGTACATATTTTGCCATGAAACTAGAGAAAATGTATTGCATCAACTCTAAGCCTAGGGTTAAAAAGCATCGCTATGCTTTATAAATTCCAGCAGCGGCCTCCCCTTAATCATGAATGTCAAGCAGAGACCCCCTTCATGATCAATGTTATGCGAGCCCTCTTTAAAATAATAAATGTTTGACTCAGTTCCAGACTCCCTCCCTGCAACTCGTCTTCTCTTTGTGACTCTGGCTTCCTTGCAAACATGGGCAAAGGCATGCCTGTGCACTCCCCAGTCACACACACCATGATGTAATTGGGTGGCAATCAGTGACATGCATCTACCTGCGCTGCTGTGAAGCTGGTGCCATTGGAGAAGAAAGGTTGACAGGGAGAACTCAAGGTAAGTACTCGAATGGCTATATAAAAATTGTGGCTGAAAAATTGGCTTATACTTGAGTATATACGTAAGCCTTTTATTGATTAAAAAAAGCTATGTAAATACAAGATATCAATTTTATCGAATCTCGATTAAACATCATAATTTATTTCCTCAAAAAGATTGCTTTATAGATAGAGGAAAAGTGTCTGATTAGTGGGATCCAACTTAAACATCTGAAGAGGAGACCACAAGTCCTACAGGTGCCCACTTACAGCCTTGACTTCTCCTGTAAGTCTACAAAAGTCCTATGGAGTGCACAACAAAAATTATTGTTTGCTCATTAAACTTAGATGAACTTCCATTCTGATCTGAAATCAACCACCCTTGACAGAATGTATCCTCTATCTTGTGGATAGTGAATAATATTTATTTTGCCCAAAATCTGTTTAACAGGTTTAGAGGTCCTCAGATACTACAAAATTTTGTGAAAAATTGCATATTTTGGCAGATTACTAGTGCACCGCTGTTGCAGGCTTAAATTAGTTACTTTTCATTCAATACAACTTGTAAAAGAAACTCAGGAAACACATAGCTCATTAATAAATTCTATGATGAATATTTTAGTATGGCTATTTAAATTTGACAAACTGAACTAAAATTCAGGCTATATGAGGAGGAATTTAGAGAAAAAGAACTGATTTACTCTCAGATCCTTACGATAATCCCTAGATATGATGGGTAACACTTTGAACTTAACATTAATTAACAGGATCAAGTATGATACATCAAGACACTTCCATTCCGTTATTGCCCCCTCTGGCAGGTCTGTTCTACTTTAAGTTTCCTATGGCCTTGTTTTTACAGAAAAAAGGAGCTCTGGCTCATTAACAGTCTGGGAACCGAGCCCCTCAAACTCATTGAATTATTAATAAATTGAATTTGAAGAGCAGATCTTGGCAGAGGGGGCACATACCGTATTTGTTGGTTTAAAATTATTCATCCTGGTGGTAATGGTCCTTTAAATTGCTTGTAATAATAAATAACTTAGTAATAAATCAGTCTTCTACTTTACTGGAGGATTTTATTTCTAATATTGTTAAAGAAGAATCAGAAATCTACTTCTATGATCATGGTAAATGTCCACAAAAATATAATATGAAGAAAATCCTATACAGCAACACTAATAATTTTACTTCTTATGTACTTTTAGGTATTTTAGATAAACTCACCTGCAGAGACATTTTTCTGTAAAACTTCTTTCACAATTTCATTGCCAAATCCAGATCAATGAGATTCCCCACAGGAACATCTGATTTTGGTTTCATGTAAGTAAATCACTTCACTGGCATCAAATCCCACACAGACGTTGTAGGAGTAAGGAATGTCAATGTGCCACTTCCATAGTGAGAAAGGATTTTTGGATCAACTTGAGGATATAAACTAGAATTAAGGTTATTGAACATTGGGACTGGTTCTGATTTCTTCACTTGGACATAATGACCAACATCACAGTGATGATAAATAGCAGTGAAAATACCAAGAGCAATGATTAATTTAAACTGTAATTAGATTGGGGATACTCTTCATTCACTGTTTCTTAATCGGAACCACAGTTGGTAGTTGTTGGCAATTAGCAGACTGAGGGTAACCGTAGATGAGAGAGAGGGGTCCATTGTCCTTCACCAACACCACCTATCTTATGATTCATACTCCTTTTCATGAAAGACGCGTTGATGTTCTAATTTGCTCCGGTATTGAGTGTGACAAATATGAGGGTTCTGGATCTTGTAAAAATGATAAGAAGCCAAGCATTGTGTCGGAGTCTGTGTCCACAGCAACTACCTTAGCTATTAAAGACACCTGTTCAGAATCAAAAGGGAACCATTTCAAAGCGGCCATACCCCCACTGTCCTGGAAGGATATAAAATTTTTGGTGCATTATCATTAGATCCACATATGGATTATTAATGTAACATTACTGCACAGAGAATGGGATCCATTGTCTTTAGCAGAGACTTGTAACAAAAACTCAGTTTGCTTCTCCGTAGTCAATGATCTCTGAGCATAGAGGACTCCAGTTTCTTGTTACGAGAAATAAGAGGAAGATGTCGGCCTTCTGTATAGTTGCTAGAATAACAAATTAATTTTTGCATTGTCGCCAGTATCAGGATCTGAGGCTTGTATTTTGTATAATGATGCCCCTGGTAAATTGTTTTCTTGCACAAAGGCATAATACTGGATTTCGTAAACATTGGTGGATGGTCATTGACTCTAGTATCTCCAAGATATGATGTTGTTTACTAGATAGAGTGGGAGATCCCTGTCAGTTGCAAAAACAGTGATATTATAACTAGAAACCTTTTCTCTGTCAATAGGACCTGCAGTCCACAATCGATAATAACTATCTGAGGATGAGATTCAGACTAAAAGGTGTGTCCTCCTAAGCTTGCGTCCGTTTCCCCTTTTTACCTGAATCTAGATCCTGGATTTTGATTAGAAGCTTCATTGTACCGGGTGCAGCATCTTCAGCTATAGGACTAAATAGGAACTAACGTTTATGCGTGAGCATTGCATTCTCATCGTTACTTCTATCAACCTTTGGCAGTGAGATATTAGGTCTCCTCCATCTTTGTTGTATATAAAGTTCATAACTTTTTGTAAGTTCAAAATCTAACTTATCATTTATTTTGATGTCCCCAGTCACAGGGTTGATGCTGAATGTTCCTGTATGGATGGACATTTCCTGATGTTTTACTAAAGGAATATGTCACCTGTCCATTGACTCCTTTATCCATGTCTGTGGCTTCACTGTGATATTGTAGATATTAACTGGAGTATTCCATTTACACTGACTTTATACTGACTGTGTGAATACAGGGAAATTATCATTAACATCATTGACAATGACCCTTTAGAGCAGTTCCAGATCTCATAGGTTTCCTCCATCCATAGCTGTTAATTATGAGCTCATAAGACTCTGGTCCTCTATCAATGGCTTCCTCTGGACAGCTCTAAAATGTGCTGCCATCTTGATTTCTGTTCTCACTCATGTAAAAATACTGGTTTTCACTGAGCTTATGATGGACGAATTAGAACCAAGTATCTGGATCTCTGCTTTGTAAAGCAAATCTGGTTCCTGGGATGTGTAGCACATTGTCTTACAGTAAATATGTCAGAGAAAATACTGGAGAATTATCATTTATATCCTTGAATCTCTATTTTAATTTGGAATATAGGAAATGATTTTGAGCCATAGCATCAAAGATTAAAGAACCAAGAAGCTTCGCCCCACACAATGACTCTCTGTCTATCCTGTCCTTAATATACAGATTTCCATTGTCTAGATTTCCAAAGAAATATCTTTCTGAACATCTGATACAATCCTCAGTTTTCTAGATGAGAGCTTCTTAATATTAATCCAAGTATCTGCAATATTTGCTATACAGAGTCTTTCCTCATTTCTTCTACAATGGATATGAATCTGACCAGAACTGAAGACACAGCCAAGAAAAGAAAAGAGAAATTGTTACTTGCCATCTGATTGCTTCCAGTTCTTTAGATGAGGCTCCTTTCAATTATTTAAATTCCCCTGGTATATATGTTTTTGGTAATAATATTTGTAATCCTCTGATAAGAGCATGTGTAAATCGGCAGTCCATTATTAATATCCGATGTCAATACTTTTCATAGAGAAAATCCAAATTGGCGTGTGTCTCTGCTTGTAGTTCCTTATTGTCTCTCTCTCTGTATGAGGAGAAAAATACCAGTGGATCTATAATCTGTTTTCTTCTGCTTTTTGGTTAACAGCGGCGCTCATGGATAAACTTAGAAACTGCAGTCATAATAAATTCATCTGTAAGGCAACATTTGTTTGGATTCTATAGATTTTGTTTCAAACACAAATAACAGTGTTTACAATAATCTTTTCTTATCTTATTCCCACATTCTATTAGTGGCTATCTTTTTTTTTATTACAACAGTTGTAATACATGATATAACAAATGCTTTGCTAGACAAAGAATATAAGAATACTAAATTATTTGTTCAAGCAATTAAAAGATTCCTTCTATACATTTGATATATCACCTCAATGATATCTATTTATCTAATCTATCAATTCTTTATTTTGTTAGTATGAGAAGGAACATATAATGGAATTACAAGAAAAGATATGTGTGCTATATATATATATATATATATAGTATTATATAGATATATAGATATATATATATATAATATATATTATATATATACCTCCACACACACACCCCACACACATAGGCACACTTATTTATGCTTGTAATCAATCTATTTCCCTGAGTAACAGAAACAGTAATATCATCCTAAAAACTTTTGTTACTTTATATGATGGTAAATTAAATATTAATGTAATGTTTCTCTACATTACATGTATGAGAACAGTTACATTTAAATTAACTGGGATTAAATTATTTCATATAATCAAATAAAATACAAATTTATTATTAAGCAGAACATCAAAATCTGAAATATTTTATTAATATCATAGACTCAGTATAGTTTTAGAGCTTCTTAATGAAGGTTCTTAAATGAAAAAACATTTACTTTATATTTAAATGCAATGTTAATATTTTTGCATTGGAATTTTATTGTACATTTTTAATTTATTATTTTGTAATTTAAGATAAGCTGAATATAATTAAATGCACTAACTGCAAATGTGTGTTGTTGTTGATGATGATGTTAACTGATATGATTGTTAACACTTATAATTTTAAAGACAGTAATTTACTGGGGCAGGCATGGCTGCCAGTGGTACTAGGTCACTAGTGTGATGGCTGGGGCAGGCATGGCTGCCAGTGGTACTGGTCACTAGTGTAAGGCCTGGGGCAGGCATGGCTGCCAGTGGTACTAGGTCACTAGTGTGATGGCTGGGGCAGGCATGGCTGCCAGTGGTACTGGGTCACTAGTGTGATGGCTGGGGCAGACATGGCTGCCAGTGGTACTGGGTCACTAGTGTGATGGCTGGGGCAGGCATGGCTGCCAGTGGTACTGGGTCACTAGTGTGATGGCTGGGGCAGGCATGGCTGCCAGTGGTACTGGGTGGGGCAGGCATGGCTGCCAGTGGTACTAGGTCACTAGTGTGATGGCTGGGGCAGGCATGGCTGCCAGTGGTACTGGTCACTAGTGTAAGGCCTGGGGCAGGCATGGCTGCCAGTGGTACTAGGTCACTAGTGTGATGGCTGGGGCAGGCATGGCTGCCAGTGGTACTGGGTCACTAGTGTGATGGCTGGGGCAGACATGGCTGCCAGTGGTACTGGGTCACTAGTGTGATGGCTGGGGCAGGCATGGCTGCCAGTGGTACTAGGTCACTAGTGTGATGGCTGGGGCAGGCATGGCTGCCAGTGGTACTGGTGGCTGGGGCAGGCATGGCTGCTAGTGGTACTGGTCACTAGTGTGATGGCTGAGGCAGGCATGGCTGCCAGTGGTACTGGTCACTAGTGTGATGGCTGGGTGAAGACAACCAAAATTGAAGGTCCATTTCCCAAGGGGGTTGATGGCAGGTGGAGCACCAGAAAAAGCTCTAATTTGACAGTCTGTGATCTTACCCTATTATATTACCCTGTTAGTCTGTAAAATTTAATACTGGTAGATATACACCGTACTAAGCATCAGTATAGTGTACTATAAAAGGGTGTGGCTTTAAAGGAAATTCAGGCGTGCACAAAATTTGGTCCTATTTTCTTTGGATTTGCCTGTAGGATCTTCTGGATCTTTAGTAGGCTACTCGCCATGGCAAATTATCAAGAGCTGTGTACACCTTTGATACTTTCTTTTTTTCTGTCTATTTTGTTCTTTTTCTGCCTGATATAATGAAATTTAAATTGTTACCAATAGGGATGTATTAAAAATGACCTGCCCTTTGTGCCAGGCAGTTTATATTGATGGCTTAGCACAGCTCACTTGCCAATCTGTCAATAAATGCCCATCTAGGAGCATGTTTAAGCTGGTCAACAGTCTCTCTCTTCCTTCATGCATGAGCCTCAGCTACAAGCTTCAGCAAATCCTGTAACTCGGTTACACCCCCTCCAAATCTCACAGCATACAGCTCAGAATGATACAGTAAGCTCAGCGGTTTCCCTCTCTCATCCACGCCCCCTCCTATCTCACAGAAGAAGGCTCAGTCTGCCATATCCCTTCCCCTCTGTGTGTAACACTCACTGTTTAGTCTCCTCTTCCATGTCCGGCATCACTACATAAAGACAAGATCTTGAGATAAATCTGTCTTTGTGTATCAGTATAAAACGGAAGGGGGGAATGTCTTCTGGCATTATACATTGACATAGTAGTGTATATGGAGAAGGCACCAGGGACAGAGTGCTAGTGCATGGGAGATACAAACATAAAACATGTGACCAGAACTAGGGACTACCCCACAGCCAAAAAATCTAAAAGAAGCTTCAATTTGAAAATGGTGATTTTGAATGGGTAATTTATGAACACAAGACACAAAAAAGCCAAGTACCTTATATTTTACTACCAGAACTTGGTACCATATGAGATTTCTTTTGCGCAAATGTGTACATTACCTTTATTATTCCTAGGTTTCTAAATCTGACCTGACCTTTGTTTATTAATGTTTTTGCTCAAGGTATTTGTCTAGTTTGTTCTGTACCTTCCATAAACCATGACGTATTTGTCTTTCAGACCTGTGACTTATTACCTGTTGTTTTGGCTTTATCTTCTCTCGCCTGGTTCAGTTATGACTTGTATATTTTGCTTCAATATTAAGTCTATCATCTTCAGGTATAGTGACAACTTGGGTTCATGACATAAGACTATGGGGCTCATTTACTTACCTGGTCCAGTCGCGATCCCGCGGCGTGTTGTCCGACGAGGATGTGGGTCTAGCGGGATTCACTAAGGTCGTGTGCCCGATATCCACCAGGTGTCGCTGCTGCGCCGAGGTCTGCTGGAGTTCACCTTCTTCTTCCCGGTGCATGTGAGTGCTTGATCTTGCGACGCAAAACATTTTTTAAATTCCGTGTTTTGGCGTGCACCAAAATCGTCGCGAAACACGACTAAAGTGCGTGATTCGGACCCTTAGTAAATGAGCCCCTATCTGTTTTTGAAGGAGCAATGGTAAAAACCTAAGGCAAGCCATACCCTGTTACATCGATCAGATGCTGATTGTAGCTAAGGTTTTCATCCTTCAGTCTGCAGCAGTTTTTGTCGAATAAATTAAAAAAAAGTTCCCGCCCTGGAATAGTGTCTATTGAAATTCCATTATTTAAATATAACAATAAGTCCTCAGATAAACTTCATATTTTTGTTTTCAGCTAACTAAAATAAAATCTTTTAAATATCTTATGGGCTTTCCAGACTATTGTGATCATTCATGATCAGTGGGAGCATATGAAATCAATTTTCTTACATGGAGTTAAAGGACCTTTGGGAATGTGTTTTCTTATCCTTGTGACTTGGAATTTGAGCCAAACCAGTAAATATGCTTCTCATCAGTGCAGAGCAGGAAACAGATTTGGTTTTGTGAGAAGCCATGGATAGTTAATCCCCACCCACGCTCAGCATGGCTGATCTGCTAAGTGCCTCCAACCAATGCAGTGGATTGAATCTCCACCACAGATTCACCTATAGTCTCCACCGAAATTCTGTGGAGACTCCACCGTCCCGCCCACTGCCCATCACACTTTTTCGTGCAGTGAAAATCTTAAAAAATGGACTTTATAAATTGGAAACATGTACATAACTATTTCTTGTTTTTTTGTCAAATATCACAGACTAACAAGTTTTGCATTCAGGAATTTTTCATTTGTAAAAAGATAGAAACCCAAACTGAACCCCAACGGACCCCATTATAATCAATATAATCTTATGGGCTCCGGAAAGCCCACAAGTGTCTGTGATTACAGTTCTGTAGGTCTGTTCTTAAGTTGAATTGGTATGTAAGTCGAAACTGGGTATTTTATAATTATAACCCCAGACAGAATTCTTTTGGTCTCCGTGACAATTGGATTTAAAAAATGTTGGATTGTCATAAGAACCGGGATACACAATAAAGCTTCATTACAGACACCTGTGATAACTGTTATAGCTGATTATTGTAGCCTTAGGACAAAGTAAAGTAATTTAACAATATCCAGAGGTCCGTTTGTAACTCGGAGTCGTCTGTAAGTCGGGTGTTCTTAAGTAAGGGACTTGATGCTGATGTGAATGACCCTCACAAACGTTAGGAGAATAAACCTTCCTATAGGAGCGTAGAAGCCCCATGAAGACTCCTGGTTACATTTTATCTGTACACTATCTCGCTTCTTCGAGGAATCTACTGTATTTCAAGAAAATATATATTTTTAGCCTTCAGCAAACAGCATTGAATATTTCATATTTGACATTTTTTATATATTTTTTTTTACATAGGGATGGTTTTCAAAGAGCATCTATAATCCCTACATCTGATATACCTACAGATACTCTGCCTATACAAGTGCATGGAACATCACATGGAGGGCAGGCGGGCTATGCAGCGCTGCTCCTGTATAATGAGCTACACAACATATACTCAGCTTGTGTCTTCTATAACCCTTTAACATTTCCACTTCTGCACAATTTATGAAAGAGCGGAAGCAGCAGAATTTATTTTTGTAACCTCAACGAACCATAAAGAATTTTTCCCTGGATTCTTGGAAACCTACAGTACAGACCAAAAGTTTGGACACATCTTCTCATTCAAAGAGTTTTCTGTATTTTCATGACTATAAAAATTGTAGATTCACACTGAAGGCATCAAAACTATGAATTATCACATGTGGAATTATATACTTAAAGGGAACCTACCACCACAAATCTACCTATAAAGGTAGATTGGGTGGTAGGTGGATCAATGGGACGTGAGGATAGCCCTTTTAAGGGCTAATCCTCACGTCCCTGCACTTTTTTGATAACTTTTATTAGATATTTATTCAAATTTACTTATGCGGCTACTGGGGCGTGGAGTATCCGCATCTGAGATTACACGAGGCGGCTACTCCACGCCCCGGTAGCCACTTTACCCCTCCTACTCACCCATCTTCGGCGCGCAGCTACACATTAGACCAGTGGAAATCTGTGCTTTGGTCTGATGAGACACAGAAAAGGTGAATGAAAGGACTCCACATGCCTGGTTCCCACCATTAAGCATGGAGGAGGAGGTGTGATTGGGGGGGGGCTTTGCTGGTGACATTGTTGGGGATTTATTCAAATTTGAAGGTATACCGAACCAGCATGGTTACCACAGCATCTTGCAGCGGCTGCTATTTCATCCGGTTTCCATTTAGTTGGAGCATCATTTATTTTTCAACAGGACAATGACCCCCAAACACACCTCCAGGCTGTCTAAGGAATATTTGACCAAGAATGAGAGTGATGGGGTGCTACGCCAGATGGTCTCCACAGTCACCAGATCTGAACTCAATCAAGATGGTTTGGGGTAAGCTGGACCGCAAAGTGAAGGCAAAGGGGCCAACAAGTGCTAATCATCTCTGGGAACTCCTTCAAGACTGTTGGAAGACCATTTCAGGTGACTACCTCTTGAAGCTCATCAAGAGAATGCCAAGAGTGTTCAAAGCAGTAATCACTGCAAAAGGTGGCTCCCTTTTCCAAGAAGAACTAATGCAGAAAGTTATGATAGAGTAGTGATAGGTCTGGTAACTAGTGATAAGTAAAATTAGTAATTGGAGGTTTATGTCAAGTGTTTGAATTCCCTGCAGACCCCACAGTGAATCAATAGACCCTCATAGGTGGTAGGTTTATCTAGTAATATCACAGTGTATTAGCAACTACCACAGTAGTGTACAGTAACCGCAAATTATTCTAACCATAAGTACAGAAAACAAATCAGGAGGGTTTGGAAAATAAAAAAGCAATCGTATCAGGACTCGGAGAGTCAGACATGTTCCGCTCTGCCAGGATCAGGGTTAGTGCTTTCTCCTCTGCGGTGGTGAAGCCGAGCAAATGAAAAAGTAAATATCTAAACAGAAAGAGTAATGGAGTCGAAGCTGGAGGTCACAAAGTTACCATCTTGTTTATTAGGTGCCAGCCTGTCTCTGCCTGGCAGGTTGATGGGCAGAACACTATGTACAGTACAGTACGCTGCCTTTCAGTATAATTAATGTTGCTTTGCTCTAGAAGAAATTCCTGGAAATCGGGAGACACTTCTTAAAGGCATAGCACTTTTTTTCATGTATTTAGACTTCCCATCACATATAATTATATTACATAAGAGGGGCATCAAGACCACCTGGTGCCTGAGGCCAAAAAGTAATTTGACGCCCCTTCTCCCTTGTGGAACTTGAGCTACGCTTTCTACGTAGCCCAGGACACATGATTTGGTTGATGGCTTCTTTGACATTTACAATGACCTGTGTCATTTACCAGAGGCTGGCTGCAGTGTAACCCGTCGCAGAGCATGACACAGGAGCACTATGTCAGGGAGAGGTAGGTGATTGAATTATTTTTCATTATGGAGGCACCGAACCTTCCCCCTTGCAACGAATAAAGATATGGTCTATACTAAAACCTAAGTAGAAGTCAACTCCTCTGTGCCTGTACAGTCACATTGATGAAGAATATTGTTAAAGGGGTAAAATGATTTACAAGAGCCAAAAGCTTGAGAGGTATTCAAAGAGGTCGACCACCTTCACCAAGCATTATAATATGTTGGCAGCAAGTTGTAGAGAAATGCATTAGGTTTTAAAAATACAGGCAGTCCCCGGGTTACGTACAAGATCGGTTCTGTAGGTTTGTTCTTAAGTCGAATTTGTATGTAAGTCGGAACTGTATATTTTATAATTGTAACCACAGCCAATTTTTATTGGTCTCCGTGACAATTAGATTTTAAATTGTTGGATTGTCATCAAAACCAGGATTAGCAATAAAGCTTAATTGCAGACACCTCTGATAACTGTTATAGCTGTTTATTGTAGCCTTGGACAAAAGTACAGAAAATTACCAACATCCACAGGTCCGTTTGTAACTGGGGTGGTCTATAAGTCTGGTGTTTTTTAATAGGGGACTGCCTGTAATATTAATAATAATAATTCTTTATTATATAGCGCACACAGATTACGCAGCGCTGCACAGAACTTGCCAAATCAGTCCCTGTCCTCATGGAGCTCACAATCTAATCACCTACCAGTATGTTTTGGAGTGTGGGAGGAAACCGGAGGACCGGGAGGAAGCCCACGCAAACATGGAGAGAACATACAAACTCTTTGCAGATGTTGACCTGGTTGGGACTTGAACCCATATCTTTAATATTTTTGTCCATTATGCTATTTTTAAGGCAATTTGAAAACAAATGATAATGACAAGGTTGGTGCATCCAGGTCATGTCCTTAACACTCGGAGCACTGCTGTTCCTGCCTGGACTACTACCTACTCCATCAGATAAGCAGGATAATTGTCTTCTGAGAAGTATAGGGCAACACTGGAAAACAGGGAAGTAATTTGGGCAGGAACAACAGTGCACCATGGACTTAGGACCCTGAGTGAACTAACTTCCTCATTAGCATACAGATTAAATGGGAATTTCTCAGAAATGACATAATGGGCAGAAATAAAAAAAGGTTTTCTTGAAATCATAGTGCGTTTCTCTACAACATGCTGACAGATCATAATGTGTGGGGCAGTGGTAGACTCCCTTTAGGCTTTTTAGGTTTATTTTCTCAAATAAAAAATTGCATGATGGAACTGTGGCACAACTAATAAATACCTGTCACAGCGGCACAAAAGTTCCTCTCACAGCACTTTGATCCCGTTTGATGTCTGGCTGTCTAAATGCTCTCTGTACTGTGATTTCTGACACAGACTTAAGGCACGCCACGCTCCTAACGCAGCGGTAGGTCAGTACGTAGTCACTTAAGGCTGTAAAAAAATATTATGTGCAAGCGTTTTGTTATTCTTCGAGTACATTTGTTGATGGAGGAGACCGTAGTGTAACAGTGTTATAGGAGACTTGATGTAAAGTAACTGGAACAGAATTGCTTCCCATTGCTATCTTAACAATAATATAGAGGTACAGGCGGTCCCCTACTTAAGGACACCCGACTTACAGACAACCCATAGTTACAGACGGACCCCTCTGCCCCATGTGACCTCTGGTGAAGCTCTCTGGATGCTTTACTATAGTCCCAGACTGTAATGATCAGCTGTAAGGTGTCTGTAATGAAGCTTTATTGATAATTCTTGGTCCAATTACACCAAATTACACAAAAAATAGAACTTCCATTATAAAATATACAGTTTCGACTTACATACAAATTCAACTTAAGAACAAACCTCCAGACCCTATCTTGTATGTAACCCGGGGACTGCCTGTATCTACCTGATTTATCACTGTTTTTATGAAGATACCTTCTAGAGATCGTGAACTGGGGCATTCCAATCAATGCTAATGGACAGTTTCAACGGTGGCACGGTGGCTGAGTGAGTGGCACTTCTGGTTTGAATCCCACCCAGGTCAACATATGCAAAGGGGCGTTGGCTGCTTGGAGGGGCAGCACTTGCTGCCTTATGCGGTACCTCTACATAAGGTTTTCACAGGCCACTGGATCGTGACAAAGCTTATGTTGAGGCTTGGTAACAGTTGAGCACCCTAGTCACGTCCACAGTTTCTACATATCCCTACAGTAGGGTCCTCCGGTGACAACATTTTCCCCCAATACTCTTTGATCACTGCCTGCCAGAAAACCATATTCTATGCTAGAGAATGTTTTTCTCCAGATTTGCCACCCTGATAGCTGATCCAAGTTCTTCCACCCGCAACCTCTGACAATGATGATGAGCACAAATGTCTGGTTGTCATTTATATCATCATCCACAGTCTGGTGGCAACATGACTGCTGGTAACACCTGTTCCTACTTGATTGTGACTGTTGCTAGCTTCAGGGCGGATTAAGACTTCCCTGGGTCCTGGGCTGTATGAATATTGTAGTCCCTACAAGTCTGGAATCACTTCCTACATATGGAACTAGAATCAGCTTCTTGGGGAGTGGAGGATGTGTCCCTTCTGCTGCTTTCACTCTGCGGTTTCAGGACCTTCGGAGGAAATTCCTTGCGTACATGTATAATGAAAGCAGGAACAGATGTACGAGAATTTCATGGGCGAAAGTCCTTTCCAGTATAAAATTTGGTGGGTGTTTTAGGTGGCCATGGGCCCCCTAGAAGGCTTGGGCCCCAGGCTACCGCCCAAACCGCCTGTGTTATAATCCTACACTGCCTCCATATATAGAGCTAAGTCACTGTATCTAGAAAGGTTTCCTTGTAGAGTTTAGTGCCACTTCCATGGGTCATACGGGTCACTGAAAGGTAAAAGATAGCACATGGCTAACCGGCAAGAGGAAAAGTTGTTTATTAATGTATTTTTTTAAAAAAAAATTACATTAAAATAAATTATGCTTAAAAATTTACATAGAGAAATGTAAAATTTCTAAATATAGGAAATAATTTGTTTTCTTTAAATCCCCAGTCATTATACAAAGAAATACATTTTTCAAGATAATTAAACTTTTCTATCTACAAAAAACCACAGGCTCTGGGACATTTGTACAAATGCTGATATATGAACAGTTTTTTTTAAATAAATGGAGTAATAGTAGAGCAGGGGCACATTCTGAAGTCAACTGTGAGACGCGTCGAGCGTTCTCCAGAAAACCTCGGTTCTCACAGGCAGTGACCTAGATATAGTATCTTGTGCCTTAAGGCGCAAGGAAAAGTTGTAGGACACTTTTATTAGCTTCTAGTAATACTAAGAATTCTTACTGCTGGGAAAACGGAGAAAGTGCTGAGGATAAGCCTCATACATGACTAAGTATGCAGATTTCTTTATTTCAATTCCAAAAATATCTGATATTATATATTTTATAGTAGCTGTGATCATTGACTTCAAGAGTAGGGGATTTCTAGGCAAAAACATTTCTATGATGGCTGAACTTAAGGCAGTAATAAACTGTTACTCAACTCTTCCCGATCCCTTGCAGCTCTGGATCCATTTCTGTTTTGGTCTTCACTGCTGTTCACTTCCTGTTGTCTATTAAAACACAGGAAGTGGTTGAAGGTGTCCTCTCAGCCAACCAATCAATAGCTGAGATGGATTTATTGGTCAGGCCACTCATTGGCTGAGTGAGTATATTTTTTAGTGTTGTGCGACCTAAGAAGCCTCAGCACCAGGAGCCAAATGGAGGTTGAGTAACACTCTATACGTTATGGTTCCTATGCTCAAGAAAAAATAAAATAAAAAAAATTGAAAGAGAGGGGGATTTGGACTTTTATTGATTTAGATTTTTTACATCTTGAATTTTTTTACTGTATTATTTTTAGACCCTCCAGGTTACTTGAGCCTTAGGGGATTTGATTGCTCCTACCATATACTGCAATATATACATTGCAGTGTATATAGAATTTTGCAATTCATCTTACAAAGAGACAGGTCTGTGATTCTCATAGATACTCCCGACTGTCATGATGATAGATCGCCCCTGATCACACCATAGGAAGGGGGGGTTAAGCCAAGATGGTGTTATCAATGGGTGTTTTGTACATTATGCAGCAAATACCTGGTATGTATGAAGAGGATTCAACCTCTGAGTGCTTCCCATGCATCCCTAATGGTACTTTGACCTACTATCATATCATTGAGGGGTTATTATTTTTTATATTTATTGGAATTTATTGGACTTTATTGGACTTTGCAAAGGCATTTGACACTGTCCCTCATAGACGCCTGATGGGTAAAATTAGGGCTATTGGTTTGGCAGAAATCATTTGCAATTGGATTGAAAACTGGCTGAAGGATCGTGTCCAGAGAGTTGTGGTCAATGATTCCTACTCGGAATGGTCACCAGTTATGAGTGGTGTACCTCAGGGTTCTGTGCTTGGCCCACTACTATTTAATATATTTATTAATGATATAGAGGTAGGAATTAATAGCACTGTGTCTATTTTTGCAGATGACACCAAACTGTGTAGTGTAATACAGTCTATGGAGGATGTTCATAGGCTGCAGGGTGACTTGGACAAACTGAATGTTTGGTCATCCACTTGGCAAATGTGGTTTAATGTGGATAAATGTAATGTTATGCACCTGGGGGCCAATAATCCAAAGGCAAAATATGTCCTTGGGGGAGTAAATCTGGGAGAGTCCCTTGTTGAGAAGGACCTGGGTGACTAGTAGATCATAAATTGAATAACAGCATGCAATGTCAATCAGCTGCCTCTAAAGCTAGTAGGATCATGTCATGTATCAAAAGTGGTATGGACTCTCGTGATAGGGATGTAATATTACCACTATACAAGGCACTGGTTCGGCCACACCTGGAATATGCTGTCCAGTTCTGGGCACCGGTCCATAAAAAGGATGCCCTGGAGCTGGAGAGGGTTCAACGTAGAGCCACAAAAATGATAAGGGGTATGGAGGGTCTTGGTTATGAGGAAAGATTAAAACAACTAGATTTATTTAGTCTGGAAAAGAGATGACTACGAGGGGACATGATTAATTTATATAAATATATGAATGGTCCATACAAAAAATATGGTGGTAAGTTGTTCCAGATTAAATCAAATCAAAAGACGAGGGGGCACTGTCTCCGTCTGGAGAAAACAAGGTTTAATCACCGGAGGCGACAGGGCTTTTTTACTATGAGAACTGTCAATCTGTGGAATAGCCTGCCTCAGGCGCTGGTCACAGCAGGGACAGCGGATAGGTTCAAGAAGGGTCTAGATGCCTTTTTACACCTAAATAACATTGATTGTTATGCTATATAGGATTGTTTCCCCTAAATCCCTTCCTCATCCAATCCCTACCCTTCCTTGGTTGAACTTGATGTACAAGTGTCTTTTTTCAACCGTATAAACTATGAAACTATGAAACCATTTTCAGCTCCTAATTCAATATTTATTTCCCTTTGTGAGCTAATCAATAACATTTTAATGCTATGAAGAAGAGACGATCAGTACAGGAAATGATCTGATCAGGAAATCTGTTTATTTTGCTTGTACTTATAGACAAATGCAAGAGAAAATGGTTTTCCCTATAATATCTGGGCAATGAATTTTTGTGTATTTTTTTCATGTATATTATTACATGAAAGATAATGCAAATACTATTGATTTCCGTGAAAGAGAGATATTGGTTTGGTGAGACAGTAACAGGGAGATTTCAGATGCAAACACCAGGTAGCATCTACTAACTATACAAAAACATCTTACAGTACAGGGTATTCATACAAAATTAGGATTTACACCTCTAACCAAGGCAGGCAAATTACAGTATTAGCATATTCTAATTCATGTATATCAAATCGATAAGACCCTAACACACCCATCCTGCTGTACATGGGCACCCATATGGGTTGCAACAGGGGTAAGTAGGAAAGGTCATCATTTTATAGAATAGAAAAAAGAACGAAAGGGCAGATCACCATATTGCTTACTCTACAGGCATCAACTACCAGCAAAAGCAAGAAACATGTCCTATTATGACCAACATCCCAAAAAACAAAGCACATGCCATGTTCCTAGCGGACATTGTGCAAACTAGATAACAAATACATCTTGTGTCCTCACATCACCCCTTTAAAGTATTCTGGGTGTTCCAGCCTGCTAGGAGTAACAAACAATGGTGTGAAAAGTGCCTCAGGCATTGTACAGGTCCTTCCAAACATTACTCCCGGACTCAACAGGAAGGTCTTTTTTGCTTCCTCGTCTCCTTTCTGATTTTTCCTTACCTTTTTACTCCTTAGTCTGACTTCTGTCTGATCTCCAACTCTAACATCTAGCCTTCTCTCTCCTTGAACCTTTGTCCTGCTCTTTTCCGCTGTATTTTGACTTCTCCAGCTTCAGCTTAGTTACGTATCAGCTGATGATAATGGTCACTGGCAATGCTTTTTGGGAATGTTTCCATCTATCTGAAAAGATAAGAATGAACAATCACGTTAACTCTAGTGCATGGTTTAGTCCCAAGTCAAACCTATTCTTGACGTAGTGATCAATGACTCCATTTGGACATCAGAACCAAAAGAGCTTTACCACAAAGTTATGTGACCAAACTCATAACACCTGTGTCACGGGTGGTCCCGCAACCCATATCGCGGGTCCCAGGATCACCCGTGTCCCTCTGCCCCTTCTAGCGCATCGCGTGCACGTCTCTCACCTCTCCTGGCTCCGGCTATGACTCCCTGCTTCTCTAGATTTAAAGGGCCAGCATGCCGTTAATTGACACTGGACATTTTTAGGAAATTTGTATAAGTCTACCTCTTCCTGCGCAACCTGACGGATCTTCATGCCTTAGAGAAAAGCTGTGTTTGATGCCTTGCACTATTTCTGTGATTTCCGTTGTAACCATGGTTCTGTTTCTGACATCGCTCCTTTGCCGCCTGCCCTGACCTGTTGCTACGTCTCTGACTCCGATCCTGTGCTGCCTGTCCTGACCTCCTGCCTGTCCCTGACCACGAAATTGCCTGCTGTTTCTGTACCTCGACCTTGGCTGCCACTGCGGACAAGTCGTGCCTGTGGAACAACCTGGTTACCACGCCACAGCAAGTCCAAACCACTTTGCGGCGGGCTCTGGTGAAAACCGAGTGCCACTTAGACTCCGGTCCCAGGTAGTGGCTTGTGTCATCGTCCGCAGTGGTTCAGAGGATCCACTTCCACAACTTGATTGCGCTTTTTTAGGTGATCCTTGTTTTATAGACCTACAGAAATAACAAATTAACTCTTGTTCAGTTTCAGCAGTGGTTTGCATAGGAAATGAGGGGACACCAACTCCAAGGATTGATGGACACCATTACACGTCTATCCAGTAATGATAGAAAATCCTGGTGTCTTCATGCCATTTCCATATATGACAAAACCTTCAGAACATCTTTTATATTTCCACTACTAAAAAACAATTCTATATAGATTAGGTCCTTCATCTTATGGTCCCCATAGGACCCACTTGTGCTACCTCCATGGTTTGCCTACCCTTGAGTATCAACAATGTAAAGGAGTCCTGGCAAATTTTCAACCACTTTGACCTTTTTAGAAAACAATGAAAATATCTTTTGTAATAAATATACAGTATAATCAATGTTAAGTGTCCTCCTTGGAGTTAAGGAAGATAATATTGCTAATAATAGCCCCTTTTAGATATTTATAACGGAGAACCTCAGACAAAAGCCTAAACTTCCACTAAGCAACAAACTTTGTGACAAGGTCAGAAGATAGTGTTGAATATACGACTCCTCTCTGGATACCTCTTCATTGTTGAGACATTGGAAGAGTAAATGATGAGTTCAAGAGGTCTTCCGCCTTGGGAAGGTTGCTGGATGATGCTATTGTATAGTGTAACAGCTATGAATACATGATAAGGAACCTAGATAAAGTGTGTGGCATATGACTACACCACAGGGATCCAAACCACACACAATTCATACATTGAAAGGTCTGTCATAAATAATGCAGCCAAATACTGAGGACCGAGTTGACTTTTGTGGCTGGATCTTCTACAATAGCTTGTCGTAAGGCCTTGTGAGGGATAGAGATAGCGAACAATGTGTTATTTTTGTAACACCTGGTAACAATACTGAATAATACCTATACATAAAACGGCTCCAAGTGTTTCGCATTAGGATTTAATTTCTGAAATATTCATGATCCTGGATAGTGAGATTTCATTGTGTGGGATCTTGGTGAGTGCAGAAAATGGAATATGGTACAAAAGAAATCCATCTTACGGCCAAAGCCTGATTATTGTATTACAACTATAACAACACATTAAACTAATGGAAATTTTTAAAAAACTATATTTAGAAATTGACTTTGGAGCAAAGAGTGTTTTTGGAAAGCCATCACAGCTATAGAACTTGAATTGACAGTCTATGTCAGTGGTGGTAAACCTATAGCATAGGTGTCAGCAGGGTTGCACCAGCCATGAGCCGAGTTGAGCCACTTGCCTCGGGCAGCACAACCTGCAGCAAAATGAGTGGCGGCATTAGATGTGCAGTCCTCTACTTCAAAGCAGGACCTGACTCTTGACACCTGATGGTCGCATGGATGTGAGAAACTACATTAAGAACCCACTTACAAAAGAATAACCTGATATATGACTACTGGATGTAAGGGGTGTCGTTCTAAAGCTTGCCTCAGGCAGCAGATAATTAAGGTTCTCCTCTGGGTGTCAGAGGTGTCACTCAGAGCCTACTTTGTGGGCATACAAACCATTGTGACAGCACAGAGTTTGCCAGACAGGATTCAAGTCCTCATCTGTAGTCTGAGGCAGCCCAGGACTATTTTTAAGCAAGAAAAATCCACCACTTCCTAGGACTACAGTAGGAGAGAGGAAGTGTGGACAAGTTTAGATTATTATTGGAGCTCCTGCATCCTGTCCATTATTCAAGCAAGATGGAATTCAGCAACTAAATTCTAAATTAAAGAGCATCTACCACCAGGGCTGTATGGGTGTCAATGGAGCATGGAGCCCCTCGGGCTCATTTGCATATAGTCTTTCATCTTAGTGGTAGATGTCCTTTAAAAGCATATTAGCATGGAAGGAGGGAGGGTGATAGCAATGTAAGTGGAGAAAGAAGCACTTTAATAAAATAGATTTTTTTTTTGTTTATTTCATTTGTTCTATTGTCATGAAGGATCCATGAACTATAAGATGTAATGGGAATGGGAAACTTGGGCAATTGAGAGCTGGTCCTACAGAGCCTTGTCACGTTACTGTAGAGATGGAGGACCTTTGACAGTCAGCATCAGATTACTATCCTATTACACGCCAGCATATCATATCCATAATGATGTTATGAAAGGACCTATGACATTCATTGCCCAAAGCAGTCTAAATTTACTCCTAATCTGTCCTATATTGTCAAATATGTCAAAGAAAGTTAACCGAATAGATAATGATCTACATCTCCAGAATGGACAGACATATTGGCATGTGTATTGATCATAAGAGATAACCAGTATTTCCAGGTTAAATGAATATTCTGCTAACGTAGCTACAGCTTCTAAGTAGAATTATCGGTCTCCATGGTAACAGACTACAAACAAATCCTGTCTAGTCTGATTCTGCAGTCTCCTAAGGGATTCGAGAAAGAAAATAATAGATGATTTTGTATCTAACTACATTTGTTTGTAGTTTGTTAATAATTGGCCAGTTGAATCCATGGAACAGTCAAGTCTAATTCACTGCTTTGTTCCAATGGCAAAGCATCTCATCCAACTGTATTGGCAACCTGGGGCTTCTGATACAGTTTAATCACTTTAGACACCAATGATATACCGATATACATACAGGAAAAGTGTCTGCTGCATTATACTGCAGGCACCAACTGTGTAAGTTAATCAGGCTCATTTACTAAGGGTCGCGGACCGCACTTTTGACGGACGGTTCACCTTTTTCGGGGATTACATGGCTTGGACAGGTATATAATAGGTGTCTGCACTGGGATTTTGTCGCACGCGATCGGATTGTGGCGTGGCTGCGCTGGCTTCCATGCGGCACAAATTGGGGGGCGGGCTGTCGTACAATCCAACTGATTTGGACTGAGCGCACGATTTAAATTTCAAATTGTGTCGCAAGACAATGCACTTACATACACCAGGAAGAAGAAGGTGAACTCCGGCGGATCTGAGCGGGGAAGCGGCACATGCAGGATATTGGGCGCACAATCTTAGTGAATCGCGGCACAGGGCATGATTGTAGGACAATGCACTCTCAGGGATTGACCACAATATGACCCTGCATCAGTGTAGCTACAGCATTCTCAAGGTTTGTTTGCTTCATAATGCATTAAATCAAATGGTAGGTTTCCTTTAAGGATTAAAACTAAATCAATCATATATTTTAATTAAATTATTATAATATAAGCCAGAAAAAAATAAATTCAACTCCTTAAGGTTCCCCAGGAGGATGGCAGGTGTATGTTACTGAAGCAGTTACTATTAGACATTATTTGTCATATTAGCATGCCACTATGTGCTAGAATCGAGCCCCCTCCCCCTTGATATGAGCGGGTGCCTTGTTCTAGCCCATACGAATCTCAGCCCCTGTGTTATTCCTGAGGGGGTGGAGCTTGAAAGAGGAAGTACAAGACTACGATAAGGGGAATCCCTATTTTCTGCTCCGCCCCATAGAACCTATAGTAGGCCTGCACAGATTTTACATAGAGGGGCAGATTTGCTTACCTGGTCCTGTCGCGATCCCCTCGGGGCGTTGTCCGACAAGGATTTGGGTCTGCCGCGATTCACTAAGGTTGTGCGTCCAATTTCCTTTGTGTGTTGCTTCCCCGCTGAGGTCCGCAGGAGTTTACCTTCTTCTTCCTGGTGCTTGATCTTGCGACACAATTTCATATTTAAATTTCGGCGGTTTGTCCGAATCCGTGGGGTTGTCTGATGGCCACGCCCCCCCCATTTTTGACACATGCAAGCCGGCGCTGATGCGCCACAATCCAATCGCATGCGCCAAAAACCTGGGGCAAATCGGCACAAAAAAGAAATATTCGGGAAACCCGATAGAATCACGGTCCGTGGACCCTTGGTGAATGAGCCCCATTATGTTCCTTTAAATGAGCAACAACTCGACATAAAGATTACAAATAAAGTTGGTTTTAACCCTTCATAGTTCTGCATCTATATAAAGCTGTTCTTATAGACCAGTGCACAGCGGGGCCACTTCCACCGCTCCCCAGGATGGGGCTTCTGTTATAAGAAAGATATTTCTTCTCTTTTTTGCAATTTGTTTCCTTCGGTAATTTCTTTTCTCTCTCCCTTCTGATAGTCTAGACACTTAATATTTGTAAAACTTATCATGCAGTACAGTTCAGCGCTCAGTCTTCCGCCGAAATAGCAGCCGCAGTGTTATCTGCCCCCTGTTGTTATTTGAATATGAATGCTTATATTATCCGAATATCTAAAGACTTTCAGGAGATGTATTTACAATGTTATTATCATCTCAGGATTGATTAGTAATCAGGTCTCCAGGACGGAGGAATAGATTATATACAGAGCAGAAGGTAAGATGCTGCCCCCATCGCTCCTATAGGGAGGACATTTCCATTTTATGCAGCAAGAAATGTCATATTGAGATAGAAGAACCAAAAATATGGTAGAAGGGCAAAGGGGCTTCTAGGACCTGACAATAGTGATATTAAACAATATAAATGACCCTACAATGGATATTGCATTTACGGACAAATCGATAAATTCATGGATTTGTGAACGGCCTATTCTTTATATTGTAGGAATATATGGCAGGAAGTTATCAGCATCCAAATACAGATGACCCACCCTAAAAGGGAACCTGTGATAAATAACAGACACAATGGGGGTCATTTACTAAGGGCCCGATTCGCGTTTTCCCGACGCGTTACCCGAATATTTCCGATTTGCGCCGATTTTCCCTGTATTGCCCCGGGATTTTGCCGCACGCGATTGGATTTTGGCGCATCGGCGCTGGCATGCACACGACGGAAATTGGGGGGCATGGTCGAACGAAAACCCGACGGATTCGGAAAAATCACCGCATTTAAAAAGCAAAAAGTGTCGCGGAGCTTGCACTTATCTTCACCAGGAATAGGCTGGTGTACTTGATTGCATTTCAGCGGACTTCAGCACAGCAGCGCCACCTGGTGGACGTCGGAGGAACTACCTTAGTGAATCCCGGCCGGACCCGAATCCACCGCAGAGAACGCGCCGCTGGATCGCGAATGGACCGGGTAAGTAAATCTGCCCCAATGGGACAAACTGACTTACCCGCTCCTGCATGATCCCCGATCCGGAGTGCACATCTGGCACGATTCAAGAAGATCGTGTCCCCGATTTCCCGCTTGTGCCGCTTCCCCGATCAGGTCCGCTGGAGAGCAACATCTTCTTCCTGGTGCATGTAAGTGCTTGGCTTGCTACACAAATGTAAAGATGTTAAATCTTGCGCTTAGTCCGAATCCGTCGGATCGTCCAATGGCCGGCCCCCGATTTGTGTTGCACACAAATCCCCGGCGCGATCCCCGAAAAGTCGGGAAACCCGACGAAAATGCGGCCGCGGGACCCTTAGTAAATAATCTCCGATAAACCTCATTCCCCCCCACTGTGCCTTTGTGGAGAGTTGCAGGGCAGAAGTCGCAGCCTAAATCTGCCTCCTCCCACCATTAAAATCTCTCCTCAAACTTTTTCTCCCTTTGCCTATATTGGCCCTGCCCATTACAGTGTGGCTCCACTTACCAACGAGCGGCGGTCTTATGATGAAAAGATCTGCAGTTTCTCACAAGTTGCTCACTGCTAAGTTCATCTTTCAGCTTTCCGGTTGGGACAGGAAGTGGACAGGGAGAGGACTTCCTGTCTGCTCAGGCCAAGATTTGAAGGGACACTGAGTTGTCAGCTGTGTGCCCGAAAAATGATATATGAGCCTTTGTTATTTCTTATTTGACTTCCTATGAAATTGGTTGTATCATATATGTAATTAGGAAATTAGATACTAATTTGCATTGCGGATTGAATGCTACAGAGGATGTTGGCGCTATAGATAAGTCCACAGTAGAGACGTGACTTCCTTGCGTCAGTGCTGTGCGGGTTTGTCTCGGGTTTTCTCATTAGACGCCGCGGCTCAGTCATTGATTTATTTTTCCTACATACAAAAGAGAACGAAATAAACAACACGAGCGAGCGAGCAAATATTTAGCCGCTCGCTTTAGATTTCTCAGCCGGGGGTACAATTACTGTACCTGCAATATTTACAGGTAAGACAATTGTTTTATATCAAGGCTTTTGATGGTATTTGACTCTGTAAAGCACTTGCAGCAGGGATCTGATTTGTGCAGAATTACAGTGTAATATTTGGAACGTCTTTATTGATGTTTGAACTTGTAAATCTTACTTTTAGTTTGAATTCGCAAAACTTTTTCGGTTAAAGGGATTGTCTGGTTAAAACTATAAAAAGTCTGAGAGCAGGGGCACAAGGACCATAATCACTGCACCAACCAACTGCAGCCAACACACTGTATTTACCGACACACTACCGAAGGGAACCTGTCATCAGAAATTGACCTAATAAACTTCTACCATTATGTTGTTAGGCAGCTGGGCAGCTGCTTGATCATGTTTCTTCCATGGCCTGGTGTGGTGGCATCATTCAGAAAATCAATGTGGAAGTGAGATGTAAATTGCATTTATGAAGTCAAGGAGGCGGAGAGTTTAACACTAAAGTCAAGCTTTGCCTACCTTATAACGCCCCCTTCACTGTAATTATGGTCCTGGGGTCAGGGACATCATTCATCAGATCTTCTGTCCGACACATGTTGTCATTTACATGGAGGAGGTGTTCAGAGGCAGGAGCAGCTTGAGTTCAGTGTCAAACTCTCCGCCTCCCTGACTTGATACAACCAATTAACATCTCACTTTAAAGTTGATTTTCTGGATGATACCACCATGCTAGGCCATAAAAACATGATCTAGAAGCTGTAAAGATGGTTGACAACATACTGGTATTGGTGAATTTCTGATGACAGGTTCCCTTTAAAGAGGACCCTTCACCACCTCAAACATGTGGAGATGAACAAACCATGCTGTAGGGGCCGCAACACAGATCCAGGGGAACTTTTAATTTTCTTTCTTGCCCCGACCATTTCTGGGATATCAATCCCAGTATCTGACCATTATAATCCTCTCCACTGTCAGAGAGGAGGTGCTGGGAGGGGGCGTGTGTTATGCTAATTTTCTCTGACAAGTAGAAGATTATTATAACACACGCCCCTACTTCTGCTCCGGCTTCTTATTTTTAGTCATTTTATTATTATTGTAAGTGGTATTAGTGTGGAGGGGGTTGGGATTGTGGGGTAACATGTTGGAAGAAAAAACGCTTTTGTAAAAATCTTTAATAAAAATGTTATTGATTAAAAAAATAAATGGCAGTAGTCACATTACTACTTGTAGGAGTAGTAGTCATATAATTAAAATTATTTATTGTTAGTAATCTTATTAGTAGTCGTATTATAATTGTTGGTACCAGTAATAGTAGAAGTATCATGTTTCTCCAAAAATACATTGAAAAACGGGTTAGTGCTAATTTTTAAGGGATACCTTTTAATTCACAGGAACAAAATTTTAAATTTATTCTTGAAAAAAAAATTCTACATTTATGCAAATGTCATCATATCTTCATCCCGTGGAACATCATAGCTCCTATACCCTAAATTCCCAAATTTCTTGTGAATCAATTTCCAATGTCTAGCAGTGGCACTTTCCATCTTGTCTATGTAGCCATTGCATCTATCAGCTGCCTCTTCTTCATGCTGCCTTTAGCTCAAAATACCAATATCTTCTGAGCAATGGCTCCTGAAAAAGTTCTAATGTTACTTTAAAAAGGAGAATTTTCCATTTCGTAGTGTATAAAAATTGTGTTTCTATTTGCCAGACACAGAGATATTCACAATAAAAGGCACAGTCAGAAGTAGGAGCTATATATGAAAATAACAGTAAACAGTTCTGTGTCGCCTAAAATCACATTATGCTGTATTAAAGGGGATATTCACTTCTTTAAATAGACATCAGAACAGTGTTTCTAGGTTCCACAGTTCAGAAGTTATAGTCATTTGTAACTAGGGTTTTTTTTAGGGTAGGGCTCATATTTAAGCTATACAGACAGTCCCTGGGTTACATACAGGTTCATTTTTTTTTAGGTTTGTTCTAAAGTAAAATTTGTATGTAGGTCGTCACAGAGACAATAGGATTTTCACATTTTTTTGCTGTCATGGGAACAAGGATTATCGATAAAGCTTCATTACAGACATTGCAGCCTGGGACTAAAGTAAAACATCCAGAGAGCTTCATTAGAGGTTACATTGTCTGTAACTAGGGGGTCGTCTGTAAGTCGGGTGTCCTTAAGTAGGGGACCGCTTGTACTGAAAAATCATTCTAGGGCTTACTTTTCGGGCAATCACGATAGTAGAAGCAGTAATATTTGTAGTCCTATTAATTTCATTATTATTAGTAGCAGAAGTAGTAGTAATAAAAGCAGATTTTAAGTGGCGGTGGCCTTGTGCCGGCACAAACCTCCTGGTGGCGGTGGGCATCACCATTTTGAGGATCGTTGTTCCCCGATGACGTTCGGGGAGATTACCTTTCTCAGTAGATTAAATGCTTAGGGCGACTTTGCAAACTTAACTTGAGACTGCTGTAGCTACACTGATGCAGGATCATATCTTGGTTATACCTTGTGCTGAGTGGTTCTGCTGATAAAACGGATAAAACATTATGATAATGAAGCTCTGTCCCTTCTATGGCTCCTTCAGCGATTGGTTCAGCGCTTCTCCTAGCTGTGAGTTTTTCTCTGCAGGAGAGGATGATGTAATGCTTGGCTTCTCCCTAACAGACAGAATAATCAATTGCTGCACCATCCCCCAGCTGCTGTGTATGACTGATCCAGCTCAGGTTGATTAGTCATGTCTTGACTAACCTCCATTTGTAATTACAGACTCCATCCTGAATGTTATTATTTTTTTTCAGCAAAAACACTCAGTGATTAAGCAAGATATGCTCCTGCATCAGTGTAGCTACAGCATTCTCAAGGTATGTTTGCTTCATACTGCATCAAATGGTAGGTTTCCTTTAATAGATTCCCCCCACTATATTACCATATCTACTACCACATGAGTGATCTCTGTGTAGCCACCAATGCTGTTTACTGATCCTGTGGCAGGAAGATATTTTTTTTTTTTTACAATAAACATTAATAAATATATAATACAATAGAAATATATTATTAATGAATAAATAAATAAATAATAAAAACAGCTCCACTTCTTGCCTAAAATGCAGCCTTAGCCATCCCTGTGCTGAGCTATGGAGACGCCTCTGTATATAGCAGGCGGTGTATCCCGGCTCTCCATCTTCTCATAGCAGATACATCTCTCGCTACCTGCTGTGCTTCTTCTCTTTTGATAGTGTAAAGTCTGCGTATCTGGGAGCTGCAAATTGGGATTATTTGCTGTCTGCAGCAGAAATTACGATAAAGGAACACACATAAACAATGGTCAAATTAATGAACGCCTTTATTGTTGAGAGGAGACTGCAGAGAGGACCTTCTATCACAAGTAATGGCTCTTATTTAGCTTCATGACAACAATTTTAACTCCTTGGAGTCTGATTCTATTCATTAAGCATTCTATAAGTCTCAGGGTTTGGGGTAAAAGGTGGACTGGGAAAAGGTTTAAGAATTAGGGTTGGAGTTGGGGCTAGGCCTACGGTTAAAGGGGTATTCTCCTATACTCAGGATAACAAAATAACACATTCTGTAATTCACTGTTATTAACAACAATACAGCATTTCACATAAGTCCAACCTGCCTCTATCAGTTCTGGTGTACACAATTTCAGTTGCCCCTGGTTTCCAACCCTGTATCCTCTGGCTTAAGGGTTGTAGCAATCTTGTCTGATGCTGTGGAGCAGAGTTCTTCTCTGCCTCTAGCCTCACCCCCCTGTATTCCAGGAGGAACTCACACTGATACACAGACACTGACTTCCTGCCAGCGAACAGCAGCAGCAGCAGCGAAAGGAGAGCTACAAGGTACAGGCAGATAAGTTCTTTATCTGGGGAGGGAGGCATAGCAGATCTGATAGTCCGAGAGCACAGATCTAGCAGAGCTGCAGAGTATAATTGTGTGTAATAGGCATCTCATGGATCTCATCTCTGATCTGTTTCATCTCTATTTCTATGTGACAGATACTAGTGAATGTTCTGTAGGTAAATAAAAGTGTATAAAAACCCTGAAACCATGATAATCTAAGCACATTGTCAGCACACAGCATCTCAGAGCATTAGAGGAATCATGAAATGTTTACTTAGAGAGTCCGTGCTCACACTCTTGAAAATTGCACTGGCCATCACTGAGTGATAGGAGCTAAAACAGAAATAAAACTGAGTACAATTTAAAAGTAAAGGGTTAAAAATGATCTTTATTGTGTAAATATCACTAGGAGATTGAAATTTGAGAATATTGTTTCATGAGCAAACCCATTTAAATATACCCTATCCTAAAATTTGGCTCATATATTTACTGTATATTAGAACAGATGAAATCAGATAGGTCCCTGGTGATATGTTCAGAGTAATACGCACTCAAGGAACCCCAATAAAACGATGTAGTTAAGATTTATTGCCATACTAACAAAGCCACCTCCATAAGGGTTTGTGAATAAGGGGTTTAGAGCCTATGTCTAATGATGGATCCTAGGTAATCTGATAGGATTTAAAGGATCTCATTTTTAATGGTTTGATACTTTTATAGATAAGAACCAAGCTAACCTTGCAGTTAAAAACAGAATAAGGAGGTTTAGTATTACAGCTTAAATTGGCCACACTTGTCTATCTTTGTCAGTGCCAAAGAGATGAATGGAGCAATCCGTGAATGGTTGTTCCTGTCATCTCGGGTGCAATGCAGGTAGAACACAGGTGAGGAAATATCCTGTGGGTAGGGCCTAACTTGCTATCACTGCACAACCACTTTAAGGATAGTTAGTGCTGACAGGCTTGATGTTTTCATACACTGGTGAGCATAATTAATGTGAGCTGAAGTATGGAAACAAGCTGGACAATAGGAGATTGGAAAAGGGTGATTTGGAGCAACAAAAGTCAACAGAATAGGATTTAAAGGCTGCAGATAGATCTGGAAGAATGAAAGAAAAAGGGGATCAAGGATCAAGAAATAACAAGAACTGTCTGGTTCATGAAGAAAAACTGAAATGAGAAGGAATTGGATAATTTTCCAGTGTCAATGGTGGTCTTAATGCCAAGCTATATGTCAGTATCCTCCAAGATGAGTTACTTCATAGACTTGAATACTGTGGGTATGAAATGGACAATATTTCAGCAGGACAACAACTGGAAGCACACTTAGAGATTGGCAAAAAAATTGGTCTATGACAATGAGGTTGAGTTGCTTGATCGGCCCTGGTAGTCCTCAGAACTAATCCAAATAGAGTGGAAGAAAAAACTGTATTGGTATCCAAGTGAACCAACATGGCAGAATTAAATCCTACAAAGATTTAGGCAGTGTTGAAAGCCAAAGTTGCAAGTCAACTTTTTAAATGAGATAGCCTAGATGATGGATCCTGAAAGTCAAACATTTAAAACATTGAGGCAAATTTACTTACCCGGTCCTGATGCGATTCCCGATCCGAACGGTCCGATGAAGATGAAGTCCGGCGCGATTCAGGTAGTTCGTGCGCCCGATTTCCTGCATCTGTTGCTTCCCCGCTGAGGTCAGCCGGAGTTCACCTTCTTCTTCCCGGTGCTTGTAAATGCGTGTCCTTCGACACAATTTGAATTTTAAATCCTGCACGTAGTCAGAATCCGTCGGGTTGTCCGATGGCCACGCCCCCCGATTTGCGTCGCATGAAATTGTGCCAAATTCCGATCGTGTGCACCAAAAATCCCTGTTAAAAGTGGCGCAACATGGAAATCGTTGGGGAACCCAACTAAAATGTGGTCCGCTGACCCTTAATAAATGAGCCCCACTGTTCCCCTTTTGCTCATCAGTGTCCATATCAGGTACTAAAACACTTGCTCTAGTTGTACATGGTTGAAGGTGGCTAGGTTAAGTAACTATCAGCTCCCGTATGCCTTTGACCTCCACAGAAGCCCCAAATACCCATAATATAATCCACTAATGATATTGTTGTTCCCACTCCCGTGACGGGACAGAGAGTGCACACAAGGAAAACTTGGGCATTCGTGCGGGAATACGGCTACAAACCTCCTTTTTTCCTTTGGTATTTTGACTCTCTTGACCCAAGGGTTCTCTGGTGAACCCATAATATCCATTTCAGCGAGTGTTTTTATGCTGTTTGGGGGCAACCTCCTGCTGCAGCTAAATACAGAGCAATGAGTAGAGAAAACGTGGCATACCGAGTCATTCTCTTTACCATAGCGTGTTATTTCTATTATTTTATTTCTTTTTGGTACATTGCTGTGTTGCGTGTTCCTTTTCATTTCCTCTTTCCATCTTTCTTTCCATTGCAGTCACTCGCCAGTACAACTCTTTAAAATATTCTGATGTAACACATTCATAAAAACTTTATGACTTCTATAAGAATGTGGTGCGCTATTCAAGTCATCAGCTTTTGTTTCCTGTGGATTTTGACTTCAGAGACAAGTTGTGTGATGATGTCCAGCACAAGCTCCAGACTGTACACTTACTTCGATTTTGGAAACTTACTTGGTACAATAGGAATGCTGGAATATAAAGTTCCAAAACTTTGAATATGTGATACACCTCCACTCTGCAAACAAAGTCTTTGCTATTGTACAGCAATTTATTCAATTACAATATTCTTATTGTTGTGCTGTATCTTAAGTAATTGTTATTATTAATTAAAAGAACATATATCACCTTTATACTTTTTAGTACTTCAATATGTGTTGCTGATGCTGATACTCAGCAGATTGTACACAGATTATTTTCAGACACTTCCAACCAGAAATAAGTGTACCAGAACATCAAAGTTATTCTGGACTTTGCCGATTCCAGTTCCCTGGACCTGAATCCATTCTTCATTCTATGTCCCTATTCAGGTCCAGCTCAACCTACCTGCCAGAAATGCCCACAATTGGTGCTGGCACCGATTGCGAGTGTTAACAGTTGAAATACCTCTGGCAAAAACTCAGAAATATTTAAATGGATCTGCCGCGTGTGCACTAGTATTTCCATGCCGGCGACTCAGTGCGCCACTAGTTTGAGGAGGATTGATGCTACTGAATGAAGTCATGGGGAACGCCGATCCTCCCCAACATCAGTACAGACGTGTATGTGCCACATCAATTTAAATGCCATTGGTGACTTTGCCGGTGACATTTAAACCATCAGCAGGCAGCGATCTCGGGAGTTAATGGGGGCATGGACTAGGTCCGGAACAGGACTTTTAAGTTCGGGTCCGGCTGAACTCGCCCAACTTAAGTGGATATGCTCATCCCTACTCCCAACTGCCCTTGACAACAGCAGGGAGTCTTGACTACCTAGGCATAATGTTCGAAGACCATCCCAGAGAAGGGAGTTGTTTCTTAGACTATCAAGCATCCGCCCCTGCCACCAAGCCACAAAGTTTTTTCTAATTGTTGTTGATCCAAGGAGTTATCCTGCCCTATAGGAGTTGGATGAAAATTTCTCTTCTTTGGGCCAATGGGCATCAGCCTTGTACTGTAACAGATTCGTATGGACCAACACTAAAGTCTTCATAGGTCAATGGACCAATTTTTTTTTCAGCTTTATCAATTTATAATGTTTATAAACTATCCAAGACCAGATGAGCTGCTTTAAGTATAACAATACTCATTTAATATTACTTCTGTATTTGTCAACTGTGGGAGATTGGTAACATATGGGTAGTCCGAGACCCTCCCAACTGTCTTTGGATGAGCTCATAATAGGGAGGTAACTAAACAACAAACAATTTACCTAAGGAAGTTTGAGCCCCCTTTATTGCCCAAGTATGGACCAGCAGGAAGGTGTGTCTTGGACTACCAAAGTGCAATGTACATAGAGTAGTCTAAACTAATTAAGAAAAGGGATTTCGGAATCAAAGGAACTGTACGAGAAATATTAAAAAGGAAGGGCACCAGATATTTTAACAATGTATTATGCATTTATTTTTTAAGGTTTTATTGGTTAAGCAGAGAGTTCCTTTAAGCATTAGAGTACTTTACTTATTTTTGTATTTATGACTCGTTTCCAATGTCACTGGGTGCATTTCCATTGCTTTTCATTACCCAGACATGACTTATAGAAGAACAATTCATGAGCTGGAGAATTACTTTGGCTTTTATGAGGACTTGATTCCAGAATAAGAGACCTTTATTTTGTCAATATTTCAATATTTGTTGCCGGTGGGAGATTGGTGACTTGTATTGTGCGGCTGAGCTCTGAGCCCGGGAACCTTTCATACAAGTTCATTTTTTTTCCACTGTAAAAAGAATTTCTAAAATACTTTTGGGAAAATCAAATGTTCACTGAGCTTTGCTGCATTTTGTAATTTATGGAGTGGCTTGTTTGAGTGCAAACCATTAGGTGCCTAGTGAGATTTCTGCCATTGGCAATAGATCCATTGATGTATTTATCTCTGTGTTTGCAAGCTGCAGCCCCGACATAGGGGGACCACCTGGAGCATGGCGCTCTGATGCTCTGGGAACAGAAGGGACGGAAGAATAGTCTGATGCCTTAAAGTCAAACTGCACATTATAAATGATTGAAAAGTCAAGCAGGACCTAGACCTAATGAAAGAGACTGTATACACATGCATCATACTATTTCATTTCATTCAATATTCAACTAAAAGTAATACCATTACCATGTGAATAACTTTTCTTATCTGTTAAGAAGTAATGCAGGGAGGGGATAAGCTGTGACATCATCTATTGTCAGTAGTGATGTAATGATGGGTCAGTGTTATCTATATAGAGGTCATTGTACAGGGAGGAGGAGGAGATAAGCTGTGACATCATCCTGTTGTCAGTAGTGATGTATGATGGGTCAGTGTATCTATATGAGGTATTGTACAGGGAAGGAGGAAGAAAAGCTGTGACATCATCTATTGCCAGTAGTGATGGTAATGATGGGTCAGTGTTATCTATATAGGTCATGTACAGGGAGGGGGAGGAGATAAGCTGTGACATCATCTTGTCGTAGTGATGTATGTATGGGTCAGTGTATCTATATAGAGGTCATTGTACAGGGATGGGAGGGGATAAGCTGTGACATCATCTATTGCCAGTAGTGAGTAATGATGGGTCAGTGTTATCTATATAGAGGTCATGGTACAGGGAGAGGAGGAGATAAGCTGTGACTCATCTGTTGTCAGTATATGTATGATGGGTCAGTGTATCTATATAGAGGTCATGTACAGGGATAGGGGAGAAAAGCTGTGACATCATCTATTGCCAGTATGAGGTCAGGTGATGGGGTCAGTGTTATCTATATAGAGGTCATTGTACAGGGGATAGGGAGGGGATAGGGAGGGGATAAGCTGTGACATCATCTATTGTAAGCAGTGATGTAATGAGGGGTCAATGTTATCTATATAGAGGTTACTGTACAGGTAGGGGGAGGAGATAAGCTGTGACATCATCTATTGTCAGTAGTGATGTAATGATGGGTCAGTGTTATCTATATAGAGGTCATTGTACAGGGGATAGGGAGGGGATAGGGAGGGGATAAGCTGTGACATCATCTATTGTAAGCAGTGATGTAATGAGGGGTCAGTGTTATTTATATAGAGGTTACTGTACAGGTAGGGGGAGGAGATAAGCTGTGACATCATCTATTGTCAGTAGTGATGTAATGATGGGTCAGTGTTATCTATATAGAGTCATTGTACAGGGGATAGGAGGGGATAGGAGGGGATAAGCTGTGACATCATCTATTAAGCAGTTGATGTAATGAGGGGTCAATGTTCTATATAGAGGTTACTTTACAGGTAGGGGAGGAGATAAGCTGTGACATCATCTATTGTCAGTAGTGATGTAATGATGGGTCAGTGTTATCTATATAGAGGTCATTGTACAGGGATGGGAGGGATGGGAGGGGATAAGCGTGACATCATCTATTGTAGCAGTGATTAATGAGGGTCAGTGTTATTTATAGAGGTTATGTACAGTAGGGGGAGGAGATAAGCTTTGACATCATCTTTTCATTAGTGATTTAAATGATGGGTCATGTATCTATATAGAGGTCATTGTACAGGGAGGGGGAGGAGATAAGCTGTGACATCATCTATTGTCAGTAGTGATGTAATGATGGCTCAGTGTTATCTATATAGAGGTCATTGTACAGGGAGGCGGAGGAGATAAGCTGTGACATCATCTATTGTCAGTAGTGATGTAATGATGGGTCAGTGTTATCTATATAGAGGACATTGTACAGGGAGGGGGAGGAGATAAGCTGTGACATCATCTATTGTCAGTAGTGATGTAATGATGGGTCAGTGTTATCTATATAGAGGTCATTGTACAAGGAGGGAGAGGAGATAAGCTGTGACATCATCTATTGTCAGTAGTGATGTAATGATGGGTCAGTATTATCTATATAGAGGTCATTGTACAGAGAGGGGGAGGAGATAAGCTGTGACATCATCTATTGTCAGTAGTGATGTAATGATGGGTCAGTGTTATCTATATAGAGGTCATTGTACAGGGAGGGGGAGGAGATAAGCTGTGACATCATCTATTGTCAGTAGTGATGTAATGATGGGTGAGTGTTATCTATATAGAGGTCATTGCACAGGGAGGGGGAGGAGATAAGCTGTGACATCATCTAGTGTCAGTATCACTCGCTCTTGTGTTTGCTGTATTGAGTGTTTGTATGTTGCGGCTGTGTACGGTTCGAGTGATTATTGTTAGTCTATTTGAAGGATTGTTGCCTTGAAATTCTGTACTTCAGAAGCCAGTGGAATAATATACAGATGTACAGATGTACTGCCTTGGGGGGTTTTCAAGTCTCTACTCATTGTAGAACAAAGTCGTCTTGGAAATATCATATAAATCCGGAAATGGAAATTTATTGGAGCCTTAAATACTTGCAGATTTGTATTTACACGTGTGTCTCTACACATGTCAGAGTTGATTATGTCTAAATAAAAAATGACTAAATTATTGTGTAGAAGAAAATTACAAAATCTCACATTCGCCTTTTCTGAAAACCATCATCTGCAGAATGTGAATACACTTCAACGGACCGGACCTAGGAGAACTTGTAGCCCTGATCCGCCAGTATAACCATATGGTAGTAACACAAGGCAGAAGTTTTGTATTATAATGTCACCTTAATTGTGTGTTTTATTGTATGTTTATTATTTTGCATTATTCATAGAATCAGAATATGATGGTTATGGAAACAAGAAGTTGCGCAGGGGACATCAGTCATTATAAAGGAAACAGATTTTTATGTCCTATGTTTTTCTCCTTTCTGCTCTAGTAGTGAGCAATGTTTCTGAAAGTCCACACACAGCAGAAAGATAAAGTTGATTCATACACAAATTTAAAAGCATGAAGAAAGGGAAGAAAAAACATTACAGTTAAACTTTTTTTTTTAAGATAATATATATTATAAATTTTTTATATCATCTGCAAATCATTTATGCAATTTGGCTTAAATTATACGCTACCGATTATTTTGAACCTGGTATCTACAACAGTCAGCAGATTTTACATAATGTCCATCCTGCCTGCTCAGCTCCTCCTGCTCTATAACAGGCTGTCTGCAGATAGGACACTATGTACAATCTGCTCAGCTCCTCCTGCTCTATAACATGCTGTCTGCAGATAGGACACTATGTACAATCTGCTCAGCTCCTCCTACTCTATAACATGTTGCCTGCAGATAGGACACTATGTACAATCTGCTCAGCTCCTCCTGCTCTACAACAGGCTGCCTTTAGATATGACACTTGTAAAATCTGCTCAGCTCCTCCTGCTCTATAACATGCTGCCTGCAGATAGGACACTGTGTACAATCTACTCAGCTTCTCTTACTGCATAACATACTGCTTGCAAACAGGACTCTATACGGAAACGGTTCAGCTCCTCCTGCTCTATAACATGTTGTCTGCATATAGGACACTATGCACAATCTACTAAGATCCTCCCGCTATATAACATGCTTCCTGCAGATAGGACACAATGTACAATCTGCTCAGCTCCTACTGCTCTATAACAGACTGCCTGCAGATAGGATACGATGTACAATCTACTCAGCTCCCTTTGCTCTATAACATGCTGCCTGCAAATAGGACACTATGTACAATCTCCTCAGCTCTTCCTGCCCTATAAGATTCTCCCTGTATATGAGACACTGTAGATTCAGCTCGGCTCCTCCTACTCTATAACATGTTGTCTGCATATAGGACACAATACACAATCTACTAAGATCCTCCTGCTCTATAACATGCTGCCTGCAGATAGGACACTTTGTACAATCTGCTCAACTCCTCCTGCTCTATAACATTCTCCCTGCATAAAAGACACTGTAGATTGAGCTCAGCTCCTCCTGCTCTATAATGATATTTAGTATAATGGATCCATTCAATATTTTTAACAAGGTGTGTTTAAAAATATTGCATTAAATTATTCTAGGAATGTTTTTGTGAGATCTGTGACACCTTGGCTTAGGCGCTGCATGACATATTGGGGGTCATTTACTAAGGGCCCGATTCGCGGTTTCCTGACGTGTTACCCGAATATTTCCGATTTGCGCCGATTTCCCCTGAATTGCCCCGGGATTTTGGTGCACGCTATCGGATTGTGGCGCATCAGCACCGGCATGCACGCGATGGAAATCATGGGGCATGGCCAAACGAAAACCCGACGGATTCGGAAAAACAGACGCATTTAAAAAAAAAAAAGTGCCGCTGGACTCACGCTTACCTTCACCCACAATAGGACGGTGAACTCCAGTGCGTTCCGATGCTCTTCAGCGCAGCAGTGACACCTGGTGGGCATCGGAGGAACTGCCTTAGTGCATCCCGGCCGGACCCGAATCCAGAGCAGAGAACGCGCCGCTGGATTGCGAATGGGCCGGGTAAGTAAATCTGCCCCATTATTTTTGCAGTGTATTGTGGTAGCATTGTATACTATGATTTACACCAATGTACAATATGGTAATGTTGTTAGGTCCCATCGGTTATGAAGTGAGTTTATATGAAATCTGAATTATATGATCTATGAAAATATGAAGAAACCTACAACACGGAACCCTCATATCCTTATCTGACCTAAAACTTGCCAGTTATAGTGATGATAGACAGTATATGCAGGATGAGCCTGGCATCCGGCTCCATACACTATACACAGCTTGTACCTCTGCCAGGCTTGTGCCAATGTGACATTTCATGGATAATTTGAAAATTTATTTAATTTTTTTATTTTATTTTTCAAGATTTATCACAACTTTACAACTCCCAGAAACAGAGAGAACATTGCTCCGGCAGGGGGGGTTCCCCACAAAGTGTGCGGGGATGTCATTACCGTGCCCACACGTATGGGGGCTACCGGCTCCTAGGTAACATCCGGCTCTCATCTGCAGGGATCCTGGATAATAAGGTGTATGCAAGACATTTTGTCTTAAAAAAAAGGTGTCTGGTATAGTCACTGCCTGATGACTTGGTGAGATAGACCAAATCTAAAATATATTCCCCTAAAGTGACTAGTGCTGCTATACTTCCATAGCAACGTCTTATGCCACAGAGGATAACTGTACAACGGCATACAGGCAGTCCCCGGGTTACATACAGGATAGGTTATTTAGGTTTGTAATTAAGGGGAACCTTTCACCAGGGACTTCATTTTCGCTAAAGATAGGTTGCAAAAGCCCATCACACCTGCAGTGCAAAAATGCCTTGCTGCCTTTTATAAGCATTTGCATTACAATATGATTGTGTGTTATAACTTACCTTGCAGCCTAACAAAATCCTGGGGTAGTCTTAGAGGTTGGGCTTTGGTTTGAATGCATTTGAAAAAACAACATGTTACTTGTCTGTGTTACTCACTCCTCAGCTCTCAGCCCCCACCTTTGTGCTCCTGTACAGCTCCTCCCACAGTCTGGTGATCCGACATTAGGAGAGGGAGGAGCTATACATTAGCACAAAGATGGAGGCAGCCTGCAACACAGACAAGTCCCATGTTGTTTTTTGAAATGCATCCAAACCAAAGCCCAACCCCTGTGACTACCCCAGGATTTTGTCAGGGTGTGCAAGGTAAGTTATAACACACATTTATATTGTAATGCAAATGCTTGTAAAAGGCAGAGAGGCATTTTTTGCACTGCAGGTGTCATGTGCTTTTACAACCTTTCTTCAGTGAAAATGAGGTCCCTGGTGACAGGTTCCCTTTAAGTAAAATTTGTATGCAAGTATATCATTTTAATTCCAGAAAAAAAAAAAAGTCAATAAAGCTTCATTAGACACCTTACAGCTGATAATTGCAGCCTGGGACTAAAATAATAACACCCAGAAAGCTTCACAGAGGTCAAAGAGGACAGAGAGGTCCGTCTGCAACTAGGGGTCGTATGTAAATCAAGTGTCCTTAAAGAGAACCTGTCGGGGTGATTTAGGGGCTCTAAAACACCGCGCTTCATGGACAGGTGGTTTAGTGCCCTGAATCACTCTATATAAGGTTCCTACACAATTAAATTAGGCGCAATTAAAAAATTACAAATTAAAAATTCTACTTACCTTTCCTCCCGAGCTCCATAGGCTGCCACTTTTAGCCAGATTGATACACCATGGCTTCACCACGAATGGAACCGGGGGCTGTTTCACACAGCATCACACAAAGAGGTGCGCAACGGACACAGCTACATATGCGAGTCTGAGGTGCCTCATCAGACTCACATCTAGGTAAGTATGAATGTTTTTGTTTTTTACATGAGGACCACTTAGAGACCTGATACAGGCTGATTTGGGACCATTACCCTCTGGTCTATTCGGACCTGTAGTTGGTTTAGGGTCCCAAATCAATGTGACAGTTGGGGGAACACCTGTATTTTATAGGTTAATAATGCCTCCATGACTCTTTTTGTAGGTGATGTAGGCACAGATAGTACTGCCTTCCTATCTGTTTGTGTATGTAATGTAGGCACAGTTAGTACTGCCTCCCTGACTCTTTTTGTAGGTGATGTAGGCACAGATATTGCTGCCTCCCTGCCTGGATGTGATGTAGGCACAGTTAATACTACCTCCTATCTCTTTATGTAAGCAATGCAGGCACAGACAGTACTACCTTCCTGATTTCCCTGTTTGTAACTGCAACTTTACTCCGCCCTGTGGTCCTTCCTCTGTCTGTGGTTCCTGCAGCATTGTTGGCAGGTAAGATCCAACCATTTATTTCTGTTTTTCATGGATTCATTAGATACAGCCCCCCTCACCCCCATGGAGTCCTTATGTAAAGCCTTATGTGGGCCGCCAAGCAGCCGTGGGCCCAACACTTGCCCGGGTATTCCTAGTGCCGGCACCAGCCATGTCCATAACATAGATCAGGTCAATGAGGAGATCAGTTGATCCTCATCCATATCTAATCCCTGTGGATGGTCCATTGCCGTGAACTCCATTTGACGTTCTATAACCCTGCCTTGGTACTTACTGTAGCTGCAGTTTCCCTCGTACTTCTGTCACAGTTCCCTATTATTATTTCAGTGCCTCAAGGTTGTCAGAGTCATCTAATCACTAGAAGTCCTAAATGGCAGTCCCACCACCAATATGATATGGGTGGACTATCTTATAGATAGGTCATCAATATCATTGGTGTAAACGTATTTTATGTTGGTCAAGTTCCTACAGCAACTCTCAATTTTTATGGGTTTTTCTAAATAACGTTGGATCGGCACAACCATACATGGTCCAATTGCTGAAGCCATAATAAACCCCCTACAACAACATGGTGTGACATGGTTTTCTCTACTAGTAGGTCATATACAATAACAATAGATGACCTGAGTAATATTGTGGAGCCCGGCTGCCCACCGTGCCGACTTCAACGACTTTACAACATTCTTGACCTTCTAAGTTTTGTCCTTGTTTCTTCTTATCCTTGGAAATCGCAAAGTAAATAATAAAAATTGGATTTTTTTTTTTAAATTATCTGTTTCATCCCTTTACAGTATATCAGAGCTGGAGTCACTTTTAATTGCTCGATACTTAAGTGACTATTGTTTAAGTTATCGACCCGCTTTTATTTTTATGGATCGGAATGATGTTGTGATGGACACAAGACCACAAAGTGAAATGCAAAAGTAATTAAAGCAGCATAAAGAGGAAGGTAATGTAGAGTGTTGTGTATCATGGTGCAGGGAATCCTCCGGAGGAGGAGGAGGGGAAGAGAACTTTAAGACATCTTTACTTTGCTGCATCCTAGGTGACCTCCCATTAGTGGAGCCTTTCATACGCGTTACCCTGCTGTTCCGGAGCTCGGTAATGACTAGGTCTGGGAATTCTAACCTAGATATAGGCTAAGGATCAACAGTTCTTCACTGCAACAAAACAGTCCATAAGCACAAAGCAGCAACTAGAGATTAGACGGGTTAGTAAGGTTACTTCCTTCCATCCCCGGTGTTTTTTCGAACATTGAATGCTCAATTAGATGACAGAACAGCTGAATACATTTTTGACTAAATAAACAAATCCATTGTGTTGTGTAAAACAAACATAAGTGAGGCAAAGAGTTGAGCAAGAATATACACCTTTTACAAAAAACTATCAAAAAACATGCCTATATTTTTTCAACCTTTCAACTTTTTTTTTACTTGTGAACCATACTGCCGCTTTAACACTTCTTTGTTTGCAGGTGCGTAACTACAGGGGTGGCAGCGACAGCAGCTGCTATGGGGCTCATAGTGTCAGGGGGCCCCAGCATCTGGGGTATTGTGTGTATATGCAGTATTTGTGTGTATATGATCTATAGACACTCACCGGACACTTTATTAGGTACACCTGTCCAACTGCTCGTTAACACTTAATTTCTAATCAGCCAATCACATGGCGGCAACTCAGTGGCATGTAGACATGGTCAAGACAATCTCCTGCAGTTCAAACCGAGCATCAGTATGGGGAAGAAAGGTGATTTGAGTGCCTTTTGAACGTGGCATGGTTGTTGGTGCCAGAAGGGCTGGTCTGAGCATTTCAGAAACTGCTGATCTACTGGGATTTTCACGCACAAACATCTCTAGGGTTTACAGAGAATGGTCCGAAAAAGAAAACACATCCAGTGAGCGGCAGTTCTGTGGGCGGAAATGCCTTGTTGATGCCAGAGGTCAGAGGAGAATGGGCAGACTGGTTCGAGCTGATAGAAAGGCAACAGTGACTCAAATCGCCACCCGTTACAACCAAGGTAGGCAGAAGAGCATCTCTGAATGCACAGTACGTCGAACTTTGAGGCAGATGGGCTACAGCAGCAGAAGACCACACCGGGTGCCACTCCTTTCAGCTAAGAACAGGAAACTGAGGCTACAATTTGCACAAGCTCATCGAAATTGGACAGTAGAAGATTGGAAAAACGTTGCCTGGTCTGATGAGTCTCGATTTCTGCTGCGACATTCGGATGGTAGGGTCAGAATTTGGCGTCAACAACATGAAAGCATGGATCCATCCTGCCTTGTATCAACGGTTCAGGCTGGTGGTGGTGGTGTCATGGTGTGGGAAATATTTTCTTGGCAATCTTTGGGCCCCTTGGTACCAATTGAGCATCGTTGCAACGCCACAGCCTACCTGAGTATTGTTGCTGACCATGTCCATCCCTTTATGAGCACAATGTACCCTGTAACATCTGATGGCTACTTTCAGCAGGATAATGCGCCATGTCATAAAGCTGGAATCATCTCAGACTGGTTTCTTGAACATGACAATGAGGTCACTGTACTCAAATGGCCTCCACAGTCACCAGATCTCAATCCAATAGAGCATCTTTGGGATGTGGTGGAAGGGGAGATTCGCATCATGGATGTGCAGCCGACAAATCTGCGGCAACTGTGTGATGCCATCATGTCAATATGGACAAAAATCTCTGAGGAATGCTTCCAGCACCTTGTTGAATCTATGCCACGAAGAATTGAGGCAGTTCTGAAGGCAAAAGGGGGTCCAACCCGTTACTAGCATGGTGTACCTAATAAAGTGGCCTGTGAGTGTATGTATGTATATGTGATATGTATATGTGTACATGCTGTATATATGTATATGAGGCATGGGTGTATATAGTACTGTATGCATGTGTGTATATGCTATATGTATGTATATATGGTGTGTGAGTGTAACTCAATTGTGTGTGATTATATAAATATATATGTATAATTTTTTTTTTAAGAGGGAAGGGGGCCCAGCCTCTCCTAGTTATGCCCCTGTTTTTGATCATTAGTCTGGGTATGGACCCCCCTTACAACTTAGGCTCCATGGTAGTCGCTATAGGTTCTTTAGTGGTAGCTTCGCTCATGGCTGTGGCCTCCAAACACTATAAAGTTATAAGACATCAGCAAATTTGTAGCATGGAAACCCACTCTGAATAAATGTGAATGTGATGACCAGTTTTATCTTCAATCATCACGATTCTTTGCTTTAGTAGGCATTGCTCCACTGACCCCCTCTCTATAGCTCCCAATGTCCAATGTAATCATGGTCATTATCTTTAGATCTCTAATGTCAAATGGGCAGAGCTAGGTTGTCTTCTCCAGCCCAATACCACCCAGTAGAGAACCTTACTAGCATATTTTCATAGAAATGTGGAAACGTATGGTCAACATGCTTATTAGGCTCTCCATGGGTGGTCATGGGCTGAGGTAGGCCTCATGGGTCCACTAATTTGACAATGGAGGTCCAATAATAATGTCCTTCATTACACTGGAACAGTGAGGACTACAGAGAAGATTCCAAATACACCGACATCCGTGGAATGGCATCTAGTCTAGTCGGAGCTTATGAAGATGGTGAAAGGTCTCCTTTACGCGGTCAAAGAGCATGTACTCTAGAGATGGACCGATAGCTTTGAGATCATTCAGTTCTGGAAGATTTGACTTGGACATCCGTGTTTTTGGGAGATATTTCAGGTACAGTAAAAAGTAGAGCTTCCAGCATGAATAATTATCTCATCCAGACTACTGAAGCCACAGAGAGGTAAAATAACTTATCCAAGGGCACGGCAGAACAACCTACTTTCCAGCCGGTTTAATGCTGCATTATTTGGAGCTTTGACACACAGGAGAATTTGTGGGAAAATTTTTTTGTTAACAGATAGAACAATCTAACAGACTTTAGACTAAAAGTAGAATGTAATCCTTCTTATCCTTCATTTGAGATAAGAGAAAAAGGAATCAAACGCGCGCACAGCTCTGTTTTATTAAAAGGTTCTTAGATGGCTTTCATGCGTCAGAAATCGGTGGTCGTGCCACCGGGCGATCCGATGGATTCGGATTGAGCGCGAGATTTAACTGTAAAAGTGTGTTGCATCCTATGCCCTTACATACACCAGGAAGAAGAAGGTGAACTCCGGCGGACCTGAGCGGGGAAGCTACACATGCAGGAAATCGGGTGCACGATCTTTGTGAATCGCTCCAGAGTGCATGATCGTCGGAAAAATGCACTTTTGGGTGAACTCCTCGGACAGGTAAGTAAATATCACAATGCAGAGACTCAGAGGGGGAAGGTGGAAAAAAACATGTGTGTCCAGCACCACAAAGCTTATTAGATGGACCTTCTTATTGCTATACAGTGTGAACACCAGGTGGCGGTATACTATATGAAGAAATCCTTATCTTTTTTATTGAATTTTTTTCTTAGCAACATGTAAAAAAATTTGTGGATGGGGGAACACAGTTAAAATTTACTTTGATAAGAGGTTCCAGTCTTACAATTTGACATTCAGACTTAAAGGGATTAGGCATTTCTGCAAGTTATGTAGGATGTACTACTGATATGGAATTAGGGGCATTGTATGTATGATCTCAGTGATGGATCATGGCTGATTTATCTTATATTTCCCTTTAAGCTGTTTTGCTGATGGATGCATTTGAAGGGAACCTGTTGGCAGCATGGCAGCTCAGTGGATAGCACTACAGACTTGCAGCGCTGGGGTTCCAGTCCCATCCAGGTCAACATTTGCAAAGAGTTTGTATGTTCTCTCCATGTTTGCGATGCTTTCCTCCGGTTTCCTCCCATACTGGTAGGTTGATTAGATTGTGAGCCCTATGGGGACATGGACTGTGCAGCACTGCATAATCTGTGTGTAAAATCATTTCCCAAACTTTTTCTCCATTTGTCTATGTTGGCTCCGACCACTACTACATGGCTTCACCCACCACCACTTGGTCCCACCCATCACATGCCTAAAATGGCGAGGAGATCTGCAGTTTCCCACAGCTCTCACTGCTACATTCACTGTGCAGCGAGAGGGACAGCAATCTGGTAAGTACGAGAAGTGGGCAGGGAGAGGACTTTCTGTCTCCTCAGGCCGAAATTTGAAGAAACACTGAGCTGTCAGTCTAAAGAAGGAGACGTGGTTCACTGGCAGCACAGGAAGGATAAAACACAACTCTTCTCATCAGAAGTTGACACTTCTCTACTCAGTTGCATAAATGGCAGGTTCTCGGTATTAGTGGTGTGAGGGGTAAACCTCTGGTTCTTTTTGCATGGCCACAACAGCTTTTTATTACTTGCAGCAGGACTTCAGAAACTTTAGCTTCTCCAAATGCACTGGATGTTTCCTTGCACTGCTGTGTTCTTAGATCTCTGCCCCTTCCTTCTTCTCCGAATAAATTCTGTAGCATATTTCTGATGAATACTGCAGTAGTCACTTAAAGCACAGATTATTGAGTTAAGTGCACAACAGTGTGCGGACACAACCCAAGTTCACTTGGAGCAGCTACAATCCTGGCATATTAATCTATTTTTCACAGTCCTGCTTCTACTAACAACACACATAAAGGTATTATTACACACGAGAGGAAAAAATCCAAATACGGCTCATGAAGATCTTGTGGAAAAAAAATCATCTTTATTTACGCTTATATAACATCCAGGTGCACAGAACCATAAAAAACGTCAACGCGTTTCAAGCATTTTGACCTAAATGCTGCTTGAAACACGTTGCCGTTTTTCTTTAATGGTTCTGTGCACCCGGATGTTATATAAGTGTAAATAAAGACGATTTTTTCCACAAGTTCTTCACGAGCCGGATCTGGGTTTTGTCCTCTCTTGCTGCCACGCCCGTTGCAGTAGGGTGAACCACGCTCGAGAAGATCTTCTCAACGGAGGCCGGTGAGGTGTAACATTGCTTTATAGTATTATTACACACCTCTCCATGGACAATACCTAACACTGCCATTTTGCATTATCAGGCTGCTGATATGTTCTCTTTAAGGTGAAGTGAGCCGTTTCGCTAATAAATCTGCCAAGTGTGAACATGTCCCAACTGTAACAAATCACCAGCTCCCATCAACCACTTTGTCCCGTCCTTGATAATAAGATTCAACAAACTTAATTCCTCTGACCCAGTCATTTTCCCGCACGGTATAGACCGTCCTTTATATATCGTCAGGGGACGCCGTCGTCTTAAGATGAATTGAGAGAACAATTATTTTCCCGTCTATTCTTTCTCCTTCCGGAGGTAAGTAGCTTCCATCTGAGAGCCATATTTTCCGAGAGCTGACAGACATATTATGCATGTAATGAGATTTGCACTAAACCTCCCTAGTGGTAATGAATTATATCTGCAGCCATTCGGGGTTTCACGATTCGCCTGCATTTACTTAAGTGAGAAATAAAAGACACTTATTTACAAAAAAAAAGCCTCGGCGATACGTTACATAATGTCTCTGCAGCCGTATATCAGGGTCACGGAGGGAATGAAAGGGAAGCTTTCCCGTCTTTCGACCCGCTGTTTCTTCAAGTGCTTACCGCCGCCCATCAGCTTTAATGTTTTCGGATTTGCCGGCTTGGTGCCTATTATATTCTGACTGTGAATTTATAATGCAGCGTAGATTGGAAGCTTCTCCGCACCTCGGAGGCTAATCGCAAAATGTCACCGTTCCTTGAGACTGCTGCAGGACGCTACAAGGTAATGATCTTCAGGATGGTTCTCTTGAATGGTGCCGCTCACTTACAAGATTCTCTGCAATTTCTGATATAAAGCAGATGGTGTAAGGAGCCGTAGCCTGGGGCGCTGTGCGAGGTCTGGGCTGCAGTGGATAATATCTATACGTATGCAGGTATCTAAAAGGTCTACAGTGTCCAGAAGGGTCTAGAAAAAAATCAGTGTTATAAATAATGATGTCATAATATGGAGTATATGAAATATAAAAATAAATATAATTAATACATTAAAAATAATATAATAGATAATAATAAATTAAGTAATGAAAATAATAAATAAAATAATAATATTTAGAAGATATAGATTGAAACAGAGGACATTAATATCAAATGTGAATATGTAAAACAGTTTTGCAAAGTTCAGTTATTGTCACTTTTTTGTTTCTTTTTAAACTGTCCTGTGTTTTTTGGTATATTATGTTCTCCATGTGATTTAAAGGGGTATGCCTCCCACAAAGATTCTTAAATGTTATTAGATTAACAAAATAACACATTCTGTAACTCACTGTTATTAACAAAAATACAGCATTTCACAGATATAATTCCAACTTGTCTCTATCTGTCCTGGTGTACACAATTTCGCTTGCCCCTGAATGCGACTATAAATCTTCCATGGTCCGATTCTTCTCATAAATAGCTTCTCTTGTCTGCACACTGCACTGCTCTCTGCATCCTGCCCCTCTCCCCCTGCATTGCAAGACCAGCTCAGACACAGGCACTTCCTGCTGGCAAGCACTGTGTTTTATATCGACCTCATTGTGTAGGCATATGTGAATATCTCCTAACATGAATAAAATATCAGTATTTTAAGCTTTTTTCGTAAACTGTATGTTTTATAAAAAACAGAAAAAAATGTAGAATATAATTGAAAAAGGACAATCCGATATCTGCAAGTTATTGGTATTAATCTGGCACTTGGTGCAAATCTTACTAATTTTCTTACATTCCAGTTTTCCAAATTGACTGGAATACTCCAGTAGAAGGTTGTCCAGATGAAGGCAAAAAAGACAACTTGATCAGCCATAGCAAGAGAATTTGATTGTTCCAAGTCTTTTTGGAATATTGAATCTTTACAACATCACAAACTCAATGAAGTCCCCCATGAAGGCTGGGCGCCCTCAAAAGACAAATGTAAGAGAGGACAGGATAATGCGTAAAATCTCCATGGGTAGTCATTTCAACGTTACAGGTGGAATTACTCACCAGTTCAGCAATGAAGGATCTGTCTCATACAGCGGGGCACCTTTACTTACCCACCCATGCGCGTTTCCCGAGATGCGTTCCCCGACGAGAATGCACAGCTGCCGCGATTCACTAAGATTGTGCGCCGGATATCCTGCATGTGTCGCTTCGCCGCTCAGGTCCGCCAGAGTTCACCATCTTCCTCCTGGTGCATGCAAGTGCATTGCTTGCGACACAAATTTAAATGTTAAATCCCGCGCTTAGTCCGAATCCGTTGGATCGACCAACTGCCAGAATGTCCAACGAGGATTCGGGTCTGCTGCAATTCACTAAGATCGTGCGCCCTATATGCTGCATGTGTCACTTCCCTGCTTAGGTCCGACAGAGTTCACCTTCTTCTTCCCGATGCATGTAAGTTTTTAAATTCTGCAAATCAGTTGGGTTGTCCAATGGCCACACCCCTCGATTTGTGTCGCATGCAACCGGGGGCAATTCAGGGCAAATAGGAAAATTCAGTGGGGGACATTAATCATAGAGGGTCTCAGGTTCGCCTGTTTTTGCGCCTGGTTTGTTCTTCTTTTTGGCTCCTGATCTATGATGGATCTGGTTCTGCCTTAGTAAATGCACTTTGGAACTGTCGCGTGTCCGATTCATTTGCGCCTAAATTAGCGCCAAATTTGTCTCAAATTGTTAGATCTCATTTGTGAGCAATAATGAAAGGAGACTGAGAAAATGTGACAGAACGTTCAGGGCTTCATCTCTGCACAAAAAAACTATCATTGTGATGTAACTGCAGGGACTAAAATGGTGTGTGATTGTAACTCAATTGTGTGTGAGTATACAAATATATATATATGTATAATTTATGTGTGTATATGCTATATGTATGTACATATGGTGTGTGATTGTAACTCAATTGTGTGTGAGTATACAAATATATGGTGTGTGATTGTAACTCAATTGTGTGTGAGTATACAAATATATATGTATAATTTTTTTTTTTAAGAGGGAAGGGGGCCCAGCCTCTCCTAGTTATGCCCCTGTTTGTGATCATTAGTCTGGGTATGGACCCCCCTTACAACTTAGGCTCCATAGCAGTCGCTATAGGTTCTTTAGTGGTAGCTTTGCTAATGGCTGTGGCCTCCCAACACTATAAAGTTATAAGACAACACTGAATTTGTAGCATAGAAACCCAGTGTGAAGACGTGAATTTGATGACCAGTTTTATCTTCAATCATCACAATTCTTTGCTTTAGTAGGCATTGCTCCACTGACCCCCTGTCTATAGCTCCCAATGTCCCTGAGTAATCATAGTCATTGGGGGTCATTTACTAAGGGCCCGATTCGCGGTTTCCCGACGGGTTACCCGAATATTTCCGATTTGCGCTGATTTTCCCTGTATTGCCCCGGGATTTTGGCGCACGCGATCGGATTGTGGCGCATCGGCGCTGGCATGCATGCGACGGAAATCGGGGGGCGTGGCCGAACGAAAACCCGACGGATTCAGAAAAACCGCCGCATTTAAAAAAAAATGTGTCGCGGAGCTTGCACTTACCTTCACTAGGAATAGGCCGGTGAACTTGAGTGCGTTCCGATACTCTGCAGCACAGCAGCGCCACCTGGTGGACGTCGGAGGGACTGCCTTAATGAATCCCGGCCGGATCCGAATCCACCGCAGAGAACGCGCCGCTGGATCGCGAATGGACCGGGTAAGTAAATCTGCCCCATTATCTTTGGATCTCTAATGTCAAATGGGCAGAGCTAGGTTGTCTTCTCCAGCCCAATCCCACCCAGTAGAGAACCTTACTAGCATATTTTAGATAGAAATGTGGAAACGTATGGTCAACATGTTTATTAGGCTCTCCATGGGTGGTCATGGGCTGAGACAGGCCTCATGGGTCCACTAATTTGACAGTGGAGATCCAATAATAATGTCCTTCATTACACTGGAACAGTGGGGACTACAGAGAAGATTCCAAATACATTGGGATGGCATCTAGTCAAAGATACGCAGAGTCGGAGCTTATGAAGATGGTGAAAGGTCTTCTTTACGTGGTCAAGGAGCATGTACTCTAGAGATGGACTGATAGCTTTGAGATCATTCAGTTCTTAAAGATTGACTTGGACATCTGTGTTTTTTTAAATTTGGGAGATATTTCAGGTACGGTAAAAAGTAGACAGATTCCAGCATGAATAATTATCTCATCCAGACTACTGAAGCCACAGAGAGGTAAAATAACTTATCCAAGGGCACGGCAGAACAACCTACTTTCCAGCCGGTTTAATGCCGAATTATTTGGAGCTTTGACACACAGGAGAATTTGTGGGAAAATTTTTTTTGTTAACAGATAGAACAATCTAACAGACTTTAGACCAAAAGTAGAATGTAATCCTTCTTATCCTTCATTTGAGATAAGAGAAAAAGGAATCAAACGCGCGCCTTGCTCTGTTTTATTAAAAGGTTCTTAGATGTTTTTCACTTTATTTTTTTTTGGATTCCAATTTAGTTGGGATATTTCTAGGGACTGTTTAGTACAAAGATATTGGGGCTTATTTACTAAGGGTCAGCGGGTCACTGACATTTTTGGTATTTAGCAGGGGATTGTGTTGCACCCGACTGGATTTGGCGCAGCGGTGCTGGCTTTCATGCAACAGAAAATGGGGGGGGGGGGGCGGGCCGTCGGAGGATCCGACGGATTCAGACTGAGTGCTGGATTTAACTTTAAAATTGTGTTGCATCCAATGCACTTACATGCTCTGGGAAGAAGATATTGAACTCCGGCGGACCTGAGCGGGGAAGAGACACATGCTGGATATCCAACACACGATATTTGTGAATTGCGCCAGAGTGCATGATGCACTTTGGGTGAACTCCTCGGACAGGTAAGTAAATATCACAATGCAGAGACTCAGAGGGGAAAGGTGGAAATGAACATGTGTGTCCAGCACCACAAAGCTTATTAGATGGACCTGCTTATTGCTATACACTGTGAACACCAGGTGGCGGTATACTATATGAAGAAATCTTTTCCTTTTTTATTGAATGTTTTACTTAGCAACATGTAAAAAAAAATGTTGATGGGGGAACACAGTTAAAATGTACTATGATAAGAGGTTCCAGTCTTACAATTTGACATTCAGAGATAATGTCAAAGATTTCTAATCATAGTTTTTAATGAGGTATTTATTTTAGGTGACTTATTTTATATGGCAGGTTCTCGGTATTAGTGGTGTGAGGGCTAAACCTCTGGTTCTTTTTGAAGGTCCATACTCCCGCATGGCCACAACAGCTTTTTATTACTTGCAGCAGGATTTCAGAAACTTTAGCTTCTCCAAATGCACTAGATGTTTCCTTACACTGCTGTGCTCTTAGCTCTCTGTCCCTTCCTTCTTTTCTGAATAAATTCTGTAGCATATTTCTGATGAATACTACAATAGTCACTTAAAGCATAGATTATTTAGCAACTCTGTGCAGAGAGCTAAGTGCACAGCAGTGTGAGGACACACCCCAAGTTCACTTGGAGCAGCTACAATCCTGAAATATTAATCTATTTTTTACAGTCCTGCTTCTACTAACAACACACACAAAGGTATTATTACCCACGAGATGAAAAAATCCAGATCCAGATCATGAAGATCTCGTGGAAAAAATCCTTCTTTATTTATGCTTATATAACATCCAGGTGCACAGAACCATCAAAAAGGTCAACGCGTTTCAAGCATTTTGACCAGTGGCAAACTGCTCGAAACCCGTTGACCTTTTTTTATGGTTCAGTGCACCTGGATGTTATATGAGCGTAAATAAAGACGATTACACAAGATCTTCATGAGCCGGATCTGGATTTTTTTCCTCTCTTGTTGCTGGAGGAGCAGTATAGGGAATAATTAATGATGGAGGGGCAGTATAGGATATGTGCAGTGTACAGAGGAATTTCTTATTTTTTTTTATTTTTTAACTTTAGTCCGGCCCTTCAACGGTCTGAGAGGGACCGTGAACGGCCCTCTATGTAAAAAGTTTGGGGACCCCTGACTTACAGTATCAAGACTTTTCTATTTTACAGAAAAAAATGTAAAATAAAAAAATATTGGCCATTAAAATCTGTGTACAGCAGGTACAGCAATTCTAGAACAAATGACAAAGTGAAAAGTGTAAATATTTAATTAGGCTCAAGATGAAAAAATATTAAAAAAAAACTCTAAAGACCATCAAGGACTGCAGCTATTTTAAAATATAACAATTTATTTTCAGCAAAGATCCTAAAACTGCTGATCATTAAGAATCCCAGCAATCTGGACCTTTGGGATCACCAGAGGGAATGACTGCTGAACAAGACTGTGCCAAACTAAACAAGCCTATTAACCCATTGTAATCATTGCAGGGAGGTGATTAATTAAATAGAATTTTCAAATTTGGGATATAAAAAAAAACATTTTTAAAATATACACCGGTCTCCACCATTATAACTACAATACTTTGTATTGCCACATATTTTGGAGAAAAACTAGTAATTCGGGCAGCTGCCCTTTGTCCCTTCTATACATTGATATTCAGCACACTGTATGCATAAAAATTGGAATTGTTGGACTAAATCGGGAAATTATGTACATAACTTACATGTAAAGCTGATTTTGTAGAAATAGACTGCAGCACTTTAGGTTCCAAATAAGAACATTCTGCAATAAAATCTATACCCTTATCATATTGCTTTTTATGCATAATGTACATTGTAACTCACAAAGATTGAACCTATGGCTCATCAAATCTGACCTCTCACTGCGGCTTCAACTTAAACGTATACACTGCAGTATTGGAACATATGAAAGGTAAATAAATCTTCTACATTAATTCCAAAAAGTGCCAAAGAAACAATTTCCCTAGAGTACATATTGTAGTCATTGTTATTTGGTTTCACCTTATAAATGCAGAAATAAAGTACGGCCTGCATGAACACTGCCATTTTTATCACCCAGTTCCCCGAGTAAATTACTGTCCCTGTAATGCATCGTCGTCTTTCTATTTTTATCACCGAGGAACAGCAATATCAGCATGTAAAATGGAAATCCTAACATAGCTGTAATGCAAGATACACAATGTACTTTATGATTGCAAGCCAATTTATAATTGTATAAGAATACAAACAAACCAGCAAGCCTCAGAACAAGCTGGCTCCTGTTATATAGTGGGCCAGTAAGGATTTAGGAATCAGCTGTAGAATTATAGCATTCTCCGGAAGGGAAACCCTATAGACTCATTAGGCCTAGTTGTTTAGTGCAGCTAATAAAATAATGTGTAATGAAGCTGACGATGAAGTGATGGTTTATTCTATAAAACATGATATAGTCAGTTTAAAAATAACACCTATAGCAAAATGTAATAAAGAGCTAATTTTATCAGCAATTCCAAAGAATTTCAAAACAAAAGAGAATAAAGAGATACAATAGATCAAAATATGATAAAATCACCAAATACTCTCCTTCAGGGGTTCCATGTAAGCATAATAAATGGTTTGTCTTACCGTGATTCAGATGAGTTGGTTCATGGCCTGGGTGAGGGGCCGCTCACCATGAGAAGATCTCAGTGGTGGCTATCTCTCCCTCATACCATGTGCCATACTGAGTTCCTACCCTTACAATGGCAGTACCAAAGTTGTCCGTTGTACAGTATGCCCCCCATACCTCCCTGACAAGTTTCCTCCAGAATGCATTATTAAGAGGGGTCTGCTGTCAGGAAGAATATATTAAAAAAGGCATAGTAAGTGTAGTAAGCTATCTCTGGTCATCCAATCCTGATTCATATGGATCACAGCCCGTTTTATTGGTGGCTAACTAAAGACTGCTTGCACCTATTTCACAGTGGTGGCGATCAGGGTGTTTGGTGTGCAGCATAACCTCAGTTGTGCATGATTTAAAATATACAATCTCAAAAGACCATAAGGCGTAGGTCTAATTTTAGGGTCCATTATGAGCCCTCATTGAAGATTATTTTGTAATCATGGAGTAAATTGGCATACAGTATATGAGGGACTTTTTAATTGGTCTCATTGAAACATGGCATTTTAAATATCTGGACCTCCAATATTTCCATAGCTATGCTCTTATAACAGATCATAACCATGAAAATAAGAAGCACAGATGTCAACCTAGTCTAAGGTTGTTATTATTAAAGCATAACTTAGGCCAGAGACACACAACTGTGGTCAGTCCAGGAAACATTGACATTGAACGGACTGTATATATGATGCAAGTTGTCCCTTCTTCTCCCCAGAATATTGTTTTCAGTCTCTTCTGCAGGGAAGAATGGAATCCTGTATAACTATGATTCTCAGAGCCCCATACTCATCATTGTGCTCAATCCATAAAATATGGCCAAAGTAAAGTCTGGGATTCATGGTCAACCACAGTTGTGCGTCTTTAGCCTTAATCTTTGAAGCTATATGAATAGTGTAGGTGTTTAAAGTAAACCTTGTAATATACTTCATTAAGCAAACCAGTTTCTCTGTTCCTTTTTTCTGCTCTTCCTTCTTCTGTAGTAAGTTGGTCTCAACACCTCAGAAAAAAAAGAGAGGAGGCTGATGATTAACTATTTTCATGCATAGAGAATGTTTCCTTTGATGGGGAGATAGGGATATTAGACTATACAGGGACTGTTTGAAGATGTATAAGGCTTATACTCGGTCGACTTATACTTGAGTATATATGGTAAATAAGGAAGAAAAACAAGGGAAAATTATTATATGAATTTATTATATGAGTAACAGTTAAAATATAAATATTACAATACAATTAAATAATAAAAAATTATGAAAAATGTAAAACAATTGCATGATGACTAATTAACAAATACAGACAGTCCCCGGGTTACGTACAAGATAGGGTCCGGAGGTTTGTTCTTAAGTTGAATTTGTATGTAAGTCGAAACTGTATATTTTATAATTGTAGATCCAGACAAAAAAAATTTTGGCAATTTGAGTTTAAACATTTTTTGCTATAATGGGACCAAGGATTATCAATAAAGCTTCATTACAGACACCTTACAGCTGATTATTGCAATCTGGGACTATAGTAAAGCATTCTGAAAGCTTCACCAGAGGTCAGAGCGGGTCTGTCTGTAACTATGGGTTGTCTGTAAGTCGGGTGTCCTTAAGTAGGGGACCGCCAGTAATAATTATTATTGGCAAAGATGATAATAATAGGGGACTCCTTTCTCACACCTATAGCTTTCACCACAATGGTGTGCATGTTATAGTTATGCCAAAAGCAGGGGATAAAAGAAAATTAAGATAATTAATTAAATTCCTGTTTTTTGTGTCATGTGCTCTTTTCATTTGGGACTGCAAAGCAGACTGTTCTGGAAGTTCAGTTTGCTATAAAGCAGTTATGCTAATTTTAAGCTCCATATTCCCCCCCATTGCAGTTGTCTCCAATGGTCAAGCCTCAACAACTGGAGTTTCATATATTTTACAAGATAGGGGATCAAAACCTCTTTGCGATCACTACATTATGTAGTCTCATAAGTTACTGAAACAAATCATAACATTATAGTAAAAATGTAGTGTACCAAGTTTCCAGCATAGTCAAGGGACCTGTTCTTGGCTGTCACTTCACTCCTTAGCTATTATGGTCACTGGATACTTAACAATGTCAGACACTGACAGCCTGCAGCAAGCAATGGAAACCTGTAATGAGCTGAGCCAGGGGGCAAAATATTGTAAGGATTCCCATGGGGCATCTTTAGATTTTAAATGATACAGCAATGTTTTATTAACTGACTGTAGAACACTGCTATTTATTGTGCAATACCATCATCCTTTTTTGCATTTTCATTTTTCACTCCCCAACTTCAAAAAAGCATAACTTTTTTAATTGTCTGTGTAAAGAGCTTATTTTCTGCATAACAAATTGCACTTCATAGTGATGATATTTAATATTCCATGCCATGTACTGGAAAGCGGGAAAAAAATTCCAAAAGCAGTGAAATTGGGGAAAAAATGCATCTGCACCATTTTCTTGTGGGCTTGGATTTTACGGTTTTCACTGTGCTCCCCAAATGATATATTTACTTTATTTGTTAGGTCGGTATGATAATGGGGATACCATATTTATATAGGTTTTATAATGTTTTCATACATTTACAAAAATTAAAACCTGAAATAAAAAATAAATCTTCATTTGCCATGTTCTGGTACTAATAACTTTTTCATCTTTTTCATTTTTTGTGATTTTTAATGATGTTTTTAATTCTACCATTCTGTATGGCTTTTTGAGCACTTTTTATAGATTTTTTGCAAATTGTCAAGAAAGTGCCATTTTCGACTTTGGGTGCTATTTTCCATTAGGGCCTAAACACTGTGAATAATTGTTATTATATTGATAGATTGGACATTCTGGGAGGTGGCGATACCTAACATGTTAATGATTTTTACTGTTTATTTATATTTATATCAGTTCTACGGAAAGGGGGGATGATAAGAATTTTTATGGTTTTTAATTTTTTTAAACTTTTTTTATTTACTACCTAGGGCAGTGATGGCGAACCTATGACACACATGTCAGTGCTGACACACGTAGCCATTTTCAGTGACACATGGCCGTCATAGAGTTAAGTTTCATCCTCGGCTCCTACACGGCCAGGTGCAGTAGCCAGGAGGCTGAGAGATTGTCACACACTGAGCTCACAGCACTCCCCCCTCCTCCCCCGGGCCAGTCCCTCCCCCTGTGTGAGCTGTGCCTCATGTCTCCAGTCAGCACAGGTATCATCCCGGGGCTCAGCACCAGGAGAGGTGACCCAGCCATCAACTCCAGAAACTCCTCTGCAGCTCCTGATAGTTGTGGTGGGGGAAGGGTGACAACACAGACAGGGGCTACATCGCTGCTGCCTTCTGTGATGTCCCAGCAGCTGCCATCTCTACACTGACCATCTCCACAGCAGGGATGAGGGAGGACAACCACTCACATTATACAGTGAGTAATGTCAGTGCACTGTATGATGGGAGACAGTAATCTGGTGTGTCAGTTTTGTGATGTACAAGCCCTGAAATAATCGCAATGCCTTGAAAATCGCCAGAGATTGCGATTATTTTGCTCCTCAAGAAGGAGATGCAGACAGCAGCGCCTGCGACTCACTATAACCTGTGAACTTTCATGACTGAAAGTTTGCAGGTTACTAAGCATTTCCACACCTGTCTGATGGTAACCGATCTATTACAATGTTCGATTTGCACATTGTAATAAATAGATGATGTGGAAAATCCCCATATACTGCCATACTGTAGTAGGGCAGTACATGGTAGGATCAATCAGGGTTAAAGAACCCTAGAAGTTAAATAATTATACATATTTGTTATTTAAACTATAAATATTACTAAATTGTTTTTTTTTTTTGTCAAGGTGACACATCACCCAAGTTATGCTCAGTTTTTTGACAAATTTTGACACACCAAGCTCAAAAAGGTTGCCCATCACTGACCTAGGGTAATTTAACCCTAGGTTGTCTGATTGATTATTCCATATACTGCCATACTACAGTATGGCAGCATATGGGGATTTTACACATCATATATTAGAGTGTGCAAATCGCACATTGTAATAAATGTGTTAAAACGAGAAAGCCTCGGTTCTTTATGTGACCTGAGGCTGTCATACAAGCCAACATGGTACCACCCACTCACCTACGCATATTTAATCCTAGCGCCAATGCGGGTGTAAACAGTGGGTGTTTGCTGCAATATGCAGCAAACACTCACCGGCTACTGAGGGTTCAGCCTGTGAGCCCTCTCCAAACACCCACAGCCATTACTACGTCACGGACGAGGGTTATTATTTTAAACTGAATTCAGAAGCAGACAGACAGCCAGTGCAATGATTGGCACAAACTTGATGCAATCGTGTAGCGTTTGGTAACTGGAGTTTAATGACTGGACGACCAATTAGTAGGGAGTTATAGCAGTCTACCTTCTGGAGAAGTTTATGAGATGCGCCTGGCAAGACCGAGTAAGAGATTGAATGTACGGTGCAGAGGAGAGGCCGGAGTCCAGCACAACCCTAAGACAGCAGGCCTGCTCCCCCGGTGCTTTAGTGATCATATACCATATACCGAGATGGAGAGGTCATATTTGGGTTGGTTAGTCGAAAGTAGAAAGATTGGAAGTTCAGTCTTAGATAGATTTTAAGAAGAGAGAGGACATGATGTTAGAAACAGAAAAGAGACAGGGGTGATGTTATGTGCTAAAGTATATAGCTAGGTATTATCAGGATAGAGATGATACTGGAAAGCAAATCTGCTGATGGTTTGTCCGTTGGGGGCAGTATAGAGGAAGAAGAGAAGAGGACCTAGGACTGAGCCCTTAGGAACCAAGGCATTAAGAGGAAGATGTGAAGAGAAAGATCCAGTAAAGGATACACTGAAAATGTGGTCAGGGAGATGGGAAGAAAAACAAGAGCGTGCACTGTCCTTCCGGCCAATGGAGTGAAGCATCCTGAGGAGGAGCTGGTGGTCCACAGTATGGAACGCTGTCGAGAGATCCAGAAGAATAAGGAGCGAATAGTCATCCTTTGGATTTTGCCATGAGGAGATCTTTAGAGACTTTAGTAAAAGCAGTTTCAGTCGAATTCATAGTACAAAAATGAGATTTTAGGGGGTCAAGGAGAGAGTTAGCAGAAAGATAGCAGGTTAGTTGAGAATAGACCAGATGTTCCAGGAATTTGGAGATGAAAGGGAGGTTAAAAACTGGTCTGTAGCACTGGAAGGTTTCTTTAGTAATGGGGTAACAACAACAGGCTTGAAAGAAGAGGGAATGACACCAGAAGAGAGGGAATGTTATTTATTACCCATAGCTGGGGGAATTTGGCTTTCTGGCAGACACGGCAGTTTTAAAAGCCATATTGGTGACATTTTTATACCTCACAAGCCACTATGGGTATAATGAAGCGGGGAGCATTGTGGGCAGAAAGACTGGCAGAGGCTACATCTGAAATCTTCGCCAGTGGATATTTTCAATAGCAGAGCTCAAACCCTCTTAGTATATCCAGTGTGCAATACGCCAGTGAGGGGAAAATTAAGACTGGCGTTTAATGCCAGCTCGAATTCTCCTCTAATTTATTTAGTAAATTACCCTTTAGTTAAAGTTTAAAACGTTAACGACCTGGCCCTTTTTTGTTTTTTTTAATTTCCATTTTTCACTTCCCAAATTTAAATTTCTATAACTTTTTTATTCTTACACCTAAAGAGCAGTGTGATGGCTTGTTTTCAGTGTAACACATTGCACTTCATAGTGATGGTATTAAATATTCCATGCCGTATACTGGCTGCAGGAAAAAAATCCAAATGCGTCGTTTTCTTGTGGGCTTGGATTTTACGGCATGTCACCACAAAGGGTTTACAGTGAAGTGCACCCCAAATGACATGTCTACTTTATCCTTTGGGTTGGTGCTATCACGGGGATGCCAAATTTGTATAGGTTTTATAATGTTTTCATACATTTGCAAAAATTAAAACCTCCTGTACAATTTTTTTTTTTTTTGATTTTTCCGTCTTCTGGCACAAATAACATTTTCAAACTTCAGTGTATGGAGCTGTGGGTGGTGTCATTTTGTCCAACTTTGATGATGTTTTCAATGCTACCATTTATAGGACTATACGACCTTTTGATCACTTTTTATAGAATTTTTTACATTTTTCAAAATGGCAAAAAAGTGCCTTTTTTGACTTTTTTTGATATATCGGGTAATTTTGGATGCGTTGATACTGAATGTACTTATTATTTTTACTGTTTATTTATATTTGTTCCAGGGAAAGGGGGCTGATTAGAATTTTTATGTTTTTTTATTCTAATTTTTTTTAACTTTTTTTTTACTTTTACTTTCACTGTTTTTCAGGCTCCCCACTTCCTGTCATTTGCATTGAGCAGACACGCTAAGCTTGACACGCCAGGACCTAGAAAACAAATTTATAATTAGCAGCACAAAGCACGGAGACGAGATGTCCAGTACTCCGGGTTGCTAATTATGTGCGCCCTCACCACCTCCCTCTCCCATGCTAGGATCAGGGGAGTGCGAGGTGACATCATGCAAAAGGTGTGAATTCATGCCCCTCAAGTAACTTCACCTCCCTCTCCTTCCCTAGCATTAGCAAACTGTAGATCATACATATATCTGATCACATGAAATCACAGCATGCCTGCATGGACTTCTACTCCTCTCTATGCCTTCCCTGCATGTGATCAGATATATGCATGGTCTACAGTGTCTACAGTTTGCGAGTATGAGGCGGTTTAAGGACCTGAGATGTTGTTCACCTGGTCCCATGACATTATTGCTGTATGCTGAGGGATAGGGATGAGCTGATGGATTCATCCCAAGGAGGTCATTCCTCCCCTTGCTATAGATATCCCTGGATACCAGGTAAAATTATTAATCATTATAAAAGATGATTTATGGTATCTAAGGGAAATCATTTTTAGATAAAATTAGGGTGTCAGTTAGTTCATAGGGCTCTATGGCAAACTGCCACTAGCTATATTTGTGAAAAATTTGGTGACAGGTTCCCTTTAAAAGATGCTTCTAGAAGGAAGGAGACCTGGATAACATATATAATATTACCACAGTCACTGTGCATAGGCCTATGAGTAAGTGTCCCTGGTTTACCCATGTTTGATTTTTATGGTAGATTTACTTTAAGAGCTTTAGAAATAAGGCCATCACTCTCCATACTGAAAACATTAAGAAACAATTCTCACTTAATTTCATTTCACACAAGTCCTCAAAACAATCGGCATATTCTATTACAAAACCTCATCCTTAAAAGCACTATACCAGCAGCTCCTGCTCTAACTTTTCGATGTGCCAGGACTATGCAAAATAGTGAGGCCTTAAGTTGTCTTCAGACAATGAAAACTAAAAATAAAGTAAAATAAATTCTACCATGATGTTTCCCTTCTTTAAAGGTATACAGGCAGTCCCCGGGTTACATACAAGATAGGGTCTGTAGGTTTGTTCTTAAGTTGAGTTTATATGTAAGTCAGAACTGTATATTTTATCATTGTAATCCCAAACAGAACTTTTTTTGGTCTCTGTGACAATTGGATTTTAAAAATGTTGGGTTGTCATAAGAATCAAGATTAACAATAAAGCCTCATTACAGACACCAGTGATAACTGTCACAGTTGTTTCTTGTAGCCTAGGACTAAAGTAGAGAAAATTACCAATTACCAGAGGTCCATTTGTAACTAGGGGTCGTATGTAAGTCGAGTGTTCTAAAGTAGGGGACCGCCTGTATTTAAATGCAACCAAACCTTATGTAAATACAGGCGGTCCCCTACTTAAGAACACTCGACTTACATACGACCCCTAGTTACAAACGGACCTCTGGATATTGCCAGACTATAGTAGAAAATTCCACCAAATCCGATGTGGTCTACAGGTCAGAACTGTCAGGGTTTGTGCCCACATCCACCAAGAGGTCAGAGCAGTATCACCAGTGGGGAGAATTTTAAGACAGGTGTTCAAAACACCAGCCTTACTGAATTCTGCCCATAGTTTGTATTTGTTACTCTTCATTTACAGGCATTTTATTATTTTATTATTTATTTATAGAGCACTATTAGTAAGGGGTTCACATACATTACATTAAGGCCACAACAGGTGCAATTATAAAATACAAAAATACAGTGAGCAGGAGACATGTAGGAGGAGACTCCTGCCCGTGAGGGCTCACAATCTATATGGGTATTTGGCCCCTTCTGTATTTGGAACTCATTCTTCTTCGGTTCATGTTGTGCGCACATGTGAAATGTGCAATCGTGTGACTGATAAGGTAGCTCCATGGTACCCCAGGTACCCATTACTGAGGCAAGCCTACTGATAGATTTAGAAGTTATACTTGGTAGATTTTTATCAGTTTATTTATTCATGTTTTACTAAGTCATATACCACTTTCCATGGCTCATGAATGTATCTTTTTATGGATGTATTCAACTAATGATGGCTTTTCTTATACAATGCCACCACTAGGGGGAGCTCATTGCATCTACTTTTGCTATTTTTTCAACCTACTAAAACCCTTAGAGAAACCATAAACCCTCCAATACATCCCCCTGTGGAGCCACACTAGAATTCATCACTAAATCTGAAAGGGGTTGGTCAAAAATAGCTTTTCTTGGTCTGTCCTCAGGATAAGCCATCAGTAAAGCAGTTGTCTAGCAGAGAAGCAGGGTTTCTATACATCATATGCCACTATTGGTACAAGGAGCACTGTCTCCGGCAGAATGGATAGCCTGTGATTCACCCCATGGCCATAAAAAATTTGTACATGTATTGCAGAGCACCAAGGGCCCATTCAGACGTCATGTGTATTCTGGGTAATGTCGTCCCTACGTTGGGGACTTGGCTAAACCAAATTTACTGCCTCATAAGCTACACCAATAGCATTGCCACTTAACTGTGGGTTTATGGTTTTATACTGGAACCTACGAGCATCCTAAATTCCCATGATGCTGGGAACTGGGGTCAGCGAGTAGTGGTATGAAGATTGTAGTAGAGAGCATCTGATCGGACCACACAGCAGCCATAATTGGCCCCAAACTGGTGACTAAACTCGGTAGATAGTATATTTATAGTGCAGTTTTCTGAATACACTGGGCAGTGCCAATGAGACCACCAAGAAACAATATTTGATGCGGAACATGATAAAATGGGTTCTCCTTATTATAGAAATACATGCCTGATCTCCTTTAAATGCAGCTCTCCAGAAGTTATATATAGTATTACAGCTCAGTCTAATTAACTTTGGCTAAGCTGAGCTGCAATATCACACACCATCTGTGAATAGATGTGGCCCTCTTCTTTTCCATGCAGACATAATTTTCTAGTGCTGGGCAACAAACAGTGACAGATATCCATCATGGGTCATCAAGATCCATCTGCAGTCCTTTTGCAATGTATGTTTACCATAGGTCCTGCTAAACACAGTCTTATATCCCGCTATTGAAAACATAGAAGTTACAGGAGGTACAAAATAAATCCCAGTCTGGATTTAGAAATGATCAGATATCAGAGGTTGGGCCAATTAATTAGTATTTATCTGGATCAACAGTGTATAATTTAAAAAAAATAGGTTAGACTTGATGGGCTGATGTCTTTATCTAACCTTATTTACTATGATAATCAGTTTAATTATCCACCTTCTCCTGAACCATCCTGTGACACCCTCTCCTGGTGCCTAGTAGTTCCCACCATCAATGGACCAGTTTAAGGTGGTCCTGGAGAAGTAGTTAAAGAAAGTCACATTAACCCCTTAACGCTCTGCGCCGTAGCTCTACGGCGCAGAGGTACAGGGAATGTATGAAGAGGGCTCACGGCTATTAACCTTTTGATTGCCACCGGCAAAGTCGCCGGCGGCATTTAAAAGACTGCGGCGCGCATTGGTTGCCATGGTAGCCTCGGGTCTTCGTTTGACCCGAGGCTTAATGGCTTCTGCAGATTCGTTAGTGGCTCATTGTAATGAATCATGTGCAAAAATGCCATATATTGCAATACAGAAGTATTGCAGTATATGGTAGGAACGATCTGACCATCTAGGGTTAATGTACCCTAGATGGTCTAAGAATTAGTGAAAAAAAAGAAGTTTAAAAGAAGTTTAAAAAAATTAATAAAATAGTAAAACTTCAAATCACCCCCCTTTCGCTAGAACTGATATAAAACATAATAAACAGTAAAAATCACAGACACATTGGGGGTCATTTACTAAGGGCCCGATTTGCGTTTTCCCGACGTGTTACCCGAATATTTCCGATTTGCGCCGATTGTACCTGAATTGCCCCGGGATTTTGGCGCACGCGATCGGATTGTGGCGCATCGGCGCCGGCATGCGCGCGACGGAAATCGGGGGGCGTGGCCGAACGAAAACCCGACGTATTCGGAAAAACCGCCGCATTTAAGAACCGAAAATGTGTCGCTCGGGACCCGCTTACCTTCACTCAGACGGCCTCGGTGAATTCCGGCGCGTTAAAATGCTTTTCAGCGCAGCAGCGCCACCTGGTGGACGGCGGAGGAACTTCCTTATTAAATCCCGGCCGGACCCGAATCCAGTGCAGAGAACCCGCCGCTGGATCGCGACTGGACCGGGTAAGTAAATGTGCCCCATTGGGTATTGCCGCGTCCCAAAATGCCCGATCTATCAAAATATAAAAACAGTTACGGCCGGCGGTGACCTCCGAGACAGGAAATGGCGCCCAAATGTCCGGAATGGGACTTTTACACCTTTTTACATCACATAAAAAATGTATCTAGAAAAAAATTCTGAAGTCATGTGACATTCAGCAGTGATGAATAAAATTTTACCTGAGTGAACTCAAGTATAGAGACTTCAAGGTCACTTCAGACATCCCTATCTTCTGTTTTATAGCAACTAGAGACATGTATCAGACTTATAGTGCTGTGATGTAAAGAACTGGAGATACAGGCAGTTAAGGCAAGAATTGCTTCTTTACCTATACCTTGAACTTGATAATAACTCTTTAACAAGCCTAATGCATGTTTCTAGGTGCTATAGAACAGAAGATAGGGGAGTCTGATGTGACTCTCCCCCTGAAGCGTCTAAACTTTTCTCCTCTCAGGCAAAATTTGACTCTTCTGATCATTGTCAGATGACTTCGGAGGGGATTTTTTAAAAGGTAAATATGCAAGATTTTTACATAAAAGAGGGAATTCTAAAATGAACATTTCATCCCCTACCTTAGGGGGATAATACCCTGTTTCAATGAAAATAATAAACTCTAGTGCAAGTTTTTTCAAGCTTAGAAATATGCGCCCTTCCCTGAAAATAAGACCTAGCGGCAGTCATTGCTACAGCTACCCGGACAATAATTGCTCATTAAAGGAAAGTGCTAAACAGTAGATTGGGGCCAATGGAGACACAAAAAAGTTCAACTTCAAATTCCGAATTTGGAGTTCTATAAGAATGATAGAGTTAACGAGATGAGCGAGCACTAAAATGCTCGCGTGATCGTTACTCGAGTCAAACTTTTTCTGATGCTCGAGTGCTAGTTTCGAATAACGAAGTCCATCTTATTTTTGGGAAAACACAGTAGTTGTATGGGGTAAAATCTGAGTAGAGGTTCCCTTTAAGGTGTTAATCTTTTCTATGGAAAAACAAATTCCAAAATATTATATTGTCTTCACAACAAGTTTAAGGAGATAACTAGTTATCTTTTTACATCAACTTTGGCTTCAAAATGCAACTAAAACCCCTGCAAATGGCTCATTATAAGCATCTTTTTGACAATGCACAGATAAATAATCAGGAAGGCATGGCTCATCTAAGCACAGTAGACTATTCTGCATAGACTCATGTTTTTTTTATAGTAAAGTAATGAAAGGATTGATATTCAGTGCGACAGCAGATGCATTTTGCAGGTTTATTTGATCAACAGCTAACATAGTATGCACTTTAGCCGTGCGCTCCCATAAACATGGAAATAAATCAGATATAGACCTAAAATGACAGATAACAGTCTGAAATTCAACAAGACAGGTCTCATCAATTACCTCTGCTTGTTTTCATCTTGAACTTTATTCTAACATTATGGAATTTTGGGGAGAACAAAGGTCATTGCTAAGACTTCAAACATACTGTCTAACATGTTAGCAAATGAGAAATTAATTCTTATAAATATATTGTTATTAGGGATCACCAACTTCAGACTTCAGTGTTATCTTAGGTTACAGCAGAATGCAAGTTGATTGATCCATCAACATTAATGTTCCATTTAGCGGATTAACTGGGCTGTGTTCAGAATAATTTACAGAGAATCATTAACTTAATGATAGAGGCTTTATATAAACTGCTTAAGCCCGTCTGCAGGAAAATGGGTTTAATAAATCTGGATAAAAATCATAGATGACTCACAAAGCAGAGATGATGTCCATTCTATGACAAGATGGAGATGGACAAAAACAAGTCGTGTTATTTAGAAGGATTAGAACGTAGACTTAAAGTTGGATTACAAGTAGCATTAGATACTGATCATGATAGCAGCTAATATTCTCTGTGAAGATATACAGAGTATGATACTTACACCAATACAGAAAGGGTCCTGAAAATAAAAATGGGGAAAAACTAAAACAAAGGAAAGAGGTCAATGGCTACCTGGAGCTATATGTTGTAACAAGAGATATGTCCCTACAGGAGCTCACTCACCATATTCAACTACAGGGGGAAAATGTAGACAATTTTTAATATTGAAGATGATATATTTTTTTAAATGTTAATATCATACTATAACTTTGTCATATCTGGTCTACAAAACATCATAACAAAAGTTGTCTTTATTGTGCTTTAGAAATTTGATTTTGCGCTGCAAATAAACATATAGGAAAGAAGCTTTTTAAGAATGCATTAAAGGCCGTTCTCCAGATTAAATAATAATAATAATCTTTATTTATATAGCGCCATCACATTTTGTAGAACTTTACAACTCACAGGGGACTTATACAAATAAAATACTAAATAACAGAGTACAAACAGTCATAGGGAACAATAGCAGTGAGGTCCCTGATCCCAAGAGCTTACAGTCTATGAGGATGAGGGGGTGACACAAGAGGTATAAGAGTTTGTATAATGGTCCAGACATTCTTTATGAGATGGGTTTTAAGAGCATGTTTGAAAGTTTACAGATTGAATATTAGTCAATGACAGATAGAAGAGCACGGGTTGGGTGATAGAGGAGAGGTAGGGAGGTGTGACGTTGTGCAGAGCTTGTTACTCACAGACAGTAATCAGAGATGTGTGATATAACGAGCTGTGCACCTGTGTAACCATGGTCAGATTTCTGTCCACTGGAAGTAAACATAGAAGCTTGCCATAGAATAACAGCAAGCAGAGATCTATCTAGAAATCAGTGAGGAATTGATACAGAAAGTATATTGGAAAATTGTATAACTTTTTATCATAAAAAGAATGACAATAATTTGCTGTAATGGAAACAGCCCTTTAAGGGAAAATTACACTGCCCAGGTAACAGGTACACCTGGACTTTGCTGGACCAGAGAATGATCTGGAAATATACTACACTTCAGTAACTACATAGCTGGGTCTTAAAACAGTTTCTGACAGAGGTCGTACAAAGGTTAGATGTGCAATTGTGGTATAATCTAACTTCACCAGCGTGTATCTCATTGCTTTACTGTGTGTAATGTTCCCTGTCACGACTAATTCCTTTGTGCCTAACTGGAAATGAATGTTCTACAATGTACTGGGCCACTAATGCTTCTTATTATGTGTGTGCGGCATGGCAAAGAATTAATATTTATATTTTACTATATACTGTGAGCATATATTCTGTAACATGTTCTCTTTTCTTTTATAAATTTATAGAAATATACATTTCTTAGGAGGTCATACACAAAGCAAAGCACACGAAAGAAAGATGAGGGCGGCACAGTGAAGTGGATTCAAGTCCAGGTGGGTGCAAGCTCTTTGGGCCTGACTCAAGGCACCAGAAGTATCCAGAAGAAGTAGCAGGAGAGCAGCACTCCGTGTTAAGTAGTATTTATTCAAACACCAGTGGCAAAAACATGCAACTAGAGATGAGCGAACACTAAAATGCTCGGGTACTCGTTATTCGAGACGAACTTTTCCCGATGCTCGAGTGCTCGTCTCGAATAACGAACCCCATTGAAGTCAATGGGAGACTCGAGCATTTTTCAAGGGGACCAAGGCTCTGCACAGGGAAGCTTGGCCAAACACCTGGGAACCTCAGAAAAGGATGGAAACACCACGGAAATGGACAGGAAACAGCAGGGGCAGCATGCATGGATGCCTCTGAGGCTGCTTAATCGCACCATTATGCCGAAATTATGGGCAACAGCATGGCCATGACAGAGTGACAGAATGAAGCTAGACAGCATGTAAAACATCCAATAATTGACCCTGACACTATAGGGGACGGCATGCAGAGGCAGAGGCAGCGGCAGCAGGCTAGAGAGTGGCATGGCGACATACCCTAATTGGACTCAGGCTTCAAACCAATGGGTGTCAGAGAGGAACCAAAGGAGGTGAGCAAGAAGCGCTCAAATAATATCGGTACATGATAAAAGTTTGCCAGTATATTTTGTGGATTACACAGCAGGGTGGCGACAAAGTTAACATGGAAGCCATGAAAACAACCCAAAATTCTGCCTGACACAGCTCGTTTGATAAGGGGACCATGTATGGAGGCAGTGAACTAGTAGTAGATTAAAGGTGCTGCAGTTAAAACTATGTTAGTTGGATCTTGGCATGGAGCTGGCGCTCCGCTGCCAGGCGAGCTTTCGCCAATCCAAGCCCCTGTCTCTAGGCGCGAGTTTCGCCCAATCCAATGCACCAAAAATGTCTTCTAGGCTACTCCCCCGGAACAATGACAATTCTAAGACATACCTTTTGTAGTTATAAGTCAAGTGTGGTTAGTAGTCTTTAGCGTTCTTTCTTAAGGTAGGAGTATGACGTGGTGAGGGGAATGTAAAACAGGTCAAATGCGCCAAATGAAGCGATGATAAGAATATCCCTAAATGGTAAAAAGTTGCATAGTAATATTTTGTGGCAGAACATTAAAAAGCAAGGAGGTCGGCGAACAAAAGGTTACAACTTTGAGTGGAAAATGCCACTGTAATAGCTCTTGGGCGGCTGTGCCTTTTTATCGCTAGCGTTAATTAGTCACGTGGCCTCAAGTCGAAGTTCCGCACGCCGCCTGTGCTGTAGCATTAGCGACCGGCATGCTGCTGTGCCTAGAAGCTACCGACTGATGAGCGCCATGCCCTACGGATTGGTAATCCGGAAGGAGGAGGGGTGGAGGAGGGAGTGGGGATAGGAGTATATAGGCCTTTGTGAGTAGTCAGTGGGAGGCCGACTCACCCCCCCATAAGTAGGTAGGGTCACCCTGCGCAAATTCCACTGCAGGTCGTGTTTCCATCCCCTGCTCTTGTTGGCAGTTATATGACCAGACTACGCAGGGGGAGTCAGACTCCTGGTGGTCCCGCCAATGCACCAAGTTGTAAGTGAGTATAGTAGTCAGTTCTGTTGTTATCAATAAGTTTGGGATATGGCGAAGGTGACGATGGTGTCACGCGGTATTGGTAAACAGGAAAATGCGCAAGAAGGCATGATGCGCAGAGCGCAATGGCGCTGGATGGGCGCTTCCGCTGCCAGGCGAGCTTTATTCGCCAACCAAGCCCTGCTTTAAGACTACTCTCCCAAAAAGCACTTCTAAGACCTTTTTGTTAGATCAGATGGTAGGGTGTAAGTAGCGTTCTTATAAGTTTAGGATATGGCGGGTGAGGGGAATGTACAACAGAGAGCGCAAGAAGGGCTGAAATACATATCACCCTAAAATTGGTTAAAGTTTGCAAGCTATTTTGTGGATAACACACAATGCAAACAGGCCAAATGATGGGTCGCACTTGGATTGGGTGGCGGACAAGTTGAATCATACTTTGATGTTTGGAATCCATGAAGATGACAAACACCTCAAAAAGCGTTCTGGCCTGTGACGGCCACCTCGGTTGATAAAGGGTCGATGTATGGGGGCAGCTATATGGGACGAAGTTTGGAGGTGGGACGCGGGAATCCGAATGGGGTGTAGCAAAGGACGACAACGTGTAATGTGGAGGCCATGCTAGGGAGACAATGTTAGATGGGACACAGTAGACCACTGTGTTGTTGGCAGTCCCACGAACAT